>JBBBDQ010001271.1:7330000-7937500 GCA_037127315.1 Ascarosepion bandense | reverse complement strand
AACCGTACTGATGAACTGTGATACAGCAAAACAGATCTGTCTGCGGATGACTATATATATATATATATATATATATAATTGTATACACACATATATATATTTACATATATATCTACATGCAATCACAAACACACACACACACACACACATACACATATATATATTTTCCATTTCAAATGGAAAATATTCAAAAGTTCTACAATATAATTGTTTTGAACACTTTTTAATACAAATGTGCAATGGTCTAATTTTATTATGACCCAAAATCTAAGTAATTAAACTATATATATACATATATATATATATATATCTTTTATATTTTTAAATTCTTGCATACCTGTGTTTTCTACTTTGTTAACTGCACAGTAGAGTAAGGTCAGTCAGCACCATCTGGGAGATAAAAGGACACCATAATGCAATTCACACTGCAAGAAATTTGGAAATGGCAGGCTGTACATCTTGGCATTTGGGTATAAGTCTGAGGACAGTGTAGAAGCTTCAGAAAGAGTTGGATGATATATCCAGTCAACACTATGGTGTTTGGAGTGATCACTCGTGATGGCAACATTATATCTTCATTAATCTTCCCACATTTAACATTGGGTATAAGTCTGAGGACAGTGTAGAAGCTTCAGAAAGAGTTGGATGATATATCCAGTCAACACTATGGTGTTTGGAGTGATCACTCGTGATGGCAACATTATATCTTCATTAATTTTCCCACATTTAACATGGTTCGTAGTGCTGCCCAATGTCAATGATCAGGATTCTTCACCATTCCACACAAGCAGGAAAACCTAGTCATAGCTGTCAGACAATTCCTGCGACTAGATCACCCATAACACCTGTCCACCTCACACCCCAGACTGCAAAACCCTTGGTTATTATACGTGGAACACAGCTGAGTCAGAGATCAACAAAACTCTTTGTCATAACAAAGATGAACTGAAGGCAAAGATTATGCATGCATTCACCAACTTAAACAAGGAGATCATCCAAAAGAGCTGCAGGAGATTCCAAAATCATCTGGAGGCCTTGGTCAAAGCTAATGGCAATTTTATTGAATAAATTTACTCTTTCGTTTTCCAAGATATTTTCTGTACTTTTAATAAATATATCTGTTAATATTCAATATCAGTGCTATTTTCATTTTTGTGTAATTCAAACGACAATTTATCCATCTCTCATTAAATTTCTACATATATATATATAAACTCACACACACACACACACACATATATATATATATATATAAATATAAACTCACACATACATGTACATATACACATTTTATATATAAATACACATATTATACATATTCACATATATACACATTATATATATCAATATAAATATATACACATACATATCTATACAAATTTTGTATATGTGTATATATATACTACCAGCCATAACACCCCAGTGTTTTGAAAAAATGATGTATTTCATACTATTTTTTAGTATTTATTGTCAAGTGAATAATTGTAAATGAAAATAGAATGGTTCTTTTGTTAATTCTGCATGAGAATATGTGCATCAAATGAATTTATAAATATTTAATAATTACCTACATTGCAGTTTCATCAATGAAAGAATGAAAAAATTTAGGGTGATTTGGACGAGTTTATCTTTGCTTCCTTGCCTTGTAAAATTTTGCAAAATAATAATAACAAAAGAACCATTCTATTTTCATTTGGCAATAAATACTAAAAATAGTATGAAATCATTTCTTTTAAAAAACTAGGGTGGCCTAATAATTATGGTTGGTAGTATATATATATATATATATATATATATATATATATGTATTTCTGTATATATACACAGATATATATATATTTTGTCTTTATTACATTGCTTTGGATGAAATGATGAAAAATATACATTAAGTTTGTGTAATTGTCTTTACATTTTTATTATTAAGTGCTTGTTTGTAAAAGTTTAAGAGTACATACACAATGGATGTCATATTAACTATTGCTGTTAACCATTGTTATCAGCAATACTGTATTTAGTTTCCACTGCTTTCTTTGCAACACAAACAAGGAAATTAATCCTATCAGCCATTAAATGATATCAACTGTTAAATCCCTGGAGTCTTGACAAGTTTATTGTAAAAAACTGAAAATATTGTTTATATTTCAATTTAAATTAATTGAGATTAATGTTTTGATACCTGATAGTCAATTGACTTATATCAATTGGCATATATGTTTAAAAATATGATCGGTTACTATTTTCAAAATAAACAGTCATTTTAACTTTTAATCTAAATTTATTTCTAAACTTGAATATTATCACTATTTTCAATTTATTCACAAAACTTCCTTTCATTAAAACTCATTTTTGACTATTATCCTCAGTGTACCTAATTTTTTGACTATTATCATCCTACCACATTATGACTATTATCCTCATCCTGCCTCACATCATATTTTACTTTTGACATTTTATCGTAATTCTATCATATTTTACTATTATCAGCATATCTCAGCTTTTACTATTATTCCAATCTTACTTCACTTTTGACTATTATACTTACCTTACCTCATTTTGACTATTATCCTCATCCTACCTCATTTTTTACTATTATCCTCATCTTATCTAATTTTAACTATTATCCTTATGCTACCTCATTTTTTTACTATTATCTTCATCCTACCTCATTTTTGGCTATTATCTTCAACATAACTCATTTTTTACTATTATCTTCAACATACCTCATTTTTGGCTATTATTTTCATACTACCTCATTTTTTTACTATTATCTTCATCCTACCTCATTTTTGACTATTATCTTCAACATAACTCATTTTTTACTATTATCTTCAACATACCTCATTTTTGGCTATTATTTTCATACTACCTCATTTTTTTACTATTATCTTCATCCTACCTCATTTTTGACTATTATCTTCAACATAACTCATTTTTTACTATTATCTTCAACATACCTCATTTTTGGCTATTATTTTCATACTACCTCATTTTTTACTATTATCTTCATCCTACGTCACATATGATTATTATCCTCATCCTACATCACTTTTGACTATTATCTTCATCCTACCTTCCATATGACTAGCATCCTCATCCTGTCTCACTTTTCTGTTATCTCCATCTTACCTCTCATATGACTAGTATCCTCATCCTACCCCAATTTTGACTATTATACATATCCTACCTCATTTTTTTATGATTATCCTCACTGTACCTCATTTTTTACTATTATCCTCATCCTAACTAATTTTTTTATTATCATCCTATCTTACTTTTGACTATCATTTTCATCTTATCCCATTTTTCCTATTATTCCCATCCCATTTTATTTTTCCTATTATTTTCATCCTATCACACTTTTGACTATTATCCTCATTCTACTTAATTTTTTCACTATTATCTGCATCCTGCTAAATTTTTAACTATTATACCTACACTAACACATTTTTACTATTACCTTCATTTTACCTCACTTTGACTGTTATCTTTATTCGACCTCATTTTTGAGTATTATCCTCATCCTACTACAGTTTTTACTATTACCCTTATTCTTCATTTCACTATTATCCTTGTCTTACCACAGTTTGAGTATTTTCTTCAGCCTCCCTCATTTTGACTATTATTCTCATTCTTCCTCACTTTTGTCAATTATTCTAGTTCTACGTCTTTTTTTACTATTGTTTTCATCCTTTCTCACTTTTGATTATTATCCTCATCCTACTTCATTTTTTACCTCATTTTTTACTATTATCCTTATGCTACTAAATTTTAACTATTATCCTCATCTAACTTCCTTTGTTCACTATTATCCCCATCTTACCCATTTTTACTATTATTTTCATACTACCTCATTTTTGGCTGTTATCCTCCTGCTATCTCATTTCACTATTTATTTTATTTTTCACTATTAACATCATTTGACCTCATTTTGACTATTATCCTCATCCTACCTCACTTGTAATTATTATCTTCATCCTACTTCCTTTTTGCACTATTATCCTCCTTGTACTTCATTTTTTGATATTACCTTCATCCTATATTCTTTTTCACTGTTATTTTTATCCTACCTCATTTTTACTCTTGTCTTCTTACTATTTCATTTTATGATTTTTCTCATCCTATCAAATTTTTATGATTATCTTCATTCTATCTCATTTTTGTGTTTATCCTAATCCTATCTAATTTTTATGATTTTCCTCATCTTATCACATTTTTATGATTATCCTCATCCTATCTAATTTTTATGATTATCATCATCCTTTCTCCTTTTTATGATTATCCTCATCCTATCTCATTTTTATGATTATCCTGATCCTGTTTCATTTTTATGATTATCCTCATCCTTTCTCCTTTTTATGATTATCCTCATTTTATCTAATTTTTATGATTATCCTCATCTTTTCTCCTTTTTATGATTATCTTCATTCTATCTCATTTTTATGATTATCCTCGTCCTTTCTCCTTTGTATGATTATCCTCATCCTTTCTCCTTTTTATGATTATCCTCATTCTATCTAATTTTTATGATTATCCTCATCCTATCTCATTTTTATGATTATCCTCATCCTATCACATTTTTATGATTATTCTCATCCTTTCTCCTTTTTATAATTATCCTCATTCTATCTAATTTTTATGTTTATCCTCATCTTTTCTCATTTTTATGATTATATGCATCATATCACATTTATGATTATCCTGATCCTGGTTCATTTTTCTGATTATCCTCATCTTATCGTATTTTCATGATTATTCTCATCCTGTCTCATATGTTTGTTTGTTATCCTATTCTGATTCAATCTTTGATGTCATTTTCATGATTATCACACTGACTATTATCCCCATCTGATCCAATTTAACTATTATCTTCATCTTATATAATCTCATCTAATACAGTCATAGACAATTATCCCATCCTCACATTGCTCACTATTATCCCCATCTCATACAATCTTTTATTTTTATCCTCATCTTTTCCAAATATTATCTTCAACTACACTCATGTCTGTTATTCTTAACTTTATCCTAACTATTATCCACATCTTCTTTCATCTTCCATCTTTGTCTGTAATCCAATCTTTGATTATTATCTGTATCTTATCCCATCTTTGACCAATATTCTCATCCGATGTAATCATTCACTCTTATTTTCATCCTGTCCTATCTTTGACTATTATCCTCATCTTATTCAATATCTGGCTATTGTTCTCATCTGATAATGTCATAGATCATTATTCTCATATTCTCTTACCATTCACTATAATCTTTATCTGATCCAGTCTATGAAAATTATCCTTGTCCAATGTCATCACTATTATCTACATCCTCTTTTATCTTTCACTGTTACCCTCATTTTGTCTCATGTTTTACTATCATCTTCATCACACTCCGTCTTTGTCTATTATTTCTTTTTCTTTCAATTTATAACTATTGTCTTAATTAGAGAAAAGATAAAATTATAAGATGAAAGAAAGATATAGCTTGAAAGGTTTATAAAATTAAAAGAAAAATATCTGTGTCTGTAAAGAAAAAAAAATGAAAGAAGAAGGGAAAATTATCAGTAAGAGAGTCAAAAGCAAAAAAAGAACAAAAAGAAATGGTAGGAGCGATTTATTAATTATTGGCACAACAGATCTAGTATAAGACAATGAAATTTTTAGAAAATCAAAATCGCTTTCTCATTACACTACTGGGATGACCTCTGTTCAGCTTGAGACAATTCCTAAGGGAAAGAGAACAGAAAGAAAGAAAGAAAGAAAGAAAGAAAGAAAGAAAGAAAGAAAAGAAAATAAAAATATAAAGAATCTCATGAGATGCTGCTTAATATCATATTTAGTTTGTCTGTCACTATTTGATACAACTATCCCATAATGAAAGATGAATTCTGTTAGTGACACTTTAAAAAAATATTCACCACTCTAGTAAGGTTGACACACTCTCATGAAACACATGCATGTCACCAAATTCATTCATAAATATCTAAACTTTCAACAATATTATTTACATTATTCAGACTGTTGTCCTCATCTTCATTGTAATATTTACAACATTTCAGCTATTGTATGCTCTGACTGTCTTCAGGTAATTAGAATTTTGAACCAAACCCTTTACAACAATCTAATCAACTCATCAAAATAAAGGGTTTGGTTCAAAATTCCAATCATCTAAAAAGTCATCTTTATTGTAATATTTACAACATCTCAGTTGTTGTACACTCTGTCTTAGGATGATTAGAATTTTGAACCAAGCCTTTTACAACAATCTAATCCAGTGATCAAAATAAAGGTTTTGGTTCAAAATTCCAATCATCTGAAAAAGGTCAGAGTGTACAATGGTCAAAACATTGTGAATATGACAATAAAGATAAGGACAACAGTCCAAATAATTTGAATGATATATTTTAGCAGTATATAAAAACTTTCTATGATCAATAGTTAAAAATGGGTTTGAGTGAATAAAGCATTTATATCTTAATGAGGACCATCCTTCTTGGAACCTCATGGATGGTGCTACAAAATCACAAACAAAGAACTGTACCAAATAACATAAACCACATTACTTGAGGATTTCCAACAGCAGCAACAGCTAAAATGGATAGCACATTTAATTTGAAGAGAATATTCCACACTTCTTTTATGTGCCTTGTCTTTTTAGGATGTAGGCAATCATGGCCTTCCATGTCTCCCTATCTCAGGTGGCTCTTAGCACACTTTCTCCTGTGACACCACACAACCACTGTTCAGTCATCCACCTGCTCAGGTTATTCAAATATGTTATCTGCTGCTTCCCTCTGTTTATTTTTCCCTCTATCTGGCCTGTTAGTTCTCCAAGCCCTCCTTCCTCATTGCATATCCCAAGAACTTTAGTTGTCTCTTCCTGATGCTCAGTATTAATTTTCTTTTTGTTTGCATCCTTTCCAAAACCTCATCATTGCTCACATGCTTGGTCCATGATATCTGCAGCCTCCTTCTGTAGAACCACATTTCAGTAGCTTCAAGTTTTTCCTTCATCTTCGATAGTATTGTCCAACATTCACTGCCATATTGAAGAACTGACATCACATAGCAATCCAGTACACTGTTCTTTGTTCCTGTGGAAACCCATGATCACCTACGTCCTGAAAGGACATGGCACATAAAAGAAGAAGATATACATGAGGGTGTGATACTTATGAATGTTGAACTGCTTTTGTCTTTTTTTGTAATGTGTACATAAATACCTTCATAAAACTTTGTTCAAATTAACTTAAACAAAAGAATGATATCTTCCTAGGATCTTTCACACTTTTTCTTATTGCGTACACATTGATGTTGTGTTTTTTCTTCCAACTGCATTTTCCTTTACATTTTAGACTGATGGATCCAGTTTTTTCTTTGCCTTGATTATATGACTAACAGTTGAATTGCCCTGTAAGGCTTGCCAGTGTGCTCATGCAGTATTACAACTTTCAGACCCTCCTTGAAGTAATGTCAAGGACAATGGCTTTAGGACAACTAACTGACAGTTAACACAATAGTGTCTGGGTGTGATTAAAATCTGATGCAATCATGAATGATGCAATATTTGTTAAGACCAAACAAATTTCATCATACACCCCCCAAAAAAACCACTGCAAACAAACTAATCTGAGGAAAAAATAGAAATCAATTACACCCTATGATTCCAGCGGGTCTAAAACCGATGATATGGTGAAAATAAGGAAACTAAAGCAGCTGTTTCAATTAATTTGCACAAAGTGTGTGTGTGTGTAGCACTCTGGAGGAATGGTAGACTTTGAAAAAACAGTAGCTACTCTAGCATCTACACATCGCTCATTCAGTAATGAATTAGAGCACTCTGGCTACTGGCATATGATACATCATACGCTAAAAGTCTGCCTTCTTTTACCAAGCACCCACAGCTCAGAGGTAGACTTGTCAACTGACGCCATATCAGTCGGGTTTCAATCCTGGGTTAAAAGCAATTGGAAATCTAACCGTACTGATGAGCTGTGTGATACAGCAAAACAGATCTGTCTGTGAATAACTACAGATATATATATATAACTATACTCATGTTGAAAAACCTTCCATGAATCTACAAAGAAGAGAAAAAACAGTTTTAAAACAGAATGAGATAGAACATCAGTCAAAATGTCAGCACGTAACCCAAAGAAAAAACCCTGATACAAGTAATCAACTAACAAAAAGTGCCTAATACTTAGGTAGAGCAAAATAAGTAAAAACTGCCTAGTGAGCCAGACAGACCTACCTAGGTTTCACCTAAACGGATCGTCAGAGACAGGTGGCTCATTACTTTCTCTGACAATCCATTTTTTACTTATATATATATATACACACACAAATTGTGTATTTGGCCAGCAGCCTCTCTTTTATAAAATTACTGACACTGTTATGATTAAGCTTTTTACTAAATTTTTCTTTTCTGCACACTATGTAAGTATGTAAAAACTATCCAAATGTTCTATATATACTAGCTATTTTAGCAATTCTATTAGCCATTATTGAAGATTTTTTATTTTATTTTTAACTAGATATATAAATTTTTATATATAATTGTATCTACAGTATAATATATATCATGTCCAGAAAAAAAATAGGTATATGAACTCAAGAAAAATGGAATAAAAAACTTAATCGGGTTACCTTGTCAGTCATCATTAATGAAACTTGTATAAAATAAAGATTGCTGCCTTAATACACAATATATAAACATATATTCATATGTGCATCCCAAACTGTTTTGTTAAATTCAAATAACACTGTTTATCTGTTTTCATTTATATTAAAATATATGTATTTTAATTCGAAAGTCAGCTGATTACGCTACCTTGGTTTCAACCTTTTAGTAACTTCAGGCATTACATATTGACTCATCATCCAATGTTTTTTTTCAAATGCATAACTGGAACTTCTAGAATGCATATCTAGAATTTTAAAATAAGGAAGGAGCTGCTCAAGAATTGTAAACATTTTCATCCGAGTTTGTACAATCCTAAAATATATTTTCTGAGGTGTTTACACCAAGACATTAATTTGGTTCTTTCATTTAGCAATCTTTCTCATTCTGGAATTGATACAATGGTTAACTTCTCTTCTTGGCACAATTTGCAGACATCACCACTGTTGCAGGGTCTGGTCTTTTTTTAATAAGCTTCAAGTTCAATAAAAGCTATATATTATATATGTATTGAGCACTTTTAATACAACTGTGTACTGGTATAATTTAATTCTGACTAATAACTTGTTAATAATTTTATAAATATATATATATAAAGCTGACTTAATTCATCGTGCATTCCTTGAATTTTTGCATTAACTTTTACAATTACAGAAAAAAAATTACCTGTGTATAGTGTAAGTGCTATTTTTTGTGTAAAATCTGATCATTAAAACTCATACTATATGTGGGCATATATGATATATTGGTCATACAATAACAACACTCTCTCCTATATTAACTTGTCATTTGATGAAATGCTGTACAATTTGTGCATATATCAACCATCATGTCATGAAGACACAAAATGCAACTATCAACACAAGATAAATACTAGATACATACTTTTTAGTGTGATCTAGCTTCATGTAACTGCTTGTATTATCATAAGAACAAAATATCACATTAGTAAATAGAGGAAAGTAGAAGTTCAGATTGGCATGTCACATTCAAATTATAGCTGAAGTCGTTCATTAATAGCAAGGCAGATGGAGTTTCTAGCTTTGGATGGCAGCTAGCTTAGGAGAAAGACAGGTTAGATTTTAAAACCTGGTGAGTGTAGGGTTAGTTAAGTGCAATATGTAATATACGTTTGGGCTTGAAAGAGACATGACTGACTGGGCAGAAGATTTTCCTGCAATAGGTTGCCATTACTTTCTGTGGTAGACTGGTTACCAACCAAGGCTATAGAACCATATTTCTTCTGCTATTTAATCCATAGCTGGAGGAATGAAATGGGTTAATACCTTTCCCAAGGTTATTTACACATAAGTGAATGCAAGAAATTCAACTGAAATTTGAACTCGGCTCTACGATTTCTCGCTCCAAGCTGATATCCACTGCACCACAAATACGCATCCAAAGTATCACATATGGCACTTAACTGACTGACTGACTGACTGACTGAGTGTGGGGTTAGCAGCTTAACCTTAATTGCTATGGACATAACAACATTAACATCACATACAAAAAAAGAGTCAAAACTTCTTTGATAGGCCACGTCCCTTCAGGATGTTGGTGATCATGGCACTTCCCAATTTTCTGTCCTCTGTAGTTCTGAGCAAATTTTGTCCATTTTTTATTTTTTCTAAATCTTGTTCTGCCATCTATTTACACAAGCTCTCTAGATAGGTTATGCAGACTTTTTTTGTTTCTCTTGCCTTCAGTATATCTTGGAATATATTTTCCAAACCCACTTTCCTTATTATATCCCATAGAGATTTTAACTATCTCTTTCTGATAAGTTTATTTTTTGTTTCCACTTTCTCTAAAACTTTGTCATTGCTCACATATTTCATCCATGATATTCTCAGCATCTTTCTGTAGTACCACATTTCTATTGTGTCAAGTTTCTTTTTCATCTGTAAAGAGATGGTCCAGCATTCAGTGCCACATAGGAAGATTGATATTATATAACAGCTCAGTACATTTTTCTTTGTTTCTAATAAAATTTTCCTGTTTCTTAAAACTTTGCTTATCTTTTGAAAGGCATTTTTTCTATCCCAATGCGCTTTTGGATTCTGATATTTGCACTTTCCATCTTCTGTTCAAACATTTCCCAAATTTTTATAACTAGTGTCCATATTTAAGTTAGTAAATCATTTTTCATGGTTAACCCTGGAACACTAGCCATCAATTAAAATTACACCACTACTAACCATTGGTAATATTATCCATGATTTTGAAAATATAAAAAAATATTAAATATAAATCTTTATTAGAAATATTTTACATGCAGGCACTTCAGAATTTGTACTTTGAGTTAACATTAATAGGAACTAAAGAAACATATTATTTAGGCCAAAAAATCAGGTACCATAAATTTAATTAAATTGTAATTAAAATGGCGTCATTTGCGCTGGGTACTATATACCCATGGTTAGTGTTCTTGGGTTAAGTTATATTTCAGGAAATAGTCAGTGATACAAATTAAGGATCAGGTGCCAAAAAACAGAAAATGCAACAATACTTTTATTATTCAAAATTATATTTTTAATTTGAATAATAAATAAATAATGATAAATTGTATTTTCGTTTTTAATAATACATAGCCTTTGTAATGAAACTGTTATACAGTATTTCATTTAAATCTAGAGCTGATAGAATATATTTTAAGATATTGCTACAGTCTACAACTTATCTCCCTCCGGTTTTACTTGTCTCTCCACAATAAATTTCCCTCTCCCCAGATACCTATAACAAATCTCTCCCCTCAGCTTTTCTATGGCAAATCTTTCCTCTCATACAACCTCCAACCACTGTCTACCCTTGACAAATCTCACTTCTTGGCTTCTTTTGTCAAATCTCTCCACTCAACTTGGTAAGTCTCTCTCTTCAGTAAATTGCTCCTCTGGGATTATCTCCACAAATCACTCTACCTAGCAAGTCACTTTCCACAGATCCCCACCCAGGAAAAATCTTTTCACTTGGCTTCACACTTCTGTCGGCAAACTTCTCTTCTGCAAATCTCTATCCTCTATTTTTGATTAATTTTTTTATTTATGCTAACATAAAACTTTATATAGAATTTTCATAATACATTTCCCCAATACAGATAGAGTTCGAATGAGATACTGTATTTTAGTAACTAGTTAATTGTTTCAGTAAATGATAAATAATGCAATAGCTAAAAATCTTCAGGATAAAGCGTTATTGAAAATTGCAACAATATTCTTAAATTTTTCGATGGAAAAATGTATTCTTTTTCTATGTTTTTTTTATCTAATGTTTATCCAGTATAAGACCCAAGGGTCACTCAAGGTAGAAGGTTAATGTGCAAAGTTGCATTGATAAATATATGTACACATGCACATGCACATATTAATTAAGGTAAAAGGAAAACTTACCTTAGTCAACGTTTCACTCTCTGAGGGACATTATCAAGGCAAGAGAGGGTGAAATTCTTCAATGTTTTCCTTTTGTCTTTATCTATTTCATACTTTTACAGATATGCTTTATCTGAAATTTTCACACACACACACACAGATATATACTACCAGCCATAATTATTAGGCCACACTAGTTTTTTAAAAGAAATTATGTATTTCATACTATTTTTAATAATTATTGCCAAGTGGATAATTCTAAATGAAAATAGAATGTTTTTTTTATTATTATTTTGCAAAATTTTACAAGGCAAGGAAGCAAAGATGAACACATCCAAATCACCCTAAATTTTCTTCATTCTTTCATTGATGAAAATGCAATATAGGTAATTATTAAATATTTATAAATTCTTTTGATGCACATTACTGTGCAGTATTAACAAAAAACACTATTTTCATTTACAATTATTCACTTGGCAATAAATACTAAAAAATAGTATGAAATACATCATTTTTTTAAGCACTGAGGTGGATTAATAATTATGGCCGGTAGTGTACACATACATACATACATACATACATACATACATACATACATATATATCCAGGTGAAGAGAACCTACAGTTTTAGAAATCCAAATTCTTCAGCATTTACTTTTTAAAAATGTGCTAATACAACATATATCATACACCATAATAACATATAGTTTTTCATAAAAACTATTAAATTCTTATTAAATTTCTTAAGAATAAAAATCTACTAAATAAAAGTAATGAAATAAATGTCATATGTAAACATTACAAAATGTTCGCCTTAGAATATGGTTAAAAAATTATTCATAAATGAATATCCATTAATTTAAATATATCCAATAATTTGTTTTGTATTATGATATAATATTAATTAAATAGATTTTAAAATTTTTACAAATTCAGGGTTTATGAAAAATTGTGTAAAAATATGCACTCAGAACTGAAATAAAATAAAATAGTATAATCATAATAAAAAATACCTTCAAGTCAAATCAAAAATATAAAATGTTTTTTCTTTCTATTTTGTTTTAAAAAGTGAATAGGATAGAGAGAAAGCTAAGACAATAATCTTGTAACAAAAATGGATACATCACACCAAAAAAAAAGCAGTCTAGACAGTAACTCAATAGACTGATACTTTCCCATAAATATTAAAAGAAGAAATCCTGTATTCCCAAAACATATAACCTATATTTTCAAATTTAAAAGTTGAACTTCATTCTGATTAGTTAAATTAAATACACACATAAATTTTTTTGTCTAACCCAATCCATATTCTTCTTCTTCTATGTGCCCTGTCCCTTCAGGACATAGGCGATCATGGCTCTCCACGTCTCCCTATCCCTTGTGGCTCTTAGTATGTTTGCTCCTGTTGCTCCTGGCAACCCCCGTTCTGTCATCCACCTGATCAGTCCGTGCAAATATGTTATCCGCTGCCTTCCTCTGTCTCTCCTTCCTTCTATCTGACCAGTCAGTATCAGGTTCTCCAGGCTCTCCTTCCTCATTCCATGTCCCAGGAACTTCAGTTGTCTCTTCCTGATGCTCAGCATCAATTTCCTTTTTGTTGCCATTCTTTCTAACACCTCGTTGTTGCTTGTATGCTCAGTCCACGATATCCGTAGCATCCTTCTGTAGAACCACATTTCGGCAGCTTCCAGTTTTGTTCTCATTTTCGATGATATTGTCCAGCACTCACAGCCGTATTGAAGAACTGACATCACATAGCAGTCTAGAACTTTTCTTCGTTTCTATTGAGATTTTCCTGTGTGTTAGTATTTTGCTCATCTTCTGGAATGTGCCCTTTGCCATGCCAATTCGCCTTCAGATCTCCGTGTCACACTTTCCATCTCCTGTTAGAACACTTCTTAGGTACTTAAATTCTTGTACTTGTTTGATTCTGTTATTCTCCACCTGTATTTAGCATTTTGGATTGTATCTTTTGCTGATGACCATGCATTCAGTTTTCTTAAAGTTTATTTGTAGTCCCTTCTTGTCACTCTCCACTGCTACTTTCTGTATGAGGTCTTGTAGTTTCCTTTCCATGTCCACAATCAGCACTGTATCATCCGCATATCTTATGTTGTTCAGGTTGTGGCCTCCAATAACAAATCCTGGCATGTCATCTAGGGTCCTCAAAATATTCTCGCTGTATAGGTTGAACAAATCCGGTGAAAAGACACATCCTTGTCTTACGCCTTTTTCTATCTTTGTGTATCTACTGAGGTCATTACCTGTCCGTAAGCAGGCCGTTTGCTGCCAGTAGAGATTCTTGATTATTCTTATGTCTTTGCTGAAAATGTCGAGATTGCCCAGCATCTCCATCAATTCTTTGAGTCGTATTTTGTCGAATGCCTTCGCGTAATCAATGAAGCACAGGTACAAGTCTTTCTTCATTTGCAATGCCCTTTCAGAGAGCATCCTAATCATGAATATGGCGTTCCTTGATCCAGTGTCCTTGACGAACCCGCACTGTTCCTGCCCTATCTCTGGCCTGATTCTGCTTCTCGCTCTATTCATCAGGATTCTGACAATCAGTTTTAACTCTTTAAATAATAAGTGTATTGTCTTCTACATTCAAATGTAAATCATTTTCACAACAATGAGTCAACATTGCCTGATGACAAAGTAAAATCTTGAAACATAGAAATTTCCATGTTACAATATAAATTAAATTAATTTTACATAACAAAACAAATTTAATTATATATAAAAGTATAGAAGAGATTACTGAGGTCAGTATCAAGCAATAACAATCTGTTTTATACTTGAACACAATCTTCAGGTCATATATGTTGCATGTTTATGCTTGTTAGTGGTGCATTATGGATAGCAAGGTATAATATACTAACCTAACAGTTATTTGATTTAACAAGGTCTATTGTATTATTTAATGCTTATTGTGTACCACTGTATATAAAAAGTCAAAACAACACAAATGGCCAGAAGATTGCATTTAAGCATGAAACAGACTGTCGCCACTCGATGTTAACATCAGTGTCCACTTTACATATTTACATACTCTTGAGCCACAATAATGAGCATTTTTAAACATTGCATACCTTAAAAGTATATCTTATCATATATATATATATATATAAATTATGTTTTAGAACATGTACATAATTTTTTCTATATATGTCCTCTACAATCATATGTTTGTTTCAATGTTGGGTGTCCAACGTTTCGTCATTCCTCCTGATGAGGCGTTGGACACCCAACGTTGAAACAAACATATGATTGTAGAGGATATATAGAAAAATTATGTTCATGTTCTAAAACATAATTTATAATAAATATTCACAGCTCTATACATCATATATCGAGTACTGTTTTAAATTAATGTTTTGGACGGTGGAAAAAAATTTCTTTCTTAGTTCTGTACTCACTTGGATATATATATATATATATATATATATATATAGGGGTGCAGACTGAATGAGGAGGGAGAATCAGTTTTGAAAGAAATTGCCCATTACAGAAGAAAACAGTTTTATTATCATCACTATGATCACTATTATTGCCAACTTATCTGAAATTGTCTGCAGTCATGTTTTAACTAAACAGTTCATCATACAAATCCATGCAAGCATCTGACATCCCTCCTAAGGTATTGTGTTCTTTGAAATCATCACAATCTGTCTGATCCTATTTGATGATAATGAGATACACACGAGTATTATCGGAAAGAAGATTTAAGTAATATGTTTGCAAAAATCTTATTTGGAGTCTGGTCTTAAGTAACCATATTTGAAGTACCTTGTCAAGTTATCCGTGACTTGAAAGACCACTGACCATTTATATAAAAGCAGACAGAATTTCTTAATGCCATAATTTCATATCTGAAAAAACAAACAAAAACAGCATATAAAAATTGCTATAATTGAATATGGCAGACTGGTGAGGCATAATGACTATTAACGTAGAAAAAAAAATCAAACTGAAGCTGCTTTCATTTGCGCTCAATTAAAAAGTTATTAGTAAATTTCAGAATGGTTGAATCCCTTTAGACTTGAAATATAGGTTCTCTCTCTATCTGGCTTCTTGCAGTAGGTTGCCATTGCTTTCTGTGGTAGACTGATTGCCAGCCAAGGCTATAGAACCCAATCTGTCTTATTATTTAACCCATAACTGGAGGGAAGAGATGGATTAATATTTTCCCAAGGGTATTTGTGCATAAGTGAATGCAAGGAATTCAACTTGCATTCATTTATGCACAAATACCCTTAGGAAAGGTATTAATGTGGAGTAGAATTACCTGAACGTCTAACTAAAAATAAACACTTTTGGATTTTTATAACTGCCTTATGGCACACAGGACCACAGACGCACCATACTACACTTCATCAAACTATGTTTTTACTGTGATTTCTATAGCAAATAAGTTTTCATGAAATGGAGTTGCCAGCCCCATCTTCTTCTTCTTGTACCATGTTCCTTCAGGACATGCACAATCATGGACTTTCATTTGTCCATGTCTCTTGTCACTCTTAATATCTTTCCTTTTGGTATCTCTCCCAAACCCCGCACTGCCATCCATTTGCTCAGGCCTATCAAACATGTCTCTCTCGCCCTCTATTCAGCCTGTGTGTATAAGATACCTTAGGCCCTCTTTCCTCATTAAGTGTCCCAGGAACATTCAGTCAGTTAAGTGCCATACGTGATACACGCTTGGGCGATCATGTCTCAAAAGAGACATGACTGACTAGGCAGAAAATTATCCCACAGTAGGTTGCCATTGCTTTCTGTGGTAGACTGGTTGCCGACCAAGGCTATAGAACCCAATCTGCCCTGTTATTTAACCCATAACTGGAAGGAATAGATGGATACCTTTCCCAAGGGTATTTGCGCGTAAGTGAATGCAAGGAATTCAACTGGAATTCGAACTCAGCTCTCCGATTTCTCATTCCGAGTCGATATCCACTGCACCACAACACACATCCTCCAGGAACATTAGCTGTCTCTTTTTGATCTTAATTATGAGTTTTCTTCTTGTTTGCATCCTCCTCCTCCAATACTTTGTCATTGTTTACATACTCGATCCATGATATCCTCAGCATTTCTGCTGCCTCAACCCTCTCCTTCAATCTTGAGTAGATTGTCCAACATTCACTGTCGTAAAGAAGGACAGAAATCACATAGCAGTCCAGATCTCTTTTCTTTGTTTCTAATGAGAATTTTCTTTCATTACACTGGTTAGCTTTTGAAATGCATCCTTGGCCGTGCCAATGCATCTTCAGATCTCAATGTCACACTTTCTATCCTCTAACATAGCTAACCAATTTTGAATTAAGCAATGTCATTTTTGTAGAGTGGTTGCCCACAGCTGGTCATTAGACTATTCACACATCCAAAGAAAAAGTTACTTTTACAGAAAAAATCTTAGTTTCACGGTTGGTCTCAAGCATAGTTGGGAAATAGTTAGAGTTAGGCTCAATGCCAGCACATCAACTCTGTAAAAACCTTCCATTAATACAAAAACCTTCCATTAATACAAAAACCTTCCATTAATACAAAAATATCTAATAAAAAAAATTTCTCATACTTTTCAAAGTGGAGACAAGTGTTATATATTCTTTGGGTCAGTGTGGAAGTGTATTCACATTTTTGTTGAGGCTTATGGCCTATCAGGTTGAATACACCAGTTCTTGCTCAATCATCAAAGTTAAGCAACGTTGGGCTTGGTCAGTACTTAGATAGGCGACCGCTTGGGAATACCAGGTGCTGTAAGCGTATAGTGACGGATGTGCATTGTGGTGCAGTGGATATCGGCTCGGAAAGAGAAATTGGTGACCTGAGTTCGAATTCCAGTTGAATACCCTGCATTCACTTAAGCATTGGTACCCTTGGGAAAGGTATTAATCCGTCCCTTCCCTCCAGTTATGAGTTAAATAACAAGGGTATGACTTGGGAACCCTGCTCTTAAAAACAAATCCCAATGAATCTTGATACTCAAAAAGAAAAATCTTGTAAAAATAAAATAACCTTACCCAAAATCATTGATTATGACCTTAAATGATCCCATAAGGATTGATAGGTTGTTAAACCTTGAAACAAACAAACAAACATTTTTGTTGACAGTTTTGAAAAAAAAAAATGGATGTTATTTTGAAATGTCAGAGAGTGCAAAGAAAGACCCAGATACAGGATAGATTTTGTCTTGACAACAGAGGAAACAAAGTCAGCTATCAAGATATGAGCAGGACACACCTGCGGTTCAAGATCTCAAATGAAGTTCACTCATTTAAGTCAAGTCAGACCACAGCAGTTGGCAGTTTAATGGGCAGTTTGGCAGTTGAGTACACTGAAAGAGAAGAGTAAAGCCTGATGGCTGCAGTCTTGATGTATATGTGCTACACTTCAAGCTGACCACCTCCTACACTATAACCAAGTCACCAAAGAAACAAATAAAAATATGTTGTATATCTTTATTTATTTATAAGTGTTGATGTCCATCAGTTTATCAGCGAGAAAAAGAGAATACCGTCATTTTCCAATGAAGAATATTGTCATTTTGTGTGTGAGAAGATAATTAAAAATTTTGAGTCACAGTTTGTTATCATTATTGTAGCGGCATAATTCTTATTGTCTGTTGAAATGGGTATGCAGTTTTATTCATCATCTTCAGAGTATACAACACAAGTATTCCTCCGTATGCCTTGTTACATGGAAGAAACTAATATCATATAACTTTGCTTTTTTTTTTAAAATCATATCACCCCGAGCAAGGCAGTAACGCCACTGATGTGCAGGGGGCTACATAAGAGTGAAAAGATTAGAAAAGAGAAGGCCAGAAACCACATCCTAAACAGGAAAAAGGGATGAGCTTCTACACCTGTTCAATAGATGAGGGTGCTTGTTCCATTGTTAGTTAGTTAGCACTTTTATTACGTCCTTCTAACACCTCATAAATAAAGGACTATTCCGTTTTGATTGAGAAGAAGGATGGAAAAAACATATCCAAAATTCGCTTTGATTTTTGTGAGAAAATAAAAAGAAAAAAGAAAGGGAGGAAGGAAGAAAACAAATGAAAGAGGACATAGTTAACACTGATGTGTTTAAGGTCTGTTTCAATAAAATGTAAGAACGTTGGATCTTTCCATTTGTACCCTCTTACTTCTTGAAATAATGAGCTACATTCATATTTATGATTTAGGATCTGTAATGGAATCAATCCTGGCTTGGCAACTTGACTTCAGTCACTTTCTCACCAATGTGATGTGGCTTCCCTCTGTCTGTTTTACCAATATTTTCATTGCAACTGCTCTAACAAGCATTTTTGCCTAGTGTCCTGTCTACATGAATTTTAGCATGCTACTAGATTGGCATCTAGGTCCCACTCTTTTATCATTGAAATACTTAAATGTAACCACCACTTCTACTTAAACAGTTTCTTTTCTTACATTTCTTTTCTGTGGAACTCCCTTCCATTCACTTACTTCCCTGATAGCTATAATTTTAAAAAAGTTAAATGCTATCTTCTATCTTCTTGAATCCCATTTATCATTTATTTTTTCTTCCATACCTCCTGTACCCAGTCTATTTTTTCACTGTAAACCCTGTGCACTAATGGCAGTCTTAACTTGCTTAGGGTGAAATGATTAAAACAACAAAAAATATTTGGTAAAAATTGTTAAGCTGAAATATTTAATGATGCAACATGGAAAATTTCTGCTGGTATTTTAAAGTTATAGAATTTTCAAGGAGTTTATTTAATTATTAACTTTAGAATTATGATTTGTCAGAAAACTCAAATAGCAAAGCTGTGAAATTTTTCACAATTACTACTCGTCATATGTAACTGAATTTTGTAATTTCGTTTTTAATTCGGCTTTGTTTTGGAAATCTGTAAGTATTGATCATTCCATCTTGTCTGGTCAATGACAATTTTTTATTTTGTAGGATTTCTTTTTGATTTTAGAACTACAACAGCAATTCATCTCCCTGAAACATCTTTTCTTTTTTTTAATTAAATATTTTATTTATTTTTCATTCTCTTATTTTTGTAAATGGTCTTTTTCTTAAGCATTTCCACACCCTTTTCTGTTTTGTTTTATAATAGGAATCAGATTTATATGTTCTAAATCTGGAAATAAATTTTGGTTTGTGGAGTTAAGTTGAAGATGATTGTTTCCTTGGGTTCAAACAAGATTTTGTTGAATTGTTTTACTATTTGTCTCAAAGATCTAATCTTGTTGTCCAGTTTAAAAGATGGAAGTCGAAAAAAATAAACAAAAACAAAAAAAAATGAATTCTCACTTGTCCCATTGAAAATTGAAAAAAACAAATTTCTTTCAGAATTAATTTGTTTTGTTTTGTTTTTTTTCTTACAAACAATAAGGTTCTAATTTTTTTTCTTTAACTTGACATGAAAAACAAGAAACAGAAAAAGAAAAAACAGAGTAGAGAATTTTGTTTTATTACATAACAAAAAATGAAACCAATAAAAGCCAACCATAACAGAGCAAAGGCATGAACACACTAGAAACTGGGCAATAGTTTGGCTCTAGCCTGATATAGAGAATCAGCAAAAGCCATAGGTTATCTTGGATTACAAAAGAATCCAGAGTGCTTCTGATTGCCATAAATAAAGAAAAATGGTACTGCTGGATTTTAAATTTTGTTGAGCTAACAGAACTCAGCTAGGAAGCGAGCAACAGAAAAAAAAATTAAAAAATACCACACTCTTGCTTGAGAAGAGCAAAAAAAGTGAAAATTGTTTGGTTGAAATAATAACATGTCAAACTTTTCTGTCTAAATTTCTGGGATGAAGAGTTATCGTTATTTATACTATTTACTTTCAGACTAATATCCTGATTTTTGTTATTATTATTATCATGCATTATTCTCTGTCTAGATATCTAAAGACATGTACAGTGGAACAGGAACAGTAGATAAATAAAAAAGTTTACTTCCAAATTCCCAGTAGGTTACCCAGATTGACAGATACCTGAAGAAGTCTACAGGAGACAATAGCTGAAACCATTGTGATAATAACATAAATAATAAGAATATTAGTCTAAAGGTAAATAAGGTGAATAATGCCATTTATTGTGTTATTTGAAGTCCAATTTTGCATGGGGGCACCCAGTGAGAATCAAAGTAACTATTCAATGATAAAGATCAACCAGATTAGCCTCACTAGCCATTGTTTCAAGCTAAGATGCCTAAACCCTTGTTCAGTTATTTAATGTAGAATTTTGTTTTGAGTACCCAATGTGGATTGAACTCACTATTCAGTAGTAATGGTCAACTAGACAACTGTTGTTAACCATTACTTCATGTTGAGGCACCTGTGAAAGTTAGGATTGTGTCTGAAATAATGTACTTAAAACAACACTCAATATGACAGAGGCAAAATTAGATGAATTAGAAATTCAAGTGAATATTTAATTCCATCCATTGAGGTCAGTTAGGGTTAGGTTAATTAGGCTATTATGTTTTCTATGTTAAGAGATATCTGATATTAGTTAACTCTTTTTAGTTAATTTGTTCTTGCAGTGCCATTTTTGATTGTTCTTATTAACTTATATATTTTACTGTTTGACCCAGGGACTGAAAACACAACTGCTAACCACTTATATTGACAAGGTCATTGTCATGCTCATAATTAATGTAAGCATGTTCTTAAAGCAGCTAAATGACTTTTGGTACAGGGACTGAAAACATAACTTCCAGTACACTTACACTGACAAGGCCATTGTCATGCTTGCAATAAATGTAAGCATGTTCTTAAAGCGGCAAAGTCGCTATAGACCCAACAACTGAAAACACAATTTGTAGTCCACTCACACTGACAAGGCTATTGTCATGCTTGTAACAAATGTAAGCATATTCTTAAAGAGGCAAATCACTATTGACCAATAGACTGAAAACACAACTGTCAGTTCACTCTTATTGACAAGGCCATTGTCATGCTTGTAAGCATATTCTTAAAGAGGCAAAAGCACTATCTGTTGATAGAATGAGACGCTGCACAGTCTCTCACTAGTTTGGTCAAGAGATTACAAGTAGTTCTGTAAGGGTGTCTTTTGAAATAAAAATCTGCACTCACTGCTTCAACAATTGTCTAATGGACTATGTTGCAATCACTCCAACATAAAGTAGCTTCAAGAGTATAAATTAAAAAGCTTTATTTGGTCATTGAATTCTCACAAAAAGATTTGTAAATTATAAAAATATGAAAATTACTAGTCAGAATGTATATGTAAAAAAACAATCTATTCTGTGTTATAGAAGTATGTTATATGCAAAATTACTTCTACTTTTCTTGCCAACCCTTGTTTGGTTATTTAATCTTGAATTTTGCATGGAACACTCAATGAGAATCAAACTCACTGCTTCAATGAAATTTCACAAAAAGCTTAACTGAAATCTCACAAAAAGCTTCACTGAAATCTCACAAAAAGTGTAAAAGACATGAAATGACTAGTCAGAAGGGATATGAAATAGAAAAAATGTTTAATCTTAGAACTTAACTGTTAGAGATGTTATGTGCCAGATTACTTCTACTTTTCTTGCCAAAGAACTCTGCTAGCAACTGCTACATGATGTTGTCAAAAGCAGTGCACAAGGTCTGTCTGAAAAGTAACAGGATTGGAGTCACAAACAATTTATTTCAATTCCAAACAACAAACTTGATGATTTTTGCTTTAAAGTAACCCCCATTAAATCTAATGCACTTTTTCATCCTTCTCTGCTAAAATTCTATGCACTTCTGGAAGGATTCTTTTTGAATACCCCTCAGTTCCATTCTTACACTCATCTTGATAGCCTCCACATGGTGTGTCCTGAGTTAGAGAGTCTGATACGCTGGTTTTAATTCAGATCTTTCTTTCTCCTAGACTGGTTCCCAACCAAGTTTATAAGGCTCAATTTGTTCTGCTGTTTTCTTTTATTGTAGTTTTCTTTTATTTAAACCTTCTTATGAATCCTAATTCTTAAATGAATAATTAATATACTCCTTGCAAGTTACACAATAAAAAATATGCATGAGAAATCCCCAATTGTATCGTTAAATACTTGTTGTAAAGCATATCAATCTATTGGGTCATTTAATGCCAAAATTTAATGTTTTTCTTAAATAACTGCTTGTATTTAAACATTCAACTTTTATTTTATTTTAAACAATAAGACTACTGTTGGCTAGGGTCACGTTGTGGATTAAATAACAAATCTCAGCACTAATGGAAATTAAATAAAGAAATAACACATTCGAGTGACACTAGTGACTTAAATAAAAAGCTCAAGTAGTCTAAAATATCTATTGGAGTCAGTCATCTGAGTATTTCTAATAGATATCACAGTGAGTGCCTAAGCAAAATATTGTGGGGACCTATCTACAAATGGACTCATCCACACCTATATAATATGACTACCAACTCTGAGTGAGGAGTGACTGAGTATTAGCCACAGAGTGAGTGAATGAGTGAGTCAGAACGTCTGTGAGAGAAAGTACTTTCTAGTTCACATTTACCTTTGTACTACGTTTCCCGAGAATATACTATTCCACCTTATATCCAAGTCTGTGTTATCTTTCTATGGCTCTTCGGTCATAACACCAAACTAATATTATAACTGATATAAAATGAGTTATAACAGTGGAGATGAGGAATCAAAACTCATGAGGTATAACTAGAGTTATAAGGATATCTAAAGCTAATACTGAGTATAAAAAGAAAAAAAAAATTTGTTGCTTTGATACATAGGATAATAGTGATGATGAGAATTTGAGCCACATTGGTTTAAACTTTTCTTTTTGGAGTGAAAAAGAAAAACTACATATTATTGCAAATATAAAGAACATATTGGCTTCTGTGGTACAAATTCAATAACAGTGACAGCAATAACAGCAGCAGTTGTTGGAATTGCAGAAATAACAACAAAAGTTGATTGAAATAATACAGAAGAAAACAGAAAATTCTTCAACTTCTGTTACTCCTGATACTGTTGCAAATGCTGTATTTGCATTTACATCCAATCCAGACAATGAACTTACCATTTTATGTGTATTTTTGAAGATATGAACAAATTTTCAGAGAATAATACAGCAAATGGGAAGAGGAGAAAAAAAGACAACTGTTATGGAGTACATGCTCCAGGCCCATGATGAGTCAGGCGAGGCTCGTGCTGTTGCTCTGGATATCTCCAAGGCTTTTGACAGGGTTTGGCACTTTGGCCTTCTATGCAAGCTACGGGGTTACGGTATTACCAGACACTTGCTTGATCTAATCCAATCTTTTTTAAATAACCGCAAAATGAAGGTCATTTTGAATGGGCATGCCTCTTCATCCTACTGCACAAATGCTGGTGTCCCTCAGGGCTCTATCCTGGGCCCGACGCTCTTTCTTATTTTCATCAATGACCTCCCAGATGAGATCAAGTGCCAAGTAGGCATCTACACAGATGACACCACAATTTGTCGTGGTGGATAAACATAATCTCGCTGCTGACCTTGAATGGGATCTACACTCTGCGGTGAATTGGGGCAAGAAGTGGCTTGTCAATTTCAATGTGTCTAAGACCAAGCTGTTGTCTGTCAATCATCACAGGCAACCTCTCCTGCCTCCTATAAGCATGGACCAAGTGAGTCTCTTTGAGAGCAAAACACTGCACCTCCTCAGCCTTACCCTCTCTTCTGATATCAAATGGAACCACTACATTGAGTCCATAGCTAAATCCACTGCTAAGAAGGTTGGGTCACTGTGTCAGGCCAGGAAGTTTTTCCCGCCTGAATCCATCCTGCATATATACAAATCAACCATTCATCCGTGCATGGAATACTGCTGCCATATATGGTCAGGCACCCCTGCCGTTCATCTCAGTATTCTCAACAGGCTCCAAAGAGGAATCAGTAATGTGATAGGTACCGACTTGGTGGCTCGACTACAGCCACTTCCCCACCAATGAAATGTGGCCTCCCTTTGTCTGTTCTATAAATACTTTCATGGCTTCTGCTCCAATGAACAATTAGATTAACCAAATGCAGATGACAATTCTACTCCTGCAGCTTCTTCTCTTGCACTTCCTGCCTGTGGAACTCACTCCCATATTCTTGCTTTCCTGACGGCTACAACCTCCAGGAATTTAAATGCAATGTCAATACTCATCTATTAACCACTTGACTCTAGTTCTTTCCCTACTCCGTATATCCTTTCCTTTCTCTCCATCTTTGAAACTGTCATCACACCTGCATTCTCATCTTTCTATTGCTCCTTTCTAACTGGTTTGTCTTCCTCTTCACTCTCTTCTAATTAATCTTTTTACACTTATGTAGCCCCCTGCACATCAGTGGCATTACTGCCTTGCTTGGGGTGATACGATTAAAAAAAAAAAAATTCTTGATTAAGTTAACACTGGTAGAATATGAAAAATACTGTAAATTTGTACTACTGAAAAAAAAAACATGAGAAATTTATTTTGAAGAAACAGTTACTATTCTGGCTAAAATTTTTAGCAAGAAAAACTCCTAATTCAATACTCATTGAAATTGTATGAACCTGATGAGAAAACAAGGCAAAGGCATATGCTGAAACCGTTAAAAGAAGCGTGAAAGATTCATATTAAAAATCTGACTCCAGAGATGTTTAAATTCTAATTTTTATTCAAGGGTTAACGGCAAAAAAAAAAAAAAAAAAAAAAAAAAAAAAGACGCAGAAATACGAGTAAGATTTCTAATGAAACTTGGACAGATTAATAAGCATAAACTACAGGAAATACCGGATGAATGTCAGATAAACCTAAATCTGAGACGTGATGCCGAAAAAACAGAAGAAAATGAATTTACATGCACAGAAGCAAAATTAAATCTAGAAAAAGAATAAACCATCCATGTTTCAGATGTGGAATGTTACATCTCAGAGTTCATTGTCCTTTTAAGAATTCGAAATGGTAAACTAATGGAAAAGTCACACTTAGAAATGTACAAATTTAATAAAGAAAAAGACAAAGATTTTGTTACATGGAATTCATAACTAGAAGTATAAAAAATTTAGACAAAACAAACTGACTCCAGTATGTGTAAAGGTTTCATTTTTGTTCAAAGGTTAATAGCAAAAAAGATGCAGGAATACAAGTAAAAATCTCACAAAATTTGAACAAAATAATAAACTCACACTGCTGGAAATATCAAATGAATGTTAGAAAATCTGACACACAATGCCAAAAAAATTGAGTAAAAAGAATGTGCATACATTTAAGCAAAAGAAAAATGTAGAAAAAGTAGAATTAATGCATGTTTCAGGCATGGAAGATTATATTATAAAGACGATTGTTCCTTTAAGTTTTCAAAATGCTACAAATGTAGTAAATTAGAACATATAAAGTCACACAGTAAAACTAAACCCAAAGAAATTCTCACAGTACAAAACTTGTACACAGAATTGCAGTGGAAAAAATAATCACAGAAAGAAAGAGAAAATTTGTGAATGTGAAAATACATAACGTGGATGAGAAAATGCTACTAGACACTGATTGCGATATCACAATAATTAATGCAGCCACAAAGAAAAATCATTACAAATAACCAAAGAAAATTTTTGAATGGGAAAATACATAATGTGGATGCTACTAGACACTGCTAGTGATATCATAAGAATTAATGAAACCACAATGGAAAGAAATCAGAAATCCTATATTCAAAAGAACTTCCAAAGTTGCAATTAGTGTCTCAGGTGAGAAATTATTTTTTATTGGCAAAATGACTTGTAATGTCTCCTTCCATAACAGGTGTATAAAAGTTAAGCTTTATGCATTAAAAAATACTATAGACTTATTCAGTACTACCTGGATGGAATTATTTCAGCTTTGGGATTTGCCTATCAACATTTATTGCTAAAACCTTAATGGGCAAGCAACCACTTTAAAAAGGCAGAGTGAAAATGTAAAGGAAAAATTGAAAAAATGTTTTCCAGATGTTTTGGTGGGTTGGTGTTCCAAATTCAAAGCAGAATTTTAAGCAAACAAAGTTTGATGCCAGTATTTAAACTGAAAGAAAGTGTATGATTCACAACATTAGAGCGAGTCATGGAAGAATTAAACAGACTTGAAAAATTAGGTACAATAGAAAAGATTAATGATTCAAAATGTCCATCACCAGCAATGTATTTAATGAAAAAAAAATAATAAAATTTGTGTTTGTGCTGATTTCTTGACAGGGTTAAACAACTGTTTAAAATTCCATAACTACCTGTTACTAATTTCAGAGGAAATTTTTGTAAATTTAAGCAGTGGAAAATCTTTTGAAGCTTGAACTTTCTGACATGTATTTACAAATAAGAAATGTCCAGACATAAGAAATGTACAACAGACTTCCTTTTGGTATAAAGGTGGCTCCAGCTATATTTCAATAAACTATGGATAGCATGCTTACAGACTGTGATTTTGCAGTGTGTTATCTAGCTGTTATATCAAGTATATCTAAGAAACAGCATATCAGGTGTATAAAAACAGTTTTTGAAAAAATACAAGAGTACAGGTTCAAACTTGGTGGGAAAAAGTGTGAATTGTCTTTGCCAAAAATTAGGTACCTTTGATAAATCATTGACAAAAATGGTTGTCAACTAGATCTGTCAAGAGCAAATGCAATTAAGAAGAGGACTTCCCCAAGAAATGTTACTAGTTTACAAGCTTTCTGGGATTAGTAAAATATAATCAAATTTATGTACTTAAAATGTAGAATTTGAGAGCTCGACTGAATGATTACTTAAAAAAGGTGTAAAATGGAATTGAACTGATAAGTGTCAGAAGACATTCAAAATATTAAAAACATACTCATGTCAGACTTATCATTAGCGCACTATGATCCAAAAGTAGAAATCCTAGTGGCTTCAGATGCTAGTGATCACTGTATAGGAGCAGTAATTTTGCAATTCTATGAGGATAATAATATGAAAGCTGTCACACATGCTTTCTGTTTGCTACTACTAGCAGAAAATGACTATGGATAAATTGAAAAAGAGTCATTAGCAATAATATTTCCAGTGAAAAATCTTTACAAATCTATACACAGAAGTTTTTATTTGCAGACAGACTACAGACCTCGATTATCAATTTACAATTTGAAAAAAGAAATTCTGATGCATACAGTGAATAGATTACAATGCTGGGATACCATCTCATTAAATTATGATTTTAGGATGAAATATTATCTGTCAAAATAATTATGACATACAGATGGGTTATTGTGATTGATACCTAGAAATACTGAACTGTTTAATGGCACTCTCATTGCAGCACTAAAAAATGAAATACAAAAACAAACTGTTATAGAACCTACCCTTTTTGGACTATAATGAACTCTTATTATTATTATGAATACCGGAAAAATATGCCTCTCAAGGTTGAGTTGAGTTGAGTTGCGTTGAGTTGAGTCACCCTGGTCTAATATTTCGCAGTTCGATTGACGTGTAACACTCTTTGTACTTGTTCTCTCGCTAAATATATCTTTCACTAATACTCAAGTTTGTGTTTTTCTTTTGAACCTATCCTGGGCCCACAACACAAATATATTATGCAATGTAGTACAGAAATTACCAGTTACCCTCAAAGAAATAAAAGTAAAAGCATAGCAAGATGTGTTTATGTGGAAATAAATAAACAACTAAAAGAAAATAAGGAAGAATGCAATCTAGACTTGACTGTATACTCACTATGTGATAGAGTTTTAATGTTCACACAAAGAGTTGTAATACCTAGGATATTATAAAAGCAAATACTGAATGAATTTCATAGTAGATATTCAGGAATCTCAAGGATAAAATCTCTTATGAGAAGCTATGTCTACTGGACCAAAATGGAAGACATTGAAAAAGAAGTAAAAGCTTGCAAAGTTTGTGTTCTGGCAGCAAAATTACCTACCATAAAAATACAACTTTGCCCAAAGACAGATTCTATCTGGTCAAGACTGCACATAGATTTTGCCGGTCCAATGAACAGATCTCATTATCTTTAATAGTTTTACTAAGTGACTTGAAATTTGTAAGTAAAAAAAAAACAAATTCTTTGGTAAGTAAATTTTTTTAGGTACACAATTCACTGTTCACAATTTTAAAGATTTTTGTAATATGCCCTTGATTGAACATAATACTACCCTGCCATCTCATCTAAGGTCAAATGAACAAGCTGGACATTTTGTGGGTATTTTCAAGGGAGCTTTGAAAAAAGTAAGTCATGAAAATGTCAATGCAGAAATGCTAAAAACTTTCTTTTGAATTTACAAGATAATGCCAAATCCCAATACACTGTCAAGCATGTCACAAGCAGAATTAATGTTTGCAAGAAAAATTAAACTGGTGTTCGACAAGTTGTTATCAAGTCAGTAAAGCATAAGAAGAGGTAACAAAAAGGACACTAAATTATTCAAGATTATTGAAGAAGTATTTTTCAAAGTGCATGAAGATGGAAAAGAAATGTGGGAAGAAAGCATAATAATGTCACAAATTGGAAAGATGGTATACATGGCAAAAGGAGAAAAAATGGGTACATAAAATATATTATAATCAGCTAATGTAAAGGTTTACTGAAGAAAGGTCTAAAAGAATGAAAGAATCTATACAAGTACTGTATGATGTTTTTGATGTTTGCACACCCCAAGAATTCATTTAACATACAAATATGATTTCCAGAAAAAGGAAACAAACAGAAAAACTGGAGGTTGATCTTAAACGTAAAATATACAATGTTAAGTACATTGGAAGCAGTGGTCACTACTAAAGAGAATTAAATGTTTATTGATAAAAGAAATCTTAAAGGGGGGATGTTTTGGAGTAAATAACACAGTTGCGGTGACAATAATGAACTTTGCAAAGGCCTAAAATAAAGAACTCTATACGAATATAAAAAAAAATCTCATTGGAGTTAGTCTTCAGAATATTTCTAACAGATGTGACAGTGTGTGCCTAAGCAAGACAAATACAACTGATAGAAATTGTTACTACAGTTTTTTTTATAATTACATTTTTGAAATCAGTTTTTGTTGGTAATTTTACTATCAATATGTATTGTTTCTAATTTTACTATAAATGTGAACTGTTGTTAAGTTTACCATATAAAAATGTATTGCTGATATTTTTATGATAAAAATATATTTTTATGCTTTCATAGTGTTTTGTTTTTTCATAGTGTTTTGTCCATAGGATGTGTGTTGTGGTGCAGTGGATATTGACTCAAAACAAGAAATCAAAGAGCCGAGTTTGAATTCCAGTTGAATTCATTGTATTCACTTACATGCAAATACCCTTGGGAAAGGTATTAATCCATCTCTTCCTTCCAGTTATGGGTTAAATATCAGGACAGTTTGGGTTCTATAGCCTTGGCTGGCAACCAGTCTACTGCAGAAAGCAATGGCAACCTACTGCGGGATAATCTTCTGCCCAGTTAATCATGTCACTTTTGTGACATGATCGCCCAAGCGTGTTTCACGTATGGCACTTAACTGACTGACTGATGTGTCCATAGCTAGGACCCTAACAGGTACTACCACCTCGGATTAGGGTAGCCATGAGAACAACAGCAATTAAGAAGTGGTGCCACACTTCTCAAAACCTCTAATCTTCTGATCAGAGGCCTTGCTTCCAGATGTAGTTAATTGTCACACCCAGGACTAAAATATTTTTGAGCTTCACCAAATATTGCAATGCAAGCAATTGTTTAAAGTAGTAGAAATGAAAGGATTCAAATTTTGATTCATTGAGCCAGACTTTAAATACATAAGTATCATTGCCTTCTCTATCTTTCTTTAAAAGCAAGATGGAATGGGCTATTATTTGTATGAAGTATTGGTAGGGTGTAATGTGAACAAACTTACTAATGGAGGATTTTTTGTGATGAGATATTTGATGGTACAAATGCGTTGATTTGCATTAAAAAATAGTTTAAGACACACAGCAAAGGCTTTATGCTTTCATCAACTTTTTACGAGAAAAAATCTGATACAGAAATTGCAATATTTATAATATACATTTCAGCATCAAAGAGATAACATACTACTAACACACCAAGAGTTTGCAAAGGTTTCTTTTAATAATTCTATTCTATACTTAGTCATAAAAATGATTTTTAATATGATTTACTTGACTAACTTCTGAAGCAAAAGAAAATTTAATAAATTATCATTTTCAAATTTAGAAATAGACATTCAAAAAGAAAATGATATCACTAAAAAAAATGACATCACACTTTTAGATTTCTAACAGCAATTTCTGAATATAATTATTTTTTTGATATAGCATTTATTTTACTGAACCTGATCATGCCCCTCTTATTTAATGCAGTTTGACTTTTATGTCAATGAAATAGCAGTTCAGAATCATAAATTGGAGAACCGAGTTTGAATTCCAGTCTGGTTTGTTATATTCACCTTTCAGCAAATATCATTGGGACTTGCATTTAGAAAAATCATTATGATCAAAAAATAGTTAATGCAATATTCATTCATATAAAAAACATTAATTTTACAATCCAAAACAGCTTAAACATTGATAAGTCATTAAAAAGACAGTCCTTACAGAAAGAATTATTCTTAGAATCCAAAATATGTTTCAGCTTAAAATAATCCACAGTGTTGATAAGTTGTAAAAAACAATCCTTTAAAAAAAAAAATTATTCTTAGAATCCAAAATATGTTTCAGCTTTAAATAACCCACAATGTGTTGATAAGTAGTAAAAAATCCTTAATAAAAAAATTATTCTTACAATCCAAAATATGTTTCAGCTTAAAATAACCCACAATGTGTTGATAAGTAGTAAAAAACAATCCTTAAAAAAACAATTATTCTTACAATCCAAAATATGTTTCAGCTTAAAATAATCCACAATGTGTTGATAAGTTGTAAAAAACAATTCTTAAATACAATTATTCTTACAATCAAAAATATGTTTCAGCTTTAAATAATCCAAAAAGTGTTGATAAATTACAAAAAACAATCTTTAAAAAAAAATTATTCTTACAATTCAAAATATGTTTCAGCTTTAAATAACCCACAAAGTGTTGATAATTTGTAAAATATAAATCTTCAAATACTCATATCCATTGATTATTCAACTATAAATTCAACCAATCACGGATTCAAAATATTTGAAAAAATAAATAAATGAAAGTTACTTGAAGTTACCATGAGACTGAATCCCATTGAATAAACTAATGTCTACGAATAGCCTACTTTAAAACTCCCCATTTCACAGATGATCAGTAAGTCTCCAGTTCTCATTGTAAAAGTATTTTCTACCTCTTCACATCATTCTTTTGTTAAGCAAATGCTTTTCTTGCTCTTCCAAAATTTGGAACGGAAAATTATCTTTAAAAATTTACGCATATTAAATAAGTAGTCAACATATTTGTTTACATTTTCTATGAAACTTCCTCATGCAATTCTCAGCATCCTTCTGTAGAACTACACTACTGGTTATAATTATTAGGCCACCCCAGTGTTTTAAAATAATGATGTATTTCATACTATCTTTTAGTATTTATTGTCAAGTGAATAATTGTAAATAAAAATAGAATGGTTCATTTGTTAATACTGCATGAGAATATGTGCATCAAATAAATTTATAAATATTTAATAATTACCTATATTGCAGTTTGATCAATGAAAGAATGAAGAAAATTTAGGGTGATTCAGACAAGTTAATCTTTGCTTCCTTGTCTTGTAAAATTTTGCAAAGTAATAATAACAAAAGAACCATTCTATTTTCATTTGGCAATAAATACTAAAAATAGTATGAAATACATGATTTCTTTTAAAAAAACTGAGGTGACCTAATAATTATAGCCGATAGTGTACATTTTGTGTTTTTTTCAAATTTCTTCTTCATCTGTGAGAAGATTGTCCACTATTCACTGCTATATAGAACTGATATTACATAACAGTTCAGAACACATTTTTTTGTAGAAGCACATTTCTGTTGCTTCACGTCTCTTTATCTGTGAAGTGATTGTCCAACATTCACTGCCATATACGATGACTGATATTATATAACATTTCAATACTCTTTTCTTTGTTTCTGTTACTTTAAACCTCTTCTTAATCTGTAATGACATTATCTAGCATTCATTGCCATATCAGTCAGTTAAGTGCCATACGTGATACATGCTTGGGCGATCATGTCTCGAAAGAGACATGACTGACTGAACAGAAGATTATCCCGCAGTAGGTTGCCATTACTTTCTGTTGCAGATTGGTTGCCAACCAAGGCTATAGAACCCAATCTGTGCTGTTATTTAAACCATAACTGGAGGGAAAATGGATTAATACTTTTCCCAAGGGTATTTGCACGTAAGTGAATGCAAGGAATTCAACTGGAATTTGAACTCGGCTTCCTGATTTCTTGTTTTGAGCCGATATCCACTGCACCACAACACACTTCTAGGCAGACTATAGGCAGACTAATATTACGTAACAGTTCACGATACTTTTCTTTGTAAAGCTACATATCTGTTGGCTCTTGTTTTTTTTTCATTTGTGAGAAGATTTTTCAGTATTCACTGCTATATCACAGTACTGATAATTCATAAATTTAGGTCAGTCAGTTAAGTGCCATACGCAATACACGCTTGGGCGATCATGTCTCGAAAGAGACATGACTGACTGGGCAGAAGATTATCCCACAGTAGGTTGCCATTGCTTCTTGTTTCTTCATATTTTACTGATCTTTTGCAAGGAAACATTTTTTTTATACCAGTGTGCCTTCAGATTTTAATGCTGCAAAGCTAACATGATCCATAAAGCTGTGCAGTGTTTAAAATTTAGACAAAATTTTTAAATTGTAAATTTTGTACTGTTTTATTGTCTGAAAGGAATAATCTAAGAATTATGGCTGATAATGTATATTTTGTGTTTTTTCAAATTTCTTCTTCATCTGTGAGAAGATTGTCCACTATTCACTGCTATATAGAACTGATATTACATAATATATAGAACTATATAGAACTGATATTACATATATAGAACTGATATATAGAACTGATATTACATATATAGAACTGATATATAGAACTGATATTACATATATAGAACTGATATATAGAACTGATATTACATAACAAAAAGAAGGATGTGAAGAGGTAGAAAATACTTTTACAATGAGAACTGGAGACTGACTGATAATCTGTGAGTTTTAAAGTAGGCTATTCGTAGACATTAGTTCATTCATTGGGATTCAGTCTCATGGTAACTTCAAGTAACTTTCATTTATTTAGATTATTCAAACTGGTGTCTACATCTTTATTGCTATGTTTATAGTGGATTTTCTTGCAGTAGGTTACTGCTACTTTCTGTGGTATACTGGTTGCCAACCAAGGCTATAGAACCCTATCTATCCTGCTATTTAACCCATAGCTGGAAGGAGAAGTGATGGATCTTTCTCAAGTGTGTAAGTGAATGCAACAAATTCAACTGGTTGGCTTTTTAATTTCTCATTCCAAGCCGATATCCATTGCACCACAATGCATTTCCATCCACCCCACCCCCATTACACCAGTATTCTCATTCGTCTATTACCCTCCTCCTAACATTTCCTATAACTAACCCCTCTTTCTCATCACTTTCCCCTATGTAATCTCCTGCACAACAGTGGCAGTAAAATGCCTTACTTGGGGTGAAATGATAAAAAAAAAAAACTAGTGAGAGAATAGATCTAAAAAATATTTTATGAGCAGCTCAGATAAATACAATATAGAATAAGAAGTTTTAAAAACATATCATCTGATTTAGCTCCTACATTTTACGTCTGGTTGAGCCCCTTGAATTTTTTATCTTGTGGCTCTGAAATAGCACAGCTCTTAATATTATATACACTATATATTTTTCAATCATTTTTCTTACCAATGTCATAAATATGTTGAAGAGGAAACTTACTTTTATGCATGTTTTTTTTTTCCTTTGATTTTCAATGTCCTATTACTTTTCAAAAAGGTCAGCAAAATTCCCTTCCAAGATTACCATCAGCTGTCATATTGCATTCTCTTTGATCTTTTTCACAGCATTTTAGTGGCACTCTTATCTTATAGAAAGACAAAAAGTTACAAATAACACAATCTGAATAAGTATGGCTGACAGACATGGGTGATACAATAGGTTGCCAAAAATCATTTACTACTCACTTGGTCATTCTGAATGAGGCAGTCACACAGAAAGCAAGTTTACTTAATAATATAACATTGCTGACTGAGTAACCTTACCTGAGAGTCTCTGTTTACATCTGCATAGTAATGTTATCTCTGAGCTATGAAAAGATCTTTGTTATATTTAAAATGACTGGACTCTTTCTTCCGATATTTATACATTTCTACAGATTGTGTGTGTGTGTGTGTGTGTGTGTGTGTGTGTGTGTGTGTGTGTGTGTGTGTGGTGAGTGAGTGAGTGAGTGAGTGAGAGAGAGAGAGAGAGAGAGAGAGAGAGAGAGAGAGAGAGAGAGAGAGATCCTTAAACCATAATCATTTTAAATAAGCATTTTCGCATGTTTAAATTTATATTCAAAGACTCAAAGTTATGGATATCATATGGCAGATAAAAACAAAATATTCATTTCAATTTTCAAGATTGTAAGAAGGATACTGTGAACATGTGAGCAATGATGAGGTTTTGGAAATAATGGAAACAAAAAGAAAATTGATACTGAGCATCAGGAAGAGACAGCTGAACTTCCTGGGACACGCAATGAGGAAGGAGGGCCTGGAGAATCTGATACTAACAGGCCAGATAGAGGGAAAAAGAGAAAGGGAAAAGCAATGGATAATATATTTGAAGGACCTAATCAGGTGGATGATGGAACGTGTATGGTGAGTATGGTGCATGGTGTAATAGGAGAAGGCGTGCTCAGAGCCACCAGGGATAGGGAAAGTGGAAAGCCATGATCGCCTACGTCCTGAAGGGACAGGGCACATAGAAGAAGAAGAAGAAGAAGAAGCATGTACACACATATGTATGTGTGTATTTACATATTTACAAGGGAGAAAAGCTTTAAGAAAATAGGTACAGTCATGCAAGTGCAAAAGGACCCCAAAAGAAATGGACTGCTGATGGATGATGACAATACACTTTATTTGTAGCCTTGTTATGTCAGCCTGACCGATGATATTCATAACAATCCATAGTGCAACAAAATAAAAAGTCATGGGTCTAAATCAGATGCTATGTTTTTAAAGATTACTTATTTGATATTGTTTTTATTTGATCTGCTCATAAAATGAATATTTTTGTACATTTAATATTCTAATGTAAACCTTTTTGTTTAATTTTAAATACTCATTTTCTTATTTTTGATTTTCCTTTGGAATGACAACATGCAACTAATTTCTTGAGATTTCTTCTTCTTCTTTGACTATGTACTTCCACATCTCCCTATCCCTGGTAGCTCTTAGCACACTTTCTCCTGTTACCCCACCCAAACACCACTCTGCCATCCACCTGCTCAGGCTGTCAAATATGTTACCCACTGCTTTCCTCTGTCTCCCTTTACCTTTATCTGACCAGTGAGTATCAGATTCTACAGGCCTTCCTTCCTCATCACATGTCTCAAAGACTTCAGCTGTCTGTTCCTGATGCTCAGTATGAATTTTCTTTTCATTTCCATCCTTTCTAAAACCTCATTGCATGCTCAATCCATGATATCCACAGCATTCTTCTGTAGAACCACATTTCAGTTGCTTTAAGTTTTTCCTTCATTTTTGATGATATTGTCCAGCATTTGCTGCCATATTGAAGAACAGACATCACATAGCAATCCAGAACTCTCTTCTTTGTTTCTAGCAAAATTTTCCTGTTTTTTAATACTCTGCTCAGCTTCTGGAATGCGTCATTCACTATACCAATTTGCCTTTGGATCTTAGTGTCACACTTTCCGTCTTCCGTTAGAACACTTCCCAAGTACTTAAATTTTTGTACTTGCTTGATTTTAGTATACCCAAACTGTAATTGGCATTTTGGGCTCCTCTGTTGATGTTCATACATTCAGTTTTCTTGTAGTTTATTTGTAGTCCTTTCTTTCAACTTTCTTCATCTACTTTTTTAGAAGGTATTGTAGTTTTCTTTCCATGTCGGCTATCATCACTGTATTATCTGCATACCTTATGTTATTCAAATTGTGGCCTCCAACAACAAATCCTGGCATAACTTCTAGAGTCATCAGAATAGTCTCACTGCACAAGTTGATCAGATCCAGTAAAAAGACACATCCTTGTCTTACACCCGTTTCTATCTTTGTATATCTGCTGAATTTGTTTCTTGTCGATATGTAGGTGGTTTGCTAGTAGAGATTCTTGATTACTCCAAATATGTCCATGTTGCTGAGCATTTTTATCAATTTTTTGAGCCTATCTAATTTGTAGCAAAGTATGTAGAAATAGGTTCAGATTAGTGACATTTGAAATCTTACAACCTCAATGTACAATCCAACAATCAAAGCAATGTTTTTTTTTGCTATGGTTTTTGTAGAAAAATGAGGATTTTGAGTCATTCTAGATCCCACAATTTATCAGTCATTTGTAGTTATTTTACTTGTATTATTTACTTTATTCAATCATTTTTTGACTAAATAATAATAATTCCTATTTGTTTTTATTTTTGTAGCTTAATATTTAAATTTTTTGCATAGTAAATTATTTGTATATAATGTTAAATCAAAGATATTTTTCTTGTACATGTACAGCTTAGTTAAAATTAATGTAAACTGTCAATGCAATAGTTGTTTTAATTTATACAGTGTTTCACAAAAGTAAGTGAACTGCTAAGATAATAAAAAAAAGTCTCCCTATTTTCCAGATAATCAACAACTCTTAATTAAACTATATATTCATTAAGAAAAACCTTTAATAAATGAATTACAACCAATTTGAAAAAATTTAGCATTGGTAATTGCCTAATCAGTATTTTTATTTTCATTCAATACTCAACGTCCGGCACATGCTTATTGTCAGGTTTGCTGTCTCACCAAAAGCTGAATTATTTGGACCCTTGGAAGTAAAATTTTTGACCCCTTATGATGTTTAAAGAAAAGAGATTTTCATACAGAAATAAATTCAAATTAAGTCTGATTAATTCTTTAAAAGACCATGAAAATGGGACTGTTAAAAAATGTACTTATTTACTTTGAGGTTTTGAGCTCATTGAAAGTAACACTCTTAATAAGTCCCAAGCCATTAATAAAAATCCATATAAGTTTTAGCAAGTAGTAACCTTCAAATGGCATGGGACAAGATTTGAGCCTAACTGGATTATTAGTTTACAAATTACAGCTATATAAGGGAAGCTACTGTTGCAAATTTTCAAAACAATAGAAAAATCTGAATTTTCTGTGTTGATAAAGAATTGTTTCTGATGGGAAAAATACTGTTCAAGCAAATCAATAGCTTGATAGGTGTTATTTGGACTCTGCTTCATCAGAAACAGCAGTTAATAGGTGGTATACTAACTTTAATCGAAGTCATACAGAGAAATGATGCTGAACACTCAAGTTGCCCAAAATTGGCAGTTGTCTCGGAAAACACCAAAAAAATCCACAAAATCTTTTTGGCTAATCATAAATTGAAGTTGCATGAGATAGAAGAGTTGAACATATCAGAACACATTGTATTCAACATTTTGCATGAACATTTGTCAATGAGAAAACTGTGTTCAAAGTTAATGCTACGTTTGCTCACAGTCAATCAAAAGCAATGCTTTGACAATTCAGGGCATTGTTTGTGACTGATTCATCGCAACAACAAGAAGTTTTTGCAGAAATATGTGACAGTGGATAAAAAACTGATCCACCACTTCACTCTGGAGTCAAATTGGCTGTAAGCTGAGTGGACAGCAGCAGGTGAATGCCATCCAAAGCAACCAAAAATGCAAACAACTGCAGGCAAAGTTTTTGACTCTGTATTTTGAAATGCACAAGGTATTTTGTTTATCGATTACCTTGAGAAAGAAACACCATCAACAGCAAATATCATATAGCATTATTGGTGCATTTGAGGGAAGAAATTGCCACAAAACAGCCATAAATGAAGAAGAAAAAATGCTTTTTTACTAAAACAACGCCCCATGTCACAAGTCAATCATAACAATAGCAAAACTGCACTTCTTTAGATCTGGCCCCCAGTGACTACTGACTGTTTGCAGACCTCAAAAGAATGCTATAGGGAAAAGGATTTAGTTCCAATGAAGAAGTGATATTGAAAACTGAAGCATATTTGAGGCCAAAGGCAAATCGTTCTACAAAAAATGCATCAAATTCTTAGAGAAGCATTGGAATCAGTGTATCATCCTAGAAGGAGACTATGTTGATGAATAGAGTTGAATGTTGTCTAAAAGTTGATGTTTTATGAGTTAGGATTTATTGAGTGATGTGTTATTTTAATGTTTTAGCTTTTTTTTACACTATTTTGATGTTTCGAGCCTTTTGAAAATATGTTCTCTTTGACAATTTTAATATTTTCTGCACTTTCACACAATTCTGAGGTTTTGAGCTCTTTGACACTATTTTAATGTTTTCATCTTTTTGAAAGTGTTTGTTTTTATGTTTTCTTTGACAGTATTTATTCTAATAACTAGTGCTCTTTGGAAGTATTTCTTCTGAAGTTTTGTGTTCTTAGGCAGTATTAATTTCAATGTTTTGTCTGTGCTCTCTATAACTCTAATAACTTAACGTCTTTGTCAGTATTTATTCTGATGATTTGTGCTCTTTGGCAGTATTTATTTTGATGTTTTGAGCTCATTGGCAGTATTTATTCTGATGTTTTGTGCTCTTTGGCATTATTTATTCTGATGTTTTGTTCTCTTTGGCAGTATTTATACTGATGTTTTGTTCTCTTTGGCAGTATTTATTCTGATGTTTTGTTCTCTTTGGCAGTATTTATACTGATGTTTTGTTCTCTTTGGCAGTATTTATTCTGATGTTTTATGCTCTTTAGCAGTATTTATTCTGATGTTTTGTGCCCTTTGACAGTATTTATTTTGATGTTTTGTGCTCTTTGGCAGTATTTATTCTATTGTTTTGTGTTCTTTGACAGTATTTATTCTGACGTTTTGTGCTCTTTGGCAGTATTTATTTTGATGTTTTGTGCTCTTTGACAGTCTTTATTTTGATGTTTTGTGCTCTTTGGCAGTATTTATTCTGATGTTTTGTGCTCTTTGACAGTCTTTATTTTGATGTTTTGTGCTCTTTGGCAGTATTTATACTGATGTTTTGTTCTCTTTGGCAGTATTTATTCTGATGTTTTGTGCTCTTTAGCAGTATTTATTCTGATGTTTTGTGCCCTTTGACAGTATTTATTCTGATGTTTTGTGCTCTTTGGCAGTATTTATTCTGATGTTTTGTTCTCTTTGGCAGTATTTATTTTGATGTTTTGTTCTCTTTGGCAGTATTTATTCTGATGTTTTGTGCTCTTTAGCAGTATTTATTCTGATGTTTTGTGCCCTTTGACAGTACTTATTCTGACGTATTGTGTTCTTTGGCAGTATTTATTTTAATGTTTTGACTGTGCTCTCTGCAACTCTAATAACTTAACCTCTTCGTCAGTATTTATTTTGACGTTTTGTGTTCTTTGGCAGTATTTATTCTGATGTTTTGAGCTCTTTGACTATTTTTCTGGTGTTTTATTCTCTTTGACATTATTTATGTTTATGTTTTGAGCTCTTTGGCAACGTTTATTTTAATGCTTTGAGATTTTTGACAGAATGTTTTTGATGTTTTGAACTCTTGTGTGTTACTGAGCTGTAACGTATCAGACTGAATTTCTGTTCAATGAAAATTATTCAAGTGTGGCTATTTTTTCAAAAGTTCATTGCCAAAATAAACTGCATCTTATACACCCTCTTCATTTATGTATCATGCCCATTTAATATGTAGGGTTACATGACTCTTCCTCCTCTTTGTAGCTCTTAGTAGTATTTGTCTTTTCATTACCTCTGCAACTCTTTGCGTTAATATCCAACAAGCTCATTAGGTAGGTTACTCACAATTTTCTTTTACCTGACTTGGCTATGTCCTATGAGTGTCAAATTCTCTAGTTCCTCTTTCCTAAGTATGTTTCCTAGAAATTTCAACTGTCTCTTTCTGATTTTAAGTATAAGCTTTGTTTTTGTTTCCATTATTCTTTAAAGCTTCCTCATTGCTCACATGTTTAGTTCCTAGTATTCTCATTATATTTCTATAGAATTGCATTTCTGTTGCCTCAAGTCTTTTTATTGGTAAGCAAATTATCCAGTATTCATTGTCAGAATAGGGAACTGATATTGCATAGCAGTTCCATGCTCTAGAAATACAGTATATTATACTAGCAAGAGAAAGTAGTCTCTGAAATCTCACGGTAAATTAAATATGAAAAATCGATGGATTCATTTGGGAAAAAAAAATGAATATATATTATCTGAAATTTATTATATTCCTTTACCATTAATTAAACTATGTAGAATAATTGCTTTGATTTTAGTCCAAGTTAAAAACAAGCATTCTGTGCATTAATGTTAATTTTATAGATTTAAAATGACAAGTCTTTCTTTACTTGTATTTTTGCATGTTCTAGGATGCAAATCGTATAAAATAAGTAGCATTTCACTATTTCATAAAAATAAAATCAGAAAACATTCACAAAATTGCAGCTACTCAATAAAAGTCTTATTAAAAATGAATTGTATTCTTTCCCTGTTGGTAGATGTTGTTTTAGAGTTTTTCTATGATTAGATATAGTTTACATTTCATAAAGTTCTATTTAACAAAATGATGTTCTCTTAAGGCAAATGCAAATGGCTGCTACTGAAAACAATCTTCTCATACAATGATGGCTACTCTTAATTTTTAGTTAAATGACTGTCTTTATTGGAGGTCAAATCACACTGCATTTTATAGGCTAGAAGATTCTTTATATTAGAGAATTGTTTTTTCAAAAACTTGAAATCTCCATCCAAAATATCTGCATTGTCTATTATCCTCTCTAAATTCTGGTTGGACAATCTTACTTCTTTTGATATATGACAACATCTATATAGGTGCATCAATAAGTTCACAATCTAATAATGAAACACTTTTATTTTACCCAAGAAATAACTTTCACTATAATTTCCTTTTTTTAAATTCATCTAAATTCATTTTTAAATATTAATCACATGTATTGAACCTTATAGAGTAAAAATTTCAGTTCAAAATTCAGCTATGTCAAGCTATGGATTTTTAATGCATTCATTAAAACAGGAATAAATTTGTTACAGGTACCAGTAACTTGTAACTGAATACTTATAAAATGGAGACTGGATTTGGTATCACAGAGTCATTGTAAACTCCATTCTCCTAGTTAGATAATACATGCATCACCAGAGCTATGTAGGGTTTTGAATTCAGAGTTGTCCTTCTCCTAGATAGGCCACCATCTAAGTGTTGTAGAGCAACTGACACCCCTAGAATAGTCTGTGAACTGAATTATAAATATAGATTAATAGTAGCCAGGAATTTAAAGTGTCATTGACAGTCTGAGGTGATCGACTGCATGTGTCAGTCGTTTACTTTGTTGGACTCTCTGCCTTTGGGTGGAGAGGAACCTGAAAAAGGCTTTGCCAAAGCGTAGAATCTCATCTGAGGAAAAGCAGACAAGAATTTTTGTCTGGGTTTACGGGGCCGATTTTACTCACATTAATTGACCTTGTACTGCATTTTCCTCAGACTTCTACCAAGATGGGGAAGACTGTGCTCTCTGCAACTCTAACAACTTAACCTCTCTTGTTTTTATAACTATTGTTGTTCTGTCTTACCTGTGTTTGTCTTGTTTGTACTTAATATCCATTAGCACAGACACTGTGCTGTAGATATTTCAGCACATATCATCTGGTATTCTACTGTCACCACAACAATACAACACTAAGTTTGAAGAACCTAGTCTGTTTTGCTATTTAACCTATAGCAGTGGCTTCATACCTTTCTCAAGAATATTTGTGCATAAGTGGAAGTAACAAACTTGACTAGAATTCAAATTTGGTTTTCCAGTTTCTCACTCCTTATAATAGAATCCTTATAAAAAACAACATTTATATGTTGTTTTTCAATATAGGAACAAACTACTTCAGTAGATTGGTGCTAAACTGTATTCCAAGCAGTTTGGTGCATTTACATTTGTTAGAGTTATACTACAGTTCAAAAGTTTGAAGCCACCCCCGGAATGAACATGGGATGAACTTGATAGAAGAGTTAAACCTTTCCATCCAAAAAATGAAAAAGAGTTTTTTGAGTCATTAAAAAATGAATAGAATCAATTATCAAACTTATACTTTGAGAAACTTTTACAATAAATGCTAAAAATTTGTGCGGCAGTAATCAAGGCTAAAGGAAGATAGTTTGACGAGAGCAAAATTTAATCATAAAATGCTATTTTTTCTTTTTGTCATAATAAAATTTCTAATAAAAATAACACGTCTTACTTTTTTTTTTAACCATGTATAATAATTTTCTCTTAGTTACACGACAAAACAACTATATTTGGAACCAATTTAAAACATTACCAGGAAAAACCTCAAGCTTTTGAATTGTAGTGTACAAACCAATATGTTATAAGGGAAATTGAAGGTAAGCTTATATTGTTTTTCCCACCCTTGCCCCAATAGATTCAAATTAGAAGCAAAAGGAAGCTTGTCACACCTAAAAATTAAAATGAACTCATACCTGGAGCTTGATATCAGCTCTCTCAATTTTTCTTTAGTGGCTGCATCAGCTGTCTATCAGCTTTCCAACCATTCCACCTCATTAAGCTATGAGGCATGCATAATCCTGGGGATTTTAACCCTGTTGCTGCACTTCCCTCTTTGCCCTGAAGTAGGTTGGTGGAATACCAACACCATCAGGACAGTGGTTGCAGAGACTGGGCAATTTTTAACCATGCTCCCTATGCATGTGTATGGGTACCCCACATTAAAAGCAAACTTTTGCCAAATACTGCCACTGTGTGGGAGTTGTGTCAACTGGAGAACCCTTGAGAATTTGACAAAAGAATTGCTTCTCTGAATATATCTTTTTAATTATTTCATTCTCAAGCAAGGCAGGAATGTCACTAATATAGAGGGACTTACAGGGAGTGAAAGTGAGAGAAAACATTGAGTATAAGAAGGGTTGAGGAGAGAACAAAGTATGTACAGGATTCAAGAAGTTATAAGATGGCAACTGATGTTGCATTTAAACTTTTGAAGATTGTAGTTATCAGAGAAGCAATGGAAAGATGTTTCACAGGCAAGAAGTATGAAAAAGAAATTGTGGGAGCAGAAGTGGCAGTTACATTTAGCTTCTTTTTTTTTCTTTTTTTTTTTAAATTGTTTCACCCTAAGCAAGGTGGTACCATCACTAATGCACAGGGGGCTTCATAAGAGTAAAAGTTTAGGCAGGAGGCGAGTGAAGAGAGAGACAAACCAGTTACAGGGGGTGTCAGAGAAAGGGCAAGATAAGGATAGGAACACAGGTGTGAAGACAGTTGCAAAGGTAGAGAAAAAGGAAAAGAACAAGATATACAGGATGATGTAGAAAGGATTGGAGTCAAGTGGATAAGAGATGGGTATTGACATTGCATTTAAATTCCTGGAGGTTGTAACCATCAGGAAAGTAAGAATATGGAAGGGAGTTCCATAGGCGGGAGATGCGAGAAAAGAGGCTGCTGGAGTAGAATTGTCAGCTGCATTTGGTCGATCAAAACTGTAAATGGATGGGGCCTTGTTGCCAGTCTGGTTACATGAGTAAATTCTTGTTGTGGGGTCACCATTGACTTAAGTTCGTCAGAGCAGAAGAAATGGGTGTAACCTAGATGCCAAACTAGTGGTACACTTAAATTTATGGAGTTGGGGCACCAGGAAAAAAAGCATGTCAGAGTAGTTACCATGAAAATATTTGTAAAAAAGACAGAGGGGAGCTATGTCACATCAGTGAGAAAGTGACTGAAGTCAAGGTGTTACAAAGGACAGAAAAATGTGGAGGGGCATGATCACCTGAAGGGACATGGCACATAAAAGAGGATGATAGTGACTAAGTGTCACAAGGCCTGAAGTATATTCTCCAATAATGATGAAACTCACTACTCAGTTGTAAATGATCTAGCAAGACAAGCTTATTAACCATTACACCGTTTTGAAGTGCCCAATTCGGAAATGGTATATATGGAAAGGTATTAATCCATTTATTCTGAAGGGACATGGTTTATCAAAGAAGTTTTGACTTTTTTTGTATGTGGTGTTACTTCTGTTATGTTCATAGAAATTAAGATTAAGTTGCTAATCCCACACTCAATTAAGTGCCATACACGATACCCGCAGATGTGCATTTGTATTGTAGTAGCTATCAGATTGGAACGAGAAATTAGAGAGCCTAGCTAAAATTCCAGTTGAATTCACTGCATTCATTTACATGCAAATACCCTTAGGAAAGGAATGAATCCATCACTTCTATCTCCACCTATGGGTTAAATAGCAGGACAAATTGGGTTTTATAGCCTTGGTTGGCAATCAATCAGAAAATAACGGCAACCTACAGCAGGAAAGTCTTCTGTCGAATCTGTCATGTCTTTTTTGAGACATGATCTTCAAGCATGTATCATGGATAGTAATTAACTGACTGATATAATGCTATGTTAAAAATATTTTGAAAAGAGAATTTTTCAAGGTTTACATTCGAAAAAGCATAATTTTTATTTTTTATTGCTTTTAAAATGGCAGGGAATTTATAAGCAAAGTACAAGAAATATCAAATTAAAAAGACTGTCAGCCTTTCTGTTTGATTTTATAGAAGATGTTTACTGTTAAAAGATATTCCCACCATTCAGTTGTATCAAATAATATTGTTAATTCAAAACTAAAACTTTATTACTGAGATGCTGTTTTTAAATACTGCAAAACCTAGTACGACTAAATTAGAAAACTTTACGGATGAACAAATTTTTTATTCAGTTATCTATGGCTTCAAGAGGAATTTGATATTTTTGCAGCTAAACTGTACACCCACATGATATCAAATTTCCAGTGAAGTGTATACTTTAGAGGCAAGAGATGGATTGCAAAGTTGATAAACATATCCCTACAGGATTTTAATATCTCTGATTGCTTCAAGCCAAACTTGTCAATATGGCATATGCTCTACAGTGTATAGCTACTGCATTTATTTTCTTACTAATTTTAAAATTTCATCCTTAGTGGAATAAAACTTAAAGCTTATTAAATTTATATTGAGTTCTTAAGAAGAGTTCTTCTTCTATATACTTTGTCCCAACAGGTTATGGGTGATCATGGCTCACCACAATTTTCTATCCTCTTAGAAAGTTTCCATTTTTGCTATCTCTGCTAATTCCTGTTCTACCAACCATTTACACAAGTATGTCACATGCAGCTTTCTTTGATTTCTCTTGCCTTCAGTATGTCTGGTGAGTATTGTATTTTCCTCACCCTCTTTCCTCATTATGTGACATAGAAATTTGAAATCTTTCACTGAAACTTTGTTGTTGTTCACATACACATCACAGCACAGTGAATTAATTTTCTAACAGCTGATCTAGCAAGGGATTCAGTGTCAGCTGAGATTGTTAGCCTGAACATATAGTTATGTAAGATAGATTCTGGAGAGAAAAATTGTCTATTATGATACAGTAAACCAACTTTTTAGCAGCTGTCCTTGCAATGGATTCAATGTAGCCTGGACTTATAGATATGTAAGATAGATTCTGGAAGTAAAAATTGTCAACACAGTGAACCAACTTTCATAGCTGCTGACTTAACAATGGATTCAATGTAGTCTTTCCACTAATACTAATGATGAAATGATGACCTTTACAAATACAAGATTCATTCTCCTCTCCAGCCAAATAAAATTTGAAAGTTATTTTTTTTAGTAAAATAACATAAAAGTTATTGGAATTGTGCAAAAGTGTATTTTTACTCAGTAGAATAACTTTTACAGTAAAGGTTTCTTGAAGAAATCACTTGTAGAAGACTTGCTTTCTTTGTCATTTTAAGACCTAAAAAACCCCATAAGATCAATGCAATCAATGAAGCCAGCTGACCGTAATTCTGTCTGCTTGCTTCCTGAGTGCTACAGACCTTATTCCTTTAAAAGACAAGCTTTCTTTTCCTTTTTCCTCCGCTTTGTTCAAGGACTATTTTCATAAAGCAGCAACATTGCAAATTGTTACATTAAGAATTTACATTTTCTTTATATATAACATAACATGGAATATGAGAGAGTGAATGCATGGTTGAAACTAGTTTTTGAAGTTTCTGATGTTCAGCTTTATCTGAAGTTGCCTGATTCAATAACTGACTGAGAAAGTAAATAACAAAATGACTATTTTTACTAACTAATCTCCTATTTTACTTAGCTTTATTCATTTTTTTTCAGAATTATTTAAAACAAGTTATTGGCCTCTCTTTTATGTTATGTATTAATTTTTAGAAAATTAACCTCTGACATCAATTCTGTATGCTTGCTTGAATATTTGTCACCAGAACATAAGAAAAACGGCACATCATAACATAGTTTGGTTAGAGCAATACTGATGAAAAAGTTTTAATGGTAGAGGCAATTTACAGTCCAGTTAATTTATTACTTTTTGATTAACATTGAATTAAGTATAAACTGACAGAAAAGGGTAAAAGGGAGAAAAATCCATAATTATTAAGTGAAAATTTCAGCCATTTTCTTGAGTTTTCTTAATAAGAGAGAATCCTTAAGCTACCTTTTCTTCAGTAGCTGTAGTGATAGAGTAGGGAAATTACTTTGCTAATTAATAATAATAACTAATCTTAATGATAATTAGCAATTTTTGAATAATTATAATGTAAATTCTATAAATATAAAGTAATTTGCCATCGTGTGAAGACATTTAAGAAAGGGTAGAATACATATATATTTACAACTGTAGTGCTTGGAAGAAAAATTTATTCTCCCATTTACATTCCTCCCATTATGGGTATTATTATATCTGTGATAGAATAGCACCTTGGCTCATGGACAGGACAGAATGGAATGGCTGAAAGGAAAAAGAATGACAAATATTCTTTGTTCTAAAAGAGACTTTTATATTACCAATCATACACAAAATTAAGACATATCTACACATGTCTCATGTATAGAATAATACATCACGTGTATCTACACAGCAAAGAAGAGTGCAAGGAGAAATAAAAAGGAAGGGTCATACATATAATATGAGGAATCCATTTTTATGACACAACATTCAAATGGGTCAAATTCATCTATGTCCCAGGTTTAGATGTATTTCATGAATGGGAAACAGTGGATCTTGGGTTTTTCTAAATTGAGGGATGCATGCTTGAGTTTCATTCTTGTCATGTAGAAAGAAATGTCAACACCGACACATGTGGTTGAATGTTGATGACCAGATAACAAATAAAAATATAAGAATGAATTATTCCACTGGGGATCATGTGACCATGACAATAACCCATATTAAGCACCAGACAGAAATCTCGGCAAATCAACTGAGTGGATCAAACAAAGAGATCAACCAGATTAAGAGTAGCAGTAGTTGTACTCATTACAGCCAAGTAGCAGAGTTCAGTGTTCACAGTTTGATATTACTATTTAGCCCTTGAGTAGATTACTCAGGAAGACTTCCAAGAGAGGATACTACCTATAAATACTCTTAATACAGTGTTATTCACAAGATACACAAATAACTATCTTCCAAGATACTGAAATATCATCTTGTAGTAATAACTTACTACAAATCTTTGAGTATCTGAAGTAATATACCAACACCCAAGACAATACAACCATGCGAAACCCTAACCCCTCAGTAACTTTTTAGGTTACAGCAATAACCAACAAGGTTACAACAACTCTATATCTGAGAAAGATATATTCTCAAAGGGAAACATCACTGTGGACTTATAAGTTGCAGGGGAGACGGATTTAGACTCAGCCTGGGCCCTTTGGCCCAGTCTAAATGAAAGCAACTTCACATGATAGCTGCTGTAAATAAACTGAAATTGACTTCCACTTTTCATCACTGTATGAAGTGATGTCATGAAGCAGTTGTCATGTGACCCACATGACTTACCTCCTCCAAAGGGAGATAAACACCTTTTGTATCCTTACATATTTATCAACTGATCTTAACCAAAACTGAGTTAATACACTAAGACTTTATAGTTCTAGGCAATCAATTTGTCTGGAACAAGGCCACCTGCTAAATTACAAAAGTTATACAAGTCTTTAAGTCTAACTTGCATATCAAGATACTCTAATTGATATTTATTAAGCCTTACTTAGTATAGTACAATGCTAAAGAGTGAGTTATCCAGTAAGGATCAAACTCACTGCTGGTGCAGTAACCTGCAAAACTCACTTACAAAACTTGGTTCTAAAAGACAGCCATAACTATCTAAACTTATTTATAAATAGAACTTTTTCTGTGTGTATATGTGTGTCTATATCCATTACCTATAGACTCCAAAATGGCTGAACCGATTTTCTTGAAAATTTACACAGTTGTACTATAAGAATCTGCAAGTGTTCTTAGCTAGGTTTTGTGTACCCCTGATAAATATCGAAAATCAAAAAAATCGGGTTATAGAAGGAGTGGTCCGATTTTAATCAAATTTAATATACTCATAGACAAAGACATAAGAAATGATATTCAGAAGTTTCAAGGTTGCAGTTCTTACAATAGTGCAGAAAATCAATAATATATATAAGGCAAGATGTTTGTGTGTGTGTCTGTTTATCTGTTTGTATGTCCTTTATACAAATCCACAATTTTTATCTGATTCTCACCAAACTTCACACAAATATTCTTTAGGTTGAGTCTGAACTCCAGGACCAAGAATTAGTTTTAAAGCTTTCATTACACCTGAGCAACGCTGGACTATACTGCTAGTATTTAATAAGTTTAACTTAGTATGGCACAAGGTTAGATAAGTTGGATATCCAGAGAAGATCAAACTCTTGAAAGAAGCAATGACTTGCAATAGTTGAATAAAGCAATTTCTAGTCTAATTTGACCACCAGAGTAATTTTGACTTAAGAATAAATTTTCACCAGATCTTTTAACTGCTTATTACAAATTCAGTCAGTTAAGTGCCATACATGATACACACTTGGGCAATCATGTCTCAAAAGAGACATGACTGACTGGGCAGAAGATTATCCTGCAGTAGGTTGCCATTACTTTCTGCGATAGACTGGTTGCATTCCAAGGCTATAGAACCCAATCTGTTCTGTTATTTAACCCATAACTGGAGGGAAGGGACGGATTAATACTTTTCCCAAGGGTATTTACGTGTAAGTGAATGCAAGGAATTCAACTGGAATTCAAACTTGGCTCCCCGATTTCTTGTTCCAAGCCGATATCCACTGCACCACAATGCACATCATATTACAGAGTAGCCTCCCTTTATTTATATATTTGCATTTAATTATAATATGTTCAATAAATAACAAGGGACTTGATATATTTATTAGTTGATTTTGAGAAACTTTGCACAGCAAGTTGCTGTTACTTAGTATGGCACAAGGTCAAAATTGTTGAATATACAGTAAGGATCAAAACCATTATGCGAGCAATGTCTTGTGAAACTAGCTTTCTAACCATAGCTCTCAAAGGCACCCACAAGTATAGATATATTATAGAAGACAGTAATAGAGAAAGAATTGTTTTTGATAGAATGGATGGGAATTAAAGAACTGAGAAAGATATTAATGAAAAAAGTTTTCAGTAGCAATTAGGGTGAAAGAAATTAAATAGTAAAAAGAGAGAGAGAGAGAGAGAGCATGACTGAAAGCAATGTTAGTTTGAAGTAGATATAAAAAGAAAGGTCATTTGAAATAACTGATGGCACAAGATAGAGGTTAACAGAAAAATATAGTTTGAAAGAGGGGAGGGTGAAGAAAGAGGTAGAGATGAAACAAAAAAGAAACTGATGAAGAGAGAGACAAATAGAAACTAACAGAGAGGAGTTTAAAAGGAGAAGAAATTGATAGAGAAAAGGACAAAAAGAAAAAGAAACTGATGAAGAGAGAGACAAATAGAAACTAACAGAGAGGAGTTTAAAAGGAGAAGAAATTGATAGAGAAAAGGACAAAAAGAAAAAGAAACTGATGAAGAGAGAGACAAATAGAAACTAACAGAGAGGAGTTTAAAAGGAGAAGAAATTGATAGAGAAAAGGACAGAGACTAAAGAAAGAGGAGTTTAAAAGGAGACGAAATTGATGAAGAACAAGACACAGACTAAAAAAGAGGAGTTTAAAAGGAGACGAAATTGATGAAGAAAAGGACATAGACTAAAAAAGAGGAGTTTAAAAGGAGAATAAATTGATGAAGAAAAAGACACAGACTAAAAAAAGAGGACTTTAAGCAGAAGAAACCAATGAGGAAAAGGACACAGACTAAAAAAGAGGAGTTTAAAAGGAGAAGAAATTGATGAAGAACAAGACACAGACTAAAAATGAGGAGTTTAAAAGGAGAAAAAATTGATGAAGAACAAGACACAGACTAAAAAAAGAGGAGTTTAGAAGGAGAAATATTGATGAAGAAAAAGACACAGACTAAAAAAGGAGCAGTTTAAACAGAAGAAACTGATGAAGAAAAGGACACAGACTAAAAAAGAGGTGTTTAGAAGGAGAAAAAGTTGATGAAGAACAAGACACAGACTAAAAAAGAGGAGTTTAGACAGAAGAAATTGATGAAGAAAAGGACACAGACTAAAAAAGAGGTGTTTAGAAGGAGAAAAAATTTATGAAGAACAAGACACAGATTAAAAAAAAAAGAGTTTAGAAGGAGAAGAAGCTGATGAAGAAAAAGACACAGACTAAAAAAAGAGCAGTTTAAATAGAAGAAACTGATGAAGAAAAGTACACAGACTAAAAAATAGGAGCTTGGATGAAGAAAAAATCAACTAAAAAGACAGAATAAAAATGTAGTTGAAAATAAAATAAATTGATAAAAACCACAAGTAGAAACAGCAAGAGAAGAGATTAAAAGTAAAAGAAAGCGATGAGGAAAATTCCAGACTGAAAGACATGGAATTAAACTGATGAAGAAAGAGATAGATAGAAATAAAAAAGAAATCATGTCTGAAAGAAATTCACTGGAAACGTGAGGTACAATGATAGAGATAGAGAGAGAGTTTCAGTTCAACATTAATGATTGATTCATGAAGTAAGCACCAAAATTCATTAAGTCGACTTTCTATGTACTTACTACGTAAGATGTTTAAATTGACTTTAGAAAATAAACTGGCCTTGCTCTCTTGGCTTTGAGAAAAGATTAAATTAGCATCAGCAGTTGACAGTTTGACATAACCAGCTGGTCACATATTCTAAATTGATGCCACCATGCTTCTGTTAGTATCTACAAAGAGATACAAAAATAAAAGAAATATTACCAAAAGTTTTTCGACATTGCCAAAACCTTTCTTATTTAAAACATCACACACTTATTTATACATACATATACACATTATATATATTAAATATGCAAATTATTCTATTTTGATGGCATGACTCAGAATTTCATGCACTACACAATCATCAAGTACATATTATAAATTGATTGTTTAAGAGGTTTGAATTTAAGTTCTCACTATGTTTGTGGAAGTTAAATATTGCAATGTTAGGGTGCCAATTTTTAATTTATAAAAACATAATTTAAATAGACAAATTTAAATGAAGATAAAAAGATTAAAAAATTTTCGGAGATGTGGTAAAGGGTGTAATTCTTAATTTTTATGTGGAAAAAATGTGAGTCTAAGTACTTGAGTAAATAATTTTTTTATGGTAGTATGTGGTTATCAATTCACCTTTTTGTTTTGCAAATTAGGGTTTTTTAAGTGTTAAGATAACAAGATTTTTAAAAGACATAAATTCTATCTTTTTCCTTTTCAATTATGAGATTTGGTTTTAGCAACACAGACAAATCTGTTTTGTTGTATCACAGCTCATCAGTACGATTAGATATTCAATTGCTTTTACCCAGGATTGAAACCTGACCAAACTGACGTCAGTTGGTGATCCTACATCTGAGCTATGGGTGATATATATATATATATATATATATATATATTAGAATTACGGATAATTAGAATTATATATATATTAGAATAATGAGCTTATGGTCATATCACGTTGAATACATCGGTTCTCGCTCGATCACCGAAGTTAAGCAACATTGAGTCTGGTCAGTACTTAGATGGGTGACCGCTTGGGAATACCAGGTGCTGTAAGTGTTATTGACGGATGTGCATTGTGGTGCAGTGGATGTCGGCTCGAAAAGAGAAATCGGTGAGCCAAGTTCCAATTCCAGTCAAACACTTTGCATCCACTTATGCACTGGTACCCTTGGGAAAGGTATTAATCCATCCCTTCCCTCCAGTTATGGGTTAAATAACTGAGGTCTGCTGTCCATGTGATCTGTGGTAGACTTCTACACCAATTGTTTGTTATCAGCAGTTCCAAAAAGTGTGGATGGTGCTACACAAGCCTTCACCACTTTAAACAATTCTTTGTGTGGTAGTCTAAATAAGTTAGATGCTTATACATTGAAATTGACAGGAGAGTCCATAATTAGAATTAGAAGGCTCAGTTGATAAGGCTACCATGGTTTCAAAATTTTTGTATTGTCAGGCTTTATAGACTAACTGATTTCCCAACACTTTATTTTGAATGCACAACAGGAAGTTTAAAATAAGGGGCAGAGTTTGTCAAGACTAGTGAAATAGTATTGTTATTAATGCATTTTATCCAGATTAGTATGAACCAAAAATGTACTTTTGAAAGTGTATACTCCTGAACATTATTTCAGATCTTTCATTTAGCAACCTTTCTCATTCTGGAAATGATACTATAACCAACTGTTATATTGCCAAGGTGGCAGCACAATACCAGATCATTTGTGCTGAAATATCTACAGTACAGTATCAGTGCTAATGAATATTAAGTACAAACAAGACAAACACAGATAAAATAGAATAACAATTAATAGAAAGAGAGGAGAGGTTAAGTTGTTTAAGTCATAGAAAGCACAGTCCAATAACAATTGTTAATGACATTCCAAATCACTAACTGCTATAAATCTTTAATTATATAGCTATTTCAGCCACAGACCATTCCATATTTGAGAGTGCTAGAGGGATGTCAGCTGCTCTATAGCACCAACTTTTCTTGGCACAATCGGCAGACATCACTTTTGCTGTAAGGTTTGGCTTTTCTTCATATACACTCCAGTTTAATTTAGGATTTATTTTCATTTGTTTCTTTTAATTTCCACGCATAGATAGTTTGATACAATTTCTAAGTTTTTCTAGCTTAAATGATGATTTATGATTATACAATTTTTGTTTTTAGTACTTTATATATATTAGTGTGTATTAAAAGCAATTTTAAAAAATGATATGCATCATGCATTCAGATGTATACAGTTTAGAAAATACATTTTGGGTTTGTAAAAACCTGGATAAAACTATGCACTATACTATTTCGCCAGTCATGACTTACTCCTCTCCTTATTTTAAACTTACTGTTTTCGATTTCTTGTTGTGCATTCAAAGTTAAGTGTTAAGAAATCAGTTTTTATTTACCCTGCTGCCCAACAGGAGTTTTTTTAAACTCCCATAGGAGTTGAAAGAAATTACTTTTTATTTATTTATCTATTCATCATGTTTTTCTCATTTTCTTTTATTATTGTTATTTTGCATGTATGCATACATACATATGTACATATATCAATATATGTTTTCTTCTTCCTTTTCCAATGCCTTTTCTAACAGAAAATAAATAAAATAAATTAAACAAACAAGTTAACCCCCTCATAAAATATGTTAAATGGGCCCAAAAAATATTTAATACATTTTTTTAAATTGCTACAATTTTATTTTCAATTTTCATTTTTAATAAATGAAAGAATTGACATTCCAAATTTATAATTTATAATGACCTTAAACAATGCTAGTACCAAAAACAAAATTCAAATCTATAAACGGTCAGTTCATAATATGCACCTGATGATTGCCTAGTGCATTAAACTCCAAGTCGTGAGTTAGATGTAGAATAATATGTATATATATTGATATGTGTGTGTGTGTGTGTGTGTGTGTGTGTGTGTGTGTGTGTGGATAGATTGCCTTCAATACACACCACATATGCAAAGTACTGAAAACGAAAATGGTATAATCATAAATCATCATTTAAGTTAGAAAAACTTGTACCAAGCAATTGCACCAGGTGTGGAAATTAAAAGACAAAAAAGAAAAGTAATGATGAATAGATTTTCTATAACTCTCTCTCTCTCTCTCTCTCTCTCTCTCTCTCTCTATACAAGCAATATAGCCCGGCATTGCTCGGGTGTAATGAAAGCTTTAAAACTAATCCATGGTCCTGGATCTCAGACTCAGCCTAAAGAACATTTGTGTGAAGTTTGGTGAGAAGCGGATAAAAATTGTGGATTTATATAAAGGACATACAGACAGATAAACAGACACACACACACAAACATCTTGCCTTTTATATATATTATCAATTTTCTGCACTATTGTATGAACTGCAACCTTGAAACTTCTGAATATTGTTTCTTATGTCTTTGTCTATGATTGTATCAATTTTGATTAAAATCGGACCACTCCTTCTATAACCCAATTTTTTTCAATTATCGATTTTCGATATTTATCAGGGGTACCTTGACACAAAACCTAGCTAAGAACACTCAGAAACACTTATAGTACAATTGTGTAAATTTTCCAGAAGTAGATGGACAGTAAATGACAACATTTATTTTGAGATTACATATACAATTATATTTACTAATGCAATTATTAAATTGACAATTAACTTTTATTTTGTACAAAAGCACTTACATTTTATCAATGCAGGTGCTCAAACGCTTGTCTATCACAATTTATATAGCTTTAAATCTACTCCTCATGCATCAACAAACATTTTTGCACACATCACCAACACTTCTTGGTTTTCAACTATAAACATTTTCCTTGTACTACCCAAAAGAAGAAACATATTAAGTCAGGTGAAGATGTTGGCCAATCATTTAGACTTCTTTGGCCAATCTATTTCTCAGGAAGTGTTTCAAGATACTCTCAGACAACTCTTGAACAATGTGGAGGAGCCTTATCTTGTTGAACACTATCGTGATAATATAACTGATACACAAACCTATTCCACCTACTGTCAGATGACCCTATATATATATATATATATATATATATATATATATATTTTAATTCAGATACTTCAATCCAAGGGAAAAAAGCAGGAAGGTAAATTCCAAAAAACCCGATCCTAATTAATATTAAAAGTTTATTTTAATATTAAAAAATGATACAGGAAGAGAGCTCCATGTAATAAAATATTACAGAGCAAATATATATTAAAAAAGGATTAATTCAAAGATGTTGAATGGCCATTTCGATATGAAGATCCCCACGGGGAACGACACATCACCTCAGCAACAGAAAAAAACCTTTCAGAAACTGGAGAAAAATTAGTCTACTTTTCCTTTTTAAATAGATTGCAAAGAAATTAAAAAATGAATAATAAAATAAAATAAAAATAAAAATAAAGGGAAAGAAAAAGAAAAGGAAAAAGAAAAAGAAAAAGATAGAATAAAATCAAATAAATAAGAAAAGAAAAAAAATTGACATCGTCTGGGTTCGCAAAAAAAAGGGGAGAATGTAACTAAAAATTAACAGACAGCCGTGTTAAATCGACGTCTTTTTATTCCCTTTTATTAATAATTATGCCTTTTTAAGTAAAGGCCTTTTTCTAATACTTCAACGTTTTGGGGAAATTAGGTTTTTGAATTTGTCCAGCGTCTGTAATATTTAAAAAAAATTTTTTCTTTAGTTTCTTTCTTTTTCCCTCCCTTCCTTCTTTTATCTCTCTTACCACCTTTTTTCCGTGTTGCTTTAACTGACGTCGATTTAACACGGCTGTCTGTTAATTTTTAGTTACATTCTCCCCTTTTTTTTGCGAACCCAGACGATGTCAATTTTTTTCTTTTCTTATTTATTTGATTTTATTCTATCTTTTTCTTTTTCTTTTTCCTTTTCTTTTTCTTTTTCTTTCCCTTTATTTTTATTTTTATTTTATTTTATTATTTATTTTTTAATTTCTTTGCAATCTATTTAAAAAGGAAAAGTAGACTAATTTTTCTCCAGTTTCTGAAAGGTTTTTAACACACAGGAAGATCTCAATAGAAACGAAGAAAAGAGTGCTAGACTGCTACGTGATGTCAGTTCTTCAGTACGGCTGTGAATGCTGGACAATATCATCGAAAATGAGGACAAAACTGGAAGCGGCCGAAATGTGGTTCTACAGAAGGATGCTACGTATATCGTGGACTGAGCATACAAGCAACGACGAAGTGTTAGAAAGAATGGCAACAAAAAGGAAATTGATGCTGAGCATCAGGAAGAGACAACTGAAGTTCCTGGGACACGCAATGAGGAAGGAGAGCCTGGAGGACCTGATACTGACTGGACAGATAGAAGGAAGGAGAGACAGAGGAAGGCAGCGGATAACATATCTGCAGAGTCTGATCAGGTGGATGACGGAACGGGGGTTGCCAGGAGCAACAGGAGCAAACATACTAAGAGCCACAAGGGATAGAGAGACGTGGAGATCCATGATCGCCTACGTCCTGAAGGGACAGGGCACATAGAAGAAGAAGAAGAGGTGATGTGTCATTCCCCGTGGGGATCTTCATATCGAAATGGCCATTCAACATCTTTGAATTAATCCTTTTTTAATATATATATATATATATATATATAATACTATACAGTAAGTGCTGGTTGTAAAAACGTTAGGCAATGGATAATAAGAATGTTAAATTATATATCAAAAATCAATTACATGGTTCTTCCTCACCTTCAATTCTTCTCAAAGTTTATGATTGATTATTTTCATCTGTTACGTAATTTTTTTTAACTTTGTATAATAATTTTTTTTGTATAATAATTTTTTTTGTATAATAATTTTTTAACTTTGTATAATAATTTTTTAACTTTTTAACTTTGTATAATAATTTTTTTTGTATAATAATTTTTTAACTTTGTATAATATTTCTGCATTACCCCCAATCTTTATTCGCTAAAAATTTAATTGCTAATCATGCATTACTTTTTAAGTAATGCACATATATATGTCTTTGTTGTTTCCATTCCTTATATTATGGCTGCTACTATATATATATATATATATATATATATATATTGTGCATTTGGGCAACAATCTCTCTTTTATACAGGTTTCATTAAAAATGATAGACGAGATATTATCATTAAGTTTTATATAATTTTTCATGCGTTTGTAAAATTTATTTTCTCTTTGGAATTCAAATTATATTTCCGAAATGCTGTAGTATTGCTTTTCTTGTTGGCTGCCGGGTCATGTAATTTAAAAATTGTGTATTTGGGCAGAAATTTCTCATATACCAGGCATCCAACAAGGAAAGCAATACTACAGCATTTCAGAAATATAATTTGAGTTCCAAAGAGAAAAAAATTATACAAACACATGAAAAATTATATAAAAACTTAATGATAATACATTGTCTGTAATTTTTAATGAAATCTGTATAAAAGAGCGATTGTTGCCCAAATACACAATTTTTAAATTACATGACCCAGCAGCCAACAAGGAAATCATTTCGGAAATATAATTTGAGTTCCAAAGAGAAAAAATTTTCCAAACACATGAAAAATTATATAAAAAATTTAATGATAATACTTTGTATGTCATTTTTAATGAAACCTGTGTTTATATTATTGGAACTCAAATTATATAAGAGCTGTCCAAAGTTTTTGTATTTTTGAGCACTTTAAACATACTTTGAGATCTTCAAGGACTTATCTGTGATATCCACACATAATAGCATCATTCACATGCAAAAAATATTAAAAATAATGGAAGCAGTACTAATAAAAAAAGAAATACTACATTTAATAACATCAATTATGAACATGGTAATAATATGCTTACTTACTGTGTTTGGAATTTAGTATACACAAGAGTCTATATGCATAAACTATCCACATGTTTATTTATAACTAAAACAAAATTAATTTTTGATAATATAGTATAGCTGAAAGTGCTCAAAAGTACAAAAGCTTAGGACAATTCTTATAAAATTTGAGTTCCAAAAAGGAAAAAAAATTATACAAAAGTTAAAAATTATATAAAAATCTTAATAACACCTTGTTTGTCATTTTTAATGAAACCTATATATATATAAACATATTTTTTTTTTTTTTTTAATCATTTCACCCCGAGCAAGGCGGAAATGCCACTGATGTGCAGGGGGCTACATAAATGTAAAAAGTTTAATTAGAAAAGAGTGAGGAGTACAAATTAGTTAGAAAGGAACATATATTACTGCACACCACTGCAAATGACCTTATCTGAGGAAAAGAAAGAAATCAATTACATCCTGAACTCCAGTGGGTCTAAAAGTAACCATATGGTAAAAGTTGTTTCAATTAATTTGCACAAAGGTGTATAATATATATTTTTGTGTGTATTTTGTCATTTTTTAGGTTCAAATTGTTTGAAATATTTATTTTTTTAAGTTTGCCATTACTGGATTTTTCTTAAAATGTCATTGATTTTAAAGTTAGAGAAAGAAAATACTAAAATGTTACTGGTAGCCTCATTGCAGTATGACTTTAAGAAAGGATAGTGCTGCAGAACATGATGTAAAATATAAAAATGACCTTTCCAAAGTATTCTGTCATGTAAACAATAACACTGAAAATGTTATTGAAAGTGCAATCTTTTATTTGAATTTGAAAAGTATGAACAACATAACTGAAGGACTTTTATTTCATCAATATAATTTATTGAACTTGAAGATATTTTTGCTAGAGTCCATTTTTATTGTTAAAGATAGTCACGATTTTTCATACTTTTTAACCATTTTAATTTTAAAAAATAATGCAATAAACATGTACAAGTAAATACAAACACAAATATCTATATATATATATAACATAGTGATGATCCACATATACTGTCTTAATATGTATAGGAAAGAATATTAATAAAAAGTTTTGAATTTAAAAATGTACTTTTTTTGGACAGCATTTGTTTATTTTTATTATTGTATTTTATATTTCAGACTGCCTTACGTTTCAAATTCAAATTTAAAAATCACTCGTTTCTGATGAAGGACCGAGGGCGGTCTGAAATATAAAATACAATAATAAAAATAAACAAATACTGTCCAAAAAAAATACATTTTTAAATTCAAAACTTTTTATTAATATTCTTTCCTATCTATCTATCTATCTATATATATATATATATATATATATATATATAACATAGTGATGATCCACGTATACTGTCTTAATATGTACAGGAAAAACTACTAAAAAGTTGTAAGTTTAAAAATGTATTTTTTTGACAGTATTTATTTATTTCTATTATTATATTTGATATTTCAGACCGTCCTTGGCCTTTACTATTAATTGTTGAAAGATTAAATATTAAAACTGATCCACCCACAGATTAATGTGAATAAGATTAATTATGTACAGAGCTAATATGTGTATTTTTACACATAAAAAAATTCAAAATTGAGATCAAATGATAATTTTTGCAAACAGAACTTGCTTCAAATGGATTGCTGATGAAGTGGGTTCTGCTTGCAGAAATGATCATTTGATCCCAGTTATATCAAGATAAGGATTAAGATAACTAATGTGGAGAGATTTTTCACTTAACCGAGCAGTGTTGTTTCAATGATGTCATCTTTGAAGTTGTGCGAGGCATTGTTATGATGTCCTTACACTTCACAGATTTTGTTTCTTCTGCCTGAAAATCCTTTAAGCGTGAAGATGTCAGAATAATGCCTTTACAAATCCTTGAAGTTGGTATTACTGAAACAACACAGCTCAATTAAGTGCAAAACCTCTCCACACACACACACACACACACACACACACACATATATATATATATTAAAAAAGGATTAATTCAAAGATGTTGAATGGCCATTTCGATATGAAGATCCCCACGGGGGATAACACCTCACCTCAGCAACAGAAAAATCCTTTCAGAAACTCTTTTTACTGTTGCTGAGGTGATGTGTTATCCCCCGTGGGGATCTTCATATTGAAATGGCCATTCAACATCTTTGAATTAATCCTTTTTTAATATATATATTTGCTCTGTAATATTTTATTACATGGAGCTCTCTTCCTGTATCATTTTTTAATATTAAAATAAAATTTTTAATATTAATTAGGATCGGGTTTTTGGAATTTACCTTCCTGCTTTTTTCCCTTGGATTGAAGTATCTGAATTAAAATATATATATATATATATATATATATATATATATGTTCAATATTATCCCCTTAAACTCTTGGAAATTGTAGCTACCAGGGAAGCAAGTATACGGAAGGGCGTTCCAAAGGCGGGAAGTGCAAGAAAAGAAACTATAGAGTAGAAGTGTTGGATACATTTGACTGTTTTCATAGTAAAAGTTTGGACCTAGTTTTCAGTCTAGTAGCACAAGTAAATTCATGTAAAGTGGGCACCAGGGAGATAAGCTGATCAGATTAGAAACTATGAAAATATTTTAGAAAAGGCAGTGGGAAGCCACATGATGCAAAGAATTATTAATTGCATTATAACGTTGAATGGAACAATATGTATTCAAAACAGATGAATACTTTCTTGACAGGCTTTTATACAAACAAATTTGTAACCAAATACAACATAAATGGCCAACTTCTTGATATTTTGAGGAAAAAATTATGCAGCTAAAAAGGTGCTCAATGTACCTTTAAAAATTAGTAAACACAGAGCAATTTAAACATTTTTTCTAAAATATCTAAAAAAAAGAAAGAAGTTCTAACTTTTACTGCTTGATGATCCACAAGTGAAACTGCAGTAGTGGTAAATTTGGATTTTTCTTGACTTTGTTTTAAAAAAGATTATGTTTTTATGAAATAAACAGAAAACAATTAATAATGATGATTTTAGAAGATAATGCATTTAACACAAGTTCTCTTCACTGCTATAATTCTCAATATCAAGAGATAGAACATTAATAGTAATAAATAAAATTAAATGTTCACTCATCTATCCACTAAATAATTTTTATAGTAATAAAAATAATTTTGGATTAAAAAATACATTAAACACTTACATATAGTTGCTGTTGAAGAAATACATGTGTGTGAGTATCTCTGAAATAAGTAAACTTTTCGTACTTTAGGACTTTGAAATTAACTTTACCTTTTTTTTTATTGTGTCAATCATTTTAAAGATTTTATTTGTAATTTGTAACCCCAACCTGCCAAAACTTTTTTCTTTATCTCAGACAAACTTGTGATATGCTCTGCTTAAAAATGACTGTGAACTTTTCTGTTTCAGTATCTTTTATTTAACCATAGAATACAAATTGAGATTATTTAAAAACAATAAAAATTTTTAAAAATTATGAAAAGAAGATTTAAATATATGTTTCTAAATATTACTTAAATATGCAAAAAATAATACAAACACTGACCAATGCAAAATATGAGTAAGTTGTGATTTCAGATATGCATAAGTCCAGTTACTGCGAAAGATGGAAAAATATGCTTTGCATAATGCGAATTAGATTTGTACAGAGAAAGTAGATATTATTTTTTTTAGACCCAGATCTAAAAATATGAGTTTAAAAGTATTTTACATGAAGGAGGAAGATTTGTTTTTTTTCAAGAAAGCTATTTCTACTTGAATAAAACCAAATATGGGTGATTTTTTCCCCTGGTAGTTTTCATATATATATATATATATATATGTGCGCGCACACACACACACACACACACACACACACACACACACACACACACACATATATATATATATGAATTTATACTTGTTTGTGAGTTATTTATTTATGAAAGCACATATGTAAGGCAAGGCAAAAATTATCTCAAATGTACTTTTGATAAATCTACTCATATATAGATATGTTTACATAAGATAGCATGAACATTTATATATATATATATATATATATATATATACATATTATCCTTTGTCTAAAGCATAACTTGGAGTTTTATGCACTACACAATCATTAAGTGCATATCATGAACTGACTAGATTTGAATTTTTATTTTTGGTACTTGTGTTGTTTCAGGTCATTATAAATCTGGGGTGTCATTTTTTTCATTAATTAAATGTATAATTTAATTTGATTTAGACCAAAACCTAAAGATTAAATATGAAAGTAAAATTATGCAAGTTAAAAAAAAGTTTCAGATATTCTTTTGTCAAGATGGCTGTGAAAATTTAAATGAAGATATGCATCATTTTATTATTGATTTGTTTCTAAATTTTCTTTTTATTTTACTCAGTCAAACCCAAACAATGCAGGAATATCACTAGTATGCAGGGGTTTACAGGGAGTGAAATTGAAAGAAAAGACTGTGAATAGCAAGGATTGTGAAAAGGTCAAAAGATGAACAGGATTCAAGAAAAATGCAGATAGCAGTTGACGTTGCATTTAATTTTTTGAAGATTGTAATTATCAAGGAAGCAAGTAAATAAAAGGGGGTTCGGCAGGTATGAAGTAGAAAAAAAGAAACTGTTGGAGTAGAAGTGGTGGTTGCATTTAGCTGTTTCAACAGTAAAAGGTCGGGACCTAAATGCCAATCTAGTAGCCCACTTAAATTCATGCAGTAGGAGCACCAGGGAAGAATGTTTGTTAGAGCAATTACTATGAAAATATTTGTAGAAAAGACAGAGGGAATCAATGTCACATCATTGATAAAGATACTGAAGATTTGGATTTTGTTAAGAATTTCTAGATGCACACCAGGAGAACCAAACCAGATATGGCAGCAGTATTCAATGCATGGACTGATTGCAAATGCAAAATAATTCTTAAGAATTTATATCCAATATGATTCAATTTACAAATAAATTTCTGTTAAATTTTTTCTTAATTTTTCTGATTAACTCTTAATTTTTATTTCTGAGTGCATTTAAGTAAATATAGTATATATATACCATATCAGTCAGTTAAGTACCATATGTGAAACACGCTTGGGTGATCATGTCTCGAAAGAGACATGACTGACTGGACAGAAGATTATCCTGCAGTAGGTTGCCATTGCTATCTGCAGTAGACTGGTTGCCACCCAAGGCTATAGAACCCAATCTGTCCTGTTATTTAACCCATAACTGGAAGGAAGAGACAGATTAATACCTTTCCCAAGGGTATTTGCATGTAAGTGAATGCATTGAATTCAACTGGAATTTACCATTTACTCATATCTAAACCTACTTTATATAGATTGTAACCCCTGAAGTTTTGGTTAAAACCCTTTTTTTAAATAATGCTTCCCCAGCTTCTGTGAAATACGAGTAAACCTAACATCTACAAATATTACAGTACTTGGCATCATTCTGCAAGTATTTTATATCAAATAACTGGTCTTCCTTCTTTTTTGTACAAAGCTACCCAAAATTGATGAGAAAAAACACCATCTGTAAAATATCCTTTTTTTTTTTTAATCATTTCAACCCAAGCAAGGCAGGACCATCATTAGTGTGCAGGAAGTTGCAGTGAGAGAAAAAACAAGGTACAGGGAGTGTAGAAGACAGATGGTAATTGACATTGCATTTAAACTTTTGGAGACAGTAACTATTCGAAAAAGCAAGTAAACAAAAGGGTGCTCCACAGACAGGAAGTGCAAGAAAAGAAACTGCAAGAGTAAAAGAGTCAGTTACATTTCCCTATATATAAGGATTTAAGTACTGTACTTGAGCATCTGTTTATGTCCAACTACTCCAGGTCTGCCTTCTGTGTAGCCTGATTTTCTTCTCTTTTGTTGTGACAGGAAGTAAAAAAGCTTATCCGCTGAGTATACCACTTAAAATCAATAAATACTTGATATAAATGAAAAATTAATAGATTTTTCCTCTGCTAAATTGGCATTCAAGTATTTATATATGGAGCATTGACTTTCCAATAACAATCTTTTTATCAGGGTGTCCCACAAGTTGAGGTACATTCTACAGGCAAGCTAAAAGACTTTATCTGTACCTTTAAGGTTAGCCAAAGTTACTGTGAGAATGTAGGTCTACGAGGTAGGCTATGGTCAACAAAAATGCATGTATTTTAACCCAGAAAATTTACCTGTATATTATGCAACTGGTCATCAGAAATGCATGTCTTTTAACAACTTAAAAAAATTACCTCCAAATAGTACAAGCTCTTAATTGTGCATACAAAACATCAGGTCAAAACATTTTAACCATACTCATGTATATCTATAAACTACAATGAAAAGAATTAAAACTTTTATTGAAAGCTGTGACTGCCTTATATACTACCCTGCTGTAGCATCCTGCCAAAGATGCCAACATGTAATATTCTTTTATGGGTCATATCACTTCAGAATGTGGATAATCATGGGTATTCACAACTTCCTCTCCTTACTCAGCAATCCATCTCATTATTTGTACTATCTACTGATACAAGTTTAACATTTCCCTCTGCTCATCTTTTCTTTAATATGCCCTGTGAGTGTCTAATTCTTTGAGCCCTGTTTTCTCATTATGTATTCCAGAAATATTATCTGTTTGTTTCTGATTCTAACTTCCTCATTTCTTACATGCTTTATCTATGGTTTTCCCAGTATCCTTCTGTAAAATCACTTGTTTAAAGTCCCTTCATCATCTGTAAAGGAATTTCTCAGCATTCACTTCTATAGTGTAGGATTAATATTACATAGCAATTAAACATACTAAACATCTCTATTATAGTTTGTTAGATTTTAGTATATCTAATGAAATGTTTAATCTTAACTTGTCTTCTGAAGTATCTAGTAGAGATTTGGGACTAATTCAAATCCAAAGAAGATATAACAACAACAACAACAACAACAACAATAATAATAATAATAATAATGATGATGATTTTTTCAAATTTAACTGCAATACTTGACTGACAGCTACATTACCGGCCATAATTATAAGGTGACCACAGTTTTTAAAAACAAATTATGTATTTCATACTTTTTTTTATTATTTATTGCCAAGTAGATAATTCTAAATGAAAATAGAATGATTCTTTTGTTATTATTACTTTGCAAAATTTTACAAGGCAGCCAGGAAGCCTTTACCTTGACCAGCCAATAAGAAGAAGAGACTGGCATGGGGAAGAGAGCACAAAAACTGAACACCAGAAGAGTTCATTTGATGTACATATTATTGTGCAATATTAAAAAAGAACCATTCTATTTTCATTTGGAATTATCCACATGGCAATAAATACTAAAATTAGTATGAAAAGATCATTTCTTTTAAAAAATTGGAGTGGTCTAATAATTATGGTTGGTAGTGTAGGTCTCATCATTTTACAGTTGATATGATTAGATGTAACTAAGTTCTATGCTAACAGTTTCTTTGTTCACACTTTTCACTTATGGAAATATTTTCTTTTTTTTTTGCATTCCAGTTTTAAGTTTTAATTTAAAAAGCAACAGAAATAGGTTCAACAGAAAGATACCATGGACCAAACATGTGAGCAGCAACAAGGTTTTGGAGAAAATGCAAACAAGAAGGAAACTTATACTTGCAATCAGGAAGAGACAACTAAAGTTTTTGGGGCACTTAATGAGGAAGAATGGCTTGGAGAACCTGGGACTCACAGGACAAATATAGGGAAAGAAAGGCAGGGGAAAGCAGCATAAAACCTACTTGATGGGCTTGTGTAAGTGGATAGGAGACCAAGAAGTAAAATATTAAGAGGAACATAGGATAGGAGAAAGTGGAAATCCATGATTGCTTACATCCTGAAGGAATACAAGACATAAAGAAAAAAAATAGCTAATTCATCAACATCCAAAATGGAGATAATTTCTGTCATTTCCAGTTCTGCATCTTAATTCCTTCTTCTTCTTCTTCTTCTTCTTCTTCTTCTTCTTCTTCTTCTTCTTCTTCTTCTTCTTCTTCTCCTATGTACTGTGTCCTTTCAGAACATAGGCAGTCATGGCCTTCCATGTCTCCCTATCTCTGGTAGCTTTTAGCATGCTTTTTCCTGTTTCCCCACCCAAACCCCACTCTGCCATCCACTTGCTCAGGTCCATCAAGTATGTTACATGCTTCTTTCCCCTGTCTCTCTTTCCCTGTATCAGATTCTCCAATCCCTTCTTCCTCATTATATGTCCCAGGAACTTTAGCTGCCTTTTCCTGATGCTCAATATTAATTTCCTTTTTGTTTTCATCCTTTCCAAAACCTCATCATTGTCACATGCTCGATCCATGATATCTGCAGCATCCTTCTGTAGAATCACATTTTAGTCGTTTCAAGTTTTTCCTTCCTCTTTTATGAGATTGTCCAGTATTCACATAGTCATCTAGTACTCTCTTCTTTGTTTCTAGCAAATTTTTTCTATCTCTGAATACTCTACTCAGCTTCTGGAATGCACCCTTAGTCATGCCAATTTGCTTTTAGATCTCAGTGCCACACTTTCTCTCTTCTGTTAGAATTCTTCCCAGGTATTTAAATTTCTGTACCTTCTTGATTTTAATTTTATTTGTAGCTCTCTATTCTTACAGAAGATTGCTAAATAAAATCACTGAAATAGTTTTGCTTATTGTTGAGGAGTATCATATCGTTTAGCATTTTTTACATTTAGATAAGACACGAATCTAAAAAGATAAAACACTTTTTTGCAGATAATCATGAGTCTGATTTAAATTGCAGTTTGCCTTCCAAAAGCTAAGCAAAGTTTTAAGAAACAGGAAAAATTTCATTAAAAACAAAGAAAAAATAGGAGAGTTTGTAATTTGCTTGAAGCATTGTGTATATTAGGTGTATGGGTAGGTCTTGAAGGCTATCACACCTATACAAAGAAAAAATTGATGAACTGCTATGTAAGATCAATCTTCCTATATGGCAGCAAATATTATACAATTTCATCACAGCTGAAAATATGACTTAACACAACAGACATGTCGTTCTATAGAAGGCTGCTTAGGAAGTCATGGATGGAACATGTAAGCAATGAGGAAGTTTTAGAGAAATTAAAAACTAAAAAGACACTTGTACAGAAGAAAGAAATAGTTGACATTTCTGGGATGCATAATGACTAAAGAGGGCTTGGAAAAATTGACATTCATACGATATATTGACAACAAGAGGCACAGAGAGAAACATTAAGTAACCCAAGAATTGGCAACCTATGGCCTGCAGGCTGGATCTGGCCCATAAGCCTGATTAACAATGATTCTATTTTTAACATGGGAGACGAGGTTTTCAAATTCAACAAAAGGACTGCAGTTATCTTCCTCTGATCCACCCAACAGAATTTGAATACTATGACTGCAAAAACATGATCAAAACCCAATCACCTCTATTTTTGTATAAAAAATAAACATAAAAAGTAATTTTAAATACCGAAATACAATTCAAATGAATGTCATCAGTGCTCCTCTATTTATTTATTCAAAAAGAAATAGATTCAGGATTTTGTTTCGTTTTAGTAATTTGTTTGAAAATTGAAAGAAAACCCATAAAATATAAAATATATTGCAATTTTTAATCCCTGCTCCCCTTCCTGGATATAAACAAAAAAATAATTTTTAGTGATGTCATAATTTCATCCATCTCCCTTTGGTTGATTTCTTTCACTTTGAAGTATTTTGACATTCCTGGAGGAAAAGTAATTTTTGTTAGGTGTTTTTTAATTTTAGATTTTCTTTTGTTTTTCTGATTTCTCAATGTTTATTTTCATTATAGTTTTAAATATTTAGGTTGACAGGGGTTTGCATATGTAATTTTCCTTAATTTTTCATTAATGGCCTTCGTCTGGCCCATGACCCATCATTATAACATGATCTGGCCCACGGGTCGAATGAGTTGCCGACCTCTGAAGTAACCCAATGAGCCTGTGTAAATGAATGGCTGAACTAGGATTGGGATGGATAGGAAGGGTACAAACATTGCTAAGGACTACAAAGGATAAGAAGTTGTAGAGAGTCATAATCACTCATTTCTTGTATATTGTCATGACAACAATAAAATCATAGAGAGTGCCATGTTGATAGTGCAAAGAATATGCTTGCTGTATCTTCTGCAAAGAGGTAAGACCACCACTGAAATGGGCTATGGTGGGCAACAAATGTATGTCAATAGACTCAGGTATAAACACAACCAGTGTTCACCTACAGACTCAAGTATAAATACAATCAATATTCATATATAGATTCAAGTAGGAACACAACCAAAATTCACTTATAGACTCAAGTATAAATATAACCAATGTTCATGTATAGATTCAAGTAGGAACACAACTGAAATCAACTTATAGACTCAAGTACAAACACAACTAATGTTCATGTATAGATTCAAGGAGGAACACAACCAAAATTCACTTATAGACTCAAGTATAAACACAACCAATGTTCACTTATAGACTCAAGTATCAACACCACCAATTTTTACCAAAAAACTCAAGAATGAACACCATGTATGATTACCTATAGACTCATGTATAAGTATAATCCATGTTTGCTCATCAACTCAAGTACAGATACAAGCAATGTTTGTCTACGGACTCAAGTATAAGCAGATTTTAAAAGAATAAAACCAAGCTAGCAGATGAGAAGATACAAAACAAATGTTTGAAACTGTTGAAATAATCCTACATTACCAGTTTGAGCCTTGAGAGTCAAAAATAAAGATGCCCACTATTTGTCTATACTTTGGAAATGTTGTACTATTTACATTATTTACATTGTTCAGATTTTTCCTCATCATTATTGCCATGTTTAGGATTTTTTGGCTGTTGTATACCCAGGCCTTCTTCAGTTGCTAAGAATTTCAAAGCAAATCCTTTATTTCAATCACTGGGATAAACCGTTCTCATTCTATGCTAGATGCCACTTCTGGATGTCATGTAGTTTTCTCACTTTAACTCCACTCTTTAAGTTATTTGTTCACCACTGATGTAGCCAGGTATTGAACTCACAACTCTTTGGATCAAGTCACTGGATCTCACCAATGCTTTTATCTACTGGGCCATGTGTCTATAATGCATAACAAATGTTTACCTATAGAGTCAAGTCTGATTAGACTGGATTTCAGCATAAAATTATCCAACTCAACCAAATAAAAAAAAGACAATACAGATCAGTTGTGAATAAAAAAAATTAAAAATTGGTGCAAGAATATTAGTTTCAAAACTGATTGGATATTGATGATAACTTAATTTTTAAGAAAAACATCACCTAGTAGTGAATTTAGCGATTTTGACTTTTTAAATATATTTATTTGCTTCTCCTTATAGTTTTATTTTTTGAATTTATCTCATTTGGTAACTAAAAGAAAATACTCATGGCAAAAGTTAGTGATTTCTATTATTTTTCTTTAGAAGAAAAAAAAACATTACAATCACTGTTTTGCTGAGTCTGTTGGCATGATCAAGTAAAGGTGTATTCTGTGTGTATATTTTAAGTAGCATTATTCCCATAGCTTCAGTCATTTTTTTCTGTAACTTCTTATTTGCTTGTTCAGTTTTATTTTTGAAAAAAAAAACAATCTGTCTGTTTTGATACATTCCAAATATTTAGCATGTTAAATAAAATCTATTTTTAAAATGGCAGAGGATGAAATAAAACTGATCAATTAAATAAGTTCTTCCATTTTTAAATTTATCATTTGAACTTTTTTTAAAACTGGGTTTTCTTTGTTTCTCTCTTTTAATTTCTTTTTCACAGACTTTTTCTTTAGCACTATCGTAAGAAAAATAACCAATGACAAACTTGTATTTTTAACCTTTATTGAACAAAGCATCATTTATTTTCACGAAAATAACAGCAAGTAATGCTAAAATGGCAGAAAAAACACCTATTTAAAAGCTGACGAGAAATAAGAGGTGAGTAACCAGCAAAGCAAATATTTATTAAAAATACCCAAGTTATTGTATTATAAGTTTAACAGCTGTCAAAGATTGTAAAATCCTACACTATTTACATTGTTTATACTAGTGTCCCCATTTTTACTGCCATGTTTATGACACTTCAACCATTGTATACGCCGGCATTCATCAGGTGCTAGGAATTTTAAATTGAACCCTTTATTACAATCATTGGAGTATGTCATTTGCATTCCATGTGCTGGTAGCCACATACTTATCTCCCTTTAACTTAACTCTCTAAGTTATTTGTAGCCTGGTATTGAACTCACAACTCTTTGAGTCAAGTCACTGGAACTAGCCAACATCTCTATCCATATTCTCTATTTTGAAGACAAAAGCATGTGAATTTCTGGGACTTATAAGCCTAATGTCTAGCCATTTTTTACCAGAGTTCATATTGCAATCTTTGACACTAATGATTTTATCTAGCACTCAGTATGACTGGTTTCTATATTCATTCCTATTCATTACTGAACAAGCATAGAAAAAAGCATGTAAAATCCTAACTTAAAAGTGTGTTTTGAAATTTTATTACTTGATTCTAAATGGTGATTTTCTAAGTCCAGCTTAGATGTGGCCCAATTATGAAAGTATTGGGTACAAAATGAGGATCAAACTCACAACTCAATTGTAATGAGTCTAGTGAAACAAGTTTGCTAATCGTTACAATATGTAATGGTGCCTAAAATGTTAAGAATGTTTTATCAAATTATCTGTTAACAAACAGTTTTACTATATACATATGAGAACAATGACTGAGGCATAAAAACCTATGCTATCTATCTATACATTTTTATCAACAGACGATTCATATGTAATAACTAAAGTCAAGTTCAATAGCCAACAGGAATAGTTCTATAGGAAATAAACTATGTTTCCAATGCAATTTACATACACACATATCATATTAAAACATGCTTAAATTATATTTTCTTTCAAAAAAGATTTCACAATAAAACACTCACCCTGTATTGGTTAGAAATTACTATCACCATATGAAATATTTGACCAATCAGGAAAAACTACAACCCTATTTTTCTTGGTTCTACTTTCAAGAAATATTTCTTATAAAAACTCATAGATTTTCACTTTTATTAGCAAACTGTCTCCAAGCCTTTCAAACACAAGGGAAGACAAGGCTACAGATATTCATTCCTCCCCACAGAACATGCTGAAAGAAACATGTGTTGACAACTTCAAATGAATTATGTCCAACAACAGCAGAGAAATTTTTGCTGATGATCAATGTTTTTTGCAATGACAGATTTGACTGTTATCCAACTACTCAAGAGTTTTGATCAACCACAGCTTTTTACTATAGACATAAAACTCTTTTCTAAATAACAAGTTTTTCTGTGGACTGACTATCCAAAGATTTTAAGTCAACTGAAGACTAATTTTATTCCTTTTTGACTCTTTTTTTATTCATGTACATATATTTGTAAATACAAACCATTTATTTTATAAGTATACCCAGGTTTTCTTTATTATTATAATTGTTTGGAATTTAAAAATAAAAAAAACCCTGCATGACAGAATTTACTACAAGTCTATATTTTCTCTCATAACACAAAAATGTCTCATAACAAAACTTATCCAGAAAATTCAGATACTAGTACTGGTACTACCACATTGAACTCTATTCATAGACAATGGCCCTCAACACCTTTCTTTTGCTTATGATGATTTGCAGTTCTTCAATGTTTCACTGTGCATCTTCTAACAGTTTTTTAAATCATCTCACTACAATCAAAGTGAGACTGCCACTAGTGCACATGGTTTAAAGTAAGAGAAAAAAACTGGGTACAGGGAGTATTGATGAAAGTATAAAAGATGAATGGGATTCAAGAAGACAGAAGATGGTAACTGATGTTGCATTTAATTTTTTGGAGATTGTAGTAATCAGGGAAGAGAAAAGACTGGGTACAGAGGGTATTGAAGAAAGAATAAAAGATGAACAGGATTCAAGAAGACAGAAGATTGCAAATGATGCTGCATTTAAATTTTGGGAGATTGTAGCTATCAGGAATGCAAGTAATTAGAAAAGAGTTCCACAGGCAGGAAATGTGAGAAAAGAAATTGTTGGAATAGAAGTTGCAGTTATATTTAATATTTCAGTAGTAAAAGAGTGGGACATAAATGCCAATCTAGTAGCACATTTAAATTCTCATGGTCAGAGTACTGAGAAAAAAAGTTGCCATGGAAATATTTGTAGAAAAGACAGTGGGAAGCCATGTCACATCAGTGAAAAAGAGATTGAAGTTCAGATGCCAAGGCAGGACCGATTACTTTATAGATTCTTCTTTGATGTCCATCATGAAACATATAAGCAAAAAAAAACAAACTTTTCCTCTTGTATACTTTATTGAACCATACTGTTCCTTTTCTCAAATTATAACTGAGTTTGATTTGCAAATATATATATAAATTCACTGACAAAAGGAATATTTGCAAAAAAATGGTTAAATTAAACTGGTTTCAGAAACTTCAGTGATACAGATATTTTATATATATATATATATATATATATATATATATATATATATTCTAAACATATACTGTTAAATATAAGAGACATTTGCTGCCTAGATACACTAAATATATATATATAAATATATATATATATATATATATATATATATATATATAATAATCATAACACATCACAAAAAAAAGTGTCAAGCCTGTCATATAGGTGGCTCCAGCAATAAAAAATTCATATGATTTTTATGAAGTAATAATCTTCAAATGATACATGACAAAATTTGGGCCCTATTGAATAATTAGTTTACAAATTACAGTTATTTAAATGATGTTACTGTTACAAATTTTTCAAACAATGGAAAAACGTGAATTTCCTGTGTTGATAAAGCATTCCTTTCTGATGAGAAATATACTGTTCAAGCAAAGCAATGGCTTTATAAGTGTTGTTCATACTCTGCTCTGTCAAACTGGCAATCAGGTGAGTTGTCTGCAGCAGGTGAAAACTGCCCAAAGCAAACAAAGACAAGGTTTTGGCCACCATATTTTGGGATACCCAAGGTATTTTGTTCATTGATTACCTTGAGAAAGAAAGAACCATCCATAGCAAATATTATATAGCATTATTGGTGCGTTTGAAGGAAGAAATTGCCAAAAATCAGCCACAAATGAAAAAGAAAAACATAATCTTTTACCAAAACAATGCACGGTGTCACAAGTCGATTGCAATGATGGCAAAACTACATGAATTGCACTTTGAATTGTTTCTGCATCCACCCTATTCTCCAGATTTCTCCCCTAGTAACTACTGGCTGTTTGCAGACCTCAAAAGAATGCTCCAAAGAAAGAGATTTGGCTCCAATGAAGAAGTAATATCAGAAACTGAGGCATATTTTGAGGCCAAAGACAGGCCGTTCTACAAAAAAGGTATCGAATTGTTAGAGCAGGGTTGAAATCAGTGTATAAGTCTAGAAGGAGACTATGTTGATGAATAAAGTTGAATCTTGCCTAAAGGCTGTTGTTTTATTAGTCAGGTTCAGGATTTATCGAGTAATGTGTTATATATTTTTATATATCATGAATAATATTAGGAAAGAATGTATGATATAGTGGAAAAACTTTTCTTGTGATGTGTTTCAAAGAAACTTTAAAGGACAAAATGTATCTCAAGAAAATTTTGCCACATGGTTATACATTTTTCCCCAATTTTTTCCCAAGATGGTGCATGCTAATAATAATTTTTTAAAATAGCAGGTTTAGTATTTTTGTCTTTATTTTCACCTGAAATTAAAACTAAAATATGATGTTTCGAATGGCTCATAATTAAACATAATAGACATTCATTGTCTGTTATATTTAGCAATATATATTTAGAAAATTATCTGCTGCCTTGATACAATATATATATATATATATATATATATATATATGTATGTATGTATGTACAAAATTTTCATTAAATCCATTATGAAATAGATTAGCTCAGAAATATTTTTAAGTTAATTGTTCAAACATTATTTTTAATGGATACTTATATTTGAATAGATGCTCTGTTTTTTATAATTAAACAGTATACTTAATTATATTTACTGGTCTGAATAATCAAGAAATTTTGTTTGTCATATATGTCGGTTGCAGAGTGGCTGACACCCCTGCAGCACTCTGAATTATGGACTAGCCTATGGTCTGAAATAGTCTATTTAAGTAAATAATAGTAGCATTTGAGGTGTAATATTCGAGTGTCATTCAAATAATATTTAGACTGTTTACTTCACCGACTTTTGCGATCTAAACCCCTCCATGTGTTGTAAGTTCTGTTTTGTCTGTCATTGTAACTATTGTACTGTTCTGTGTAGATCTGTTTAGCACCGGATATTGGGTTGAATAATACTGAAGCACACTTTCTCTGTGTATTGCATCCACCTCAGTGTTTCTAGAGAAAATCATCATTAGATCTGATGTGTCTTAACTGCTCGACCATGTAGGACTAATGGTCAAGCAAAGCCTGAATAGTGGTTTTAATCACACATTTTACTGATTTTTCAGAATATTCATATCTGCTTAATTTTTGTATTCTAATGTAAGACAATTTACTTATGAATTTTTACAAAATAGATTAACTCCAACAAACTTTAATAAACAAATGAATTAAAAAAAGTGTATATATGTTGTAGCATTGGGTGTAAATACCACTTAATGCTCAAGCTTCTCCTGAGGCACTTTTGATAGAATCTATCCAAAGCATTAATGTGATGGCAGTATGTGGTCCAGATATCAGAGAAGTACAAAAGTACTTATATTCATACATATATGTGAATGTTTATGTGTGTGTGTGTGTGTGTGTGTGTGTGTGTGTGTGTGTGTGTGTGTGTGTGTGTGTGTGTGTGTGTGCGCGCAAGGAAAATGTCTGAAAAGTGATAAAACAAGCAGATAGTCTTGAAATACATTTTCTGGTTTATTGTTTTCTTTTGTTTGAACTTTATCATTCTTCAGATGTCTTTTATAATCATATTTATTGTAACAAAGATGAGGACACTGTCTAATTAGATTAATGTACGAGAAGATGCTAAAAAGTTCTCAGTTCAAACAAAACGAACCTCCAAAATTAGGTCTGATATTTGGTTAGCTTTGGAGAAGTAGGTCAGATGAAATTATTTTTCAGCACCCTCTTTTTGTAGTAACCATAATTCTTTGTCTACGAATTTTAGACAGAATAAGGCTAGTTACAGTGTTTGGACTGTTGTTCTCATCTTTATTGCCATACTCACAATCTGTTATATTCTACGACCTTCTTTAGGTGATATTTCTTGGAATTTTGGACCAAACACTTTATTTAATACATGAGGATAGATTCTTCTAATTCTATGTAGTATTCTTAACATCTGCTTAACAATAAAAGAAATTAAAATTTACAGAAAATATATTAAATTTAAATGAACTTTGTAGTTAAAGTTAAGATTGAATCTGATCAAATAAAAAGGAATATAAATTACTAAGTAAGGAAATAAATGTCTTGAAAGTTTTTATCATAAAATCTATTACCTTGATGCAAGAAATAAACATTGGAAAAATGAGATGGAAATCTTTATTGAAATAAAACTGATATTATTTTCCTTCCTACCTCGGAATGAATGGGTGTAAGAGTGTGCATTTGTGCATATACTCTCATATGCATCTGTATATTTATTTAAGAATCAAAATATTTTTGTATATTACTGGTCTTTCCTGTTTTATTCTGCTTTGATTTGTTCCATTTATTTATTTTTTGTTTTGTAATAAATCGACTGAATTCTTGGGCTATCCATCAAAATCAGATAAAGATCCAATCTATTCAAATTTGAAGATAAGTTGATTTGAGAGAGAATGTGGATAAAGAAAAATATTGAAAAGAATGAAGTCGAAGAACCAAAAGACAAAGCAAAAGTTACTGGAGATTAGAATGAAATAATATTTTCTTGGAATTAAAATTAAATCCCTAGTATTTTTTGTTTTATTTTCTTTGTGCATGTGTTTTTTTTTTTCGATTTTTTTAACCATTTTTTTCTGCACTCTTAGTAAATGCCCTTACTGGACGTCATCTCTTCACAACAATATTTGATATTCCTGTTTCCTTTAAAAATATTTATTTAGTTTTATTTCTTTCATTATTTTTTGTTTTGCTTTGATACATTTCTTATTTTATTTTATTCCCTTTGAATGATTTTTTTTTCTTCTATTATTTTTTTTCTTTCTCTGTAGTTTTCATTACTTTTAATTTAGTCTTTTTTCTTTCAATCTTATTTTTTACTCTTTCGTTTTCCTATTTTTGTCTTTTTTTTTTTATTTCTGTCTTTTTTTTTTATTCAAATTTCTTTAGTCTTGTCACTTTTTCCTTTTTTCCCTCTGTTGATCTTTCCTTTTATTTTACTTCACTTATCCTTTTTATAGAACTTATTTTCATTTTCCCTTTTTTTCCCACTTCTTTCATGCCTTCTTTTGTTGCCTCCACTTTCACTTACATTTCTCTGTTCCTTTTTTTCTTTGTTTCTTTCAGTCATGTGATTTTTTTCATGTGGAAATCAAAATAACAGATTCTTAGATGCAACTGAAAAAAAAAAATTTTTAACATTTCACCTTATTTATAGATTTTAGATTTTAGACTAAAACACCATTTTTTTCTAATTTGAATTTCATAATATTTTTAGTTAAATATACACATTCCATAAATGTGAATAATGGTTGATCACACCCACAATCTGACAGATGAAGCATTGCAAGCCTATATCATTATTTCCATGCCAAATGCCACATAAAGTGGGTCAACTTAGTTTAATCCCATTATGTATCTATTGGTAAGATGTACGTTTCACTCAGCCTCTTCCCGAAAACTGCTACTTTGTTAAAAATACTCCAAAGCAATGCAATTCTGATCAGTACAATCTTAACCTCTCCAAGTTCAGGATCTATCCTATATATTCTCATAATGTGCACTTAACTTTCATCCTTTTATGTCCATAAAACAACCTCACTGTTCTATACCTTGAGTGGCCTTGTATTGGGTAAACGATGTTTTAGCAAATATGCACCTTCATGAAAATGAACCTCGAAAGACTTTTGTTCCCATGACACCATTAATATTTTAACTAACTTCGCTCTTTGGCAATGTTTGTTGTTTTAAAAAGCAGCGATTAGTATTGTAAGAAAAGCTAACATATGAAAATGAATTTATCCATTTTTTTTGTTCTTAAGAATTTACAGCAAAAATAATAAATACTATTTATTTATTAGATTGTTTATCTAGACAATTTATTATTTCTTGGAATCATTGGTAAAACATCAGTCAATTGCAAATTGATTTGAACTTTAAAAAATAGGTAAATGATAAGGATTTCCTTATATTTTGTTCACATATTTTAATAATTTGGTAAATATTTATAAATTTATGAATAAAAATTGTTTTCTTATTTATTTCTTTTAAAGTGGTGAAAAAGTGTCTTTTTGACACACTGGAATTTTGCAGATGTGATTATTCTTGTTTGCCATTTATTCATTTCTCATTTTTCCTTGGTTATTTTGTTTAAACTTTAAAGATATATATCACATTATTTCTTTTTTTATTTCTACGGTGGTATTAGTCAAACTTTCCTCAATCTGCACCGGGTTTCATTTATCATAACTGACAATAGCCACAGCTGCTATTTTCATTGAATCAAGAATAACTAGACAAGAAATTAAATGTTAATGTTTTTAATTTCCCTATGTCTATATTTGGATATCTTCTTCTATGTGTTGTGTACCTTTAGGATGTAGGCGATCATGGCCTTTCACATCTCCCTATCTCTTGTAGCTCTTAACACCCCCTTTCCTATTATCCCACTCAATTCCTGTTCCACCATCTGTCTGTGCATATCCGTCAATTATGCCACTCATTGCTTTCATTATGTCTCTCCTTCCCTCTATCCATTTGGTGAGCATCATATTCTCCAAGCCTTTCTTCCTCACTATATATCCCAGAAACTTCAGCTGTCTTTTCCTGATAATAACTATCAGTTTCCTTTCCATGTCTGTCTTCTCCAACGTTCTATCCATGGTTTCTTCACATCCGTTTGAAGAACCACATTTCAGTTGCTTCAAGTCTTTCCTTCATCTTTGATAAGATCAACCAGCATATGCTGTCATATTGGAGGACAGACATCACAAAACAATCCAGTACTCTCTTCTTTGTTTCCAGCAAAATTTTCCTGTCTCTTAATATTTTATTTAGCTTTTGAATGCCTCTTATTTGCTTATATATGAGGTAATCTAGAAAATGATGATGAGACAGGGAAGACTAGGTTCATGCCTACCACACATACCCTGAATCTATCATAAGAATTCAAAATGTAGAATTAACATTAAACACTTCAAATACCTTGGTGTATGGATTATTTATAACAAATTCAATATAGGACATCAGGAAATTGAGTATAGAATCGATTAGAAGTAATTTTGACCAACACGACAAGATGCTTCTTTTTTTACTAATCACCGCGTCTCTTCAGGATCTGGGAGATCATGGTTCTCTTCAATTTCCCATTCTTTGAAGCGCTTTGCTAATTTTGTTTTTTTTGTATCTCTTCTAGTCCCTGTTCTCCCATCCGATTATATAAGCTTTTTATATAAGTTTCTCGGCCTTTTGACTGGGGAGCGAAATGACCAAAATAAGACCAGTACAGACCAGTTCTGAACCTATCCACTGCGGTGGATAGGTAATATTTGACCAGTACCTGGGCATATGCGCTTGGGTTCCCCACATTAAAAAAGACCTTGTCTCTCAAGTGGGGGAGAAGAGTAAATAATGCTTTTTATATAAGTTACGTGCAGCTTTCTTCTGTCACTAAGAAGCTTATGAATTGTTTCCCTTGTACCTACAATCCATCCTGTGTGTATCAAATTTTGTAAGCCCTCTTTCTTCATTGTGTAACTTAGAAATATAACTATTTCTTCTTGATGCTAAGTATAATTGTCTTTTTTGTTTTTATTTCCTTTCAAACTTTGTTATTGCTCACATGTTCAGTTCATGGTACTCTCAGAGAGCTGAGTTCAAATTTGAGTTGAATTCGTTGCATTCACATATGTGCAAATACTCTTGGAAAAGGTATTCATTTGTCACTTCTCCCCCAGATATGGGTTAAATACTAGGATAGATTATGTTCTGTAGCCTTGGTTGCCAATGAGTCTATGACAGGAAGTAATGGCAAACTGTTGCAGAAAAATCTTCCGCCCAGTTATTCATGTTCATTTTGAGACATGATCAAGTTTGTATCACATATGGCACCTAACTGACTGACTCAGTGAAATAAAAGTTAAGAATGAAGAAATATTTTTAAAAATGTCAAAATAATTTTTTTTAAAAAGATAATCAAAATTTTGTGGTGGATTAAAAGAGTGTTATTTTCTGTAATATAAATGTAGGGATGAAAAAAAATGAATGAAAATAAAAGACAAGTATATTTTAACACATAATAGGACAATTTTTATTCATTGACTGTTTGAGAACAGAAAGGATTTGTTAGAAATGAAACCGTGAGTTTCATGTGTGTGACAGCTTGCCACCATGTTTTAATGCAGAAGTGCTGCACTTATCTTTTAGACAAGGGAAGTAACTCAGTTGTATTTGAGTTATTGTCCTTTATAGGGGAAGTAAATAAGCTTCCCCTAACAAAAAGAATTTGAGCAAAAATAGATTAATGATGTAAGCCACTCAGTGAGGATGGAAATCATTCTAGAAGTGAAACTAGTTTGTTCCATAATAATGCATTCTTAATATTTAATCACATGAATCCAACATAAAACTGAAAGAGGAGGGAGAACAGTGAGAATCAAACTCACTATGATATTAATTAACTGTTAGGCAGGTCATTATATTATTCTATAGTGAGATAATCTATTTCTGAAACAAAATTTAAGAATAAGGAACTACTTTTAGAAAAAAGAATAAAAAAAGAGGATAATTCAAAATGTATTAATGGACTAGAAGAATAAAAATTGACCAAAAAGTTTTATCAGAAACCCCAAATGAACAAATTGTTTCCTGTCAAACAGAAAATATTCATTAAGAATTATTTTTGCTTTGGAAATGATATCTGCTCAAGTAGGTTTTGGACTCTGATGCTATGTGAATTTTAATGAGTCACTCAGTGCATTTATCTTTATATATTTACAAGCATGGTTAATTAAATCTCATTATTTTTTGACAAAATTGTATTTTATATGTAAGCAAGAAAAGGAAAAGAATATCTTTCATATTAGTTTGAATTTACTTGTTGATGCATGCCAGAATAAATGTATAATCTATTTGCTAAGATTTTCTATGCCTGGCATAAGGCTACCAAATGTTACTCAGCAATCAACCATTTAAAGATGAGATCTGATACTTGGAAACTAAACAAGTAAACCTTTTTCCCATAAATCTATAAGTAGCCACACTAAAGAGCTGTGATACAACAAAAGAGGCTCGTCTGCAGATGGTTTATATATATATATATATATATATATATATTGTTAAATCATTTTTAATCATGAGCTGTTCTACACATCATATTTTGTCTTTACTTTCTGGTGAAAATAAAGACAGGAATAGTCCAAAATTTGGATATTTTTTTAGTATGCTGGTTCTAAGCTTTCAGCTCATATGAGCTATCTTCAGTGAGGTTACAGGAATGTTGACATAAAGACATTCACCATCAAAGATGATATTATCTTGTGTTGACATAAAACATTGTTATGCATTGATAACAGTCACTAAATAGCAGATGCAGGTTGTAAATTTGTAATGCAGTTCTATGACTTCACATCATGTGAGAGACCGAAATGTTAACAGAACTATATGTCTAAATGCAATGTAATGTGTTGTGATTAAATTGAAATGTGAAATATTGAGTGTGGGTTGCTTTGATTTAATGCAGATGACATCTAATATCTGAAGGTTCTTTTTACTGTGTGTATGTTGAGTATTATTTTGTTATCAACTAAAATCTGACTAATATTACATACATGGCTGAGTTTTTCTAAGAAATGTTGTTTAATTGAACTATGATCAAAAAGATGGCAAGTGAGTCTAGGGGAGTGTGTGGTTGTAGTAAAACCAATATATGCAGTGGGTTTATTATTAGTACCAGAGATTGTATCTCTAGTACTAATGATAAACCCACTGCATGTAAAACCCACTGATACACTACATTGGTTTTCTGTAGATTTACTTGTGTGGTTGTAGGGTTATTAGAGACTATGAGGTCAGTTGGTTTAAATCTTTTATAATATATGATGAGCTTAATTTGATTATTACTATTAATTGGTTTATAATTTCTACCTATTATATTTTTTGAGTTATTTCATCATGTTTGGAACTATTATGCATTTGGTTGCAATAGTACAGGTTAATAGTGTTATGTTTATGTTGATGTACACTATTATTATAAATATTATCAATATTGTTCAAGGTATTGTTAAGTTTATTGAGATACATTTTAATTTGTTGATCAATGATGGTGTTAGAAAATCCATTGTTAACAACTGTTTGTTTAATGTTGTGTAATTCTTTATAGAATATGGATTTGGAAGAAGATATCATTTGTGTGCATTGAATTAAATTTTTTATAACAGCTAACTTATACTGTTGTGGGCATTCACTATTATAATTAAGAAGATATGAGTTTATGCTACTTGGTTTCCTATATAGAGAAGATTTACTATTTCTCTATGTTTTTTATGTTAACATCCCTGTAACTTTTCTGAAAATGGCTCATGTGAGCCAAAATCTTAGAACCAGCATAATAAAAAATTATCCAACTGTTGAACAATTTTTGTCTTTATTTTCACTAGAAATTAAAGCCAAACTACAATGTTTAGAAAGTATCATGATTTTTTTTTTTTAATCATGTCACCCCGAGCAAAGCGGTAATGCCACTGAGGTGCAGGGGGCCACGTAAGAGTGAAAAGATTGGAAAAGAGAAAGCCGGAAACCACATCCTAAACAGGGAACAAGGGATGAGCCTCTTCACCTGTTCAATAGACGTGGGTGGTGTGTGAACCAGGTGATAGTTTAGTCTATCTACTCCAATTGAAAAAAAAAATAAGAAAGAAAAGAAAAGTGAAAAGATTGGAAAAGAGAAAGCCGGAAATCACATCCTAAACAGGAAACAAGGGATGAGCCTCTACACCTGTTCAATAGACGTGGGTGGAGTGTGAACCAGGCGATTATACATAATAGACATTCATTGTCTGTTATATTTAACAATATATGATTAGAAAGTTATCTGCTGCATCAATACACTACATATATCTAAACTTATTTATAAATGGAACTTTGTCTCTGGATGTGTGTGTGTCTGTGTGTGAGTGTGTCTGTTACCTATAAACTTCGAAACGGCTGAACTGATTTTCTTGAAAATTTACACAGTTTTACTATAAGCATCTGCAAGTGTTCTTAGCTAGGTTTTGTGTTGAGATACCCCCAATAAATATTGAAAATCGATAATCGAAAAAATCGGGTTATAGAAGGAGTGGTCCAATTTTAATCAAATTTGATACACTCATAGACAAAGACATAAGAAATGATATTCAGAAGTTTCAAGGTTGCAGTTCTTACAATAGTGCAGAAAACCGATAATATATATATATATAAAAGCAAGATGTTTGTATCGGTGTCTGTTTATCTGTCTGTATGTTTGTATTTTTTTAGTTTTTGCTTCGGGTTTGGCTCTAAGTAGGTATAATTGTAGTTCTTAGTCTCAGCCATGATACCATTTACTCAGAGGACTTATTTAGCCTTCAAACTTCAGTTTACAATGAAAAACACTTATTTGATATCGATACCAGGAAATCAAAATTTGACTTACATCCATTCATTTTCTTTCAATCTACGCTTTCACTTTAACTGGAAACAATTATTGCATTTTAGTCTTTCGTGCCAACATCCAAAGAGTCTGAGCTCCAGGACCATGGATTAGTTTTAAAGCTTTCATTACACCCAAGCAATGCCAGGCTATACTGCTAGTATATATATATATATATATATATATATATATTAAAAAAGGATTAATTCAAAGATGTTGAATGGCCATTTCGATATGAAGATCCCCACGGGGGACAACACATCACCTCAGCAACAGAAAAATCCTTTCAGAAACTGGAGAAAAATTAGTCTACTTTTCCTTTTTAAATAGATTGCAAAGAAATTAAAAAATAAAATAAAATAAAATAAAAATAAAAATAAAGGGAAAGAAAAAGAAAAAGAAAACGAAAAAGAAAAAGAAAAAGATAGAATAAAATCAAATAAATAAGAAAAGAAAAACTTGACATGGTCTGGGTTCGCAAAAAAAAGGGAGAATGTAACTAAAAATTAACAGACAGCCGTGTTAAATCAATGTAAGTTTAAGCAACACGGAAAAAAGGTGGTAAGAGAGATAAAAGAACGAAGGGAGGGAAAAAGAAAGAAACTAAAGAAGAAAATTTTTTAAATATTACAGACGCTGGACAAATTCAAAAACCTAATTTCCCCAAAACGTTGAAGTATTAGAAAAAGGCCTTTACTTAAAAAGGCATAATTATTAATAAAAGGGAATAAAAAGATATAGGATTTAAAATAAAATTATTTTTAAAAAAATTAGGTCATTTGAAATTAAACTAAATAAAGACAACACTAGTTAAAAAAAAAAAAAAAAAATTAATTACAATTATACATACCTATAGAAGTACACACATACATACATATATATATACACACACAATTCTACGAATAAGAATACATATATACATACACATACACACACATACATTCAATTTATTACACACTTATATACATATACATGCGCATACACACATATATATGTGTGTACACACCTATATACAAAAAATTCATATACACATAATATACATGCGTACACATACATGCACACATATACACACACACACACACACACACACACACTCACACACATATATATATATATACATATTCCATATGCACTCACACACATACATATAAAAATATAAAAAATTAATGAATATTATGAAAAGGAGCATTTAAATAGCTAAAAAAATTTTTTCCAAAATTACATATAGCCCACATACATAAATACATATATACATATATATACATATATATACAAATATGCACATCCACACACAAACATACACATAAAAAAAAATTTAAAAAAAAAAAAAAAAAAAATTAAAATTAAAATTAAAAAAATAAAAAAAAATTATAGAAAAATTTAGAATTTGAAAATTAAAAATTAGAAGTTAAATTTTAAAATCCGCCCTATGGCGGCACATGTTTATAAATTCCCTCCTAAGGTTCAAAAGTAAGTCCTGATGAGGATACTTCAAAATCAGAATCTTCTCCAATAAACACAGACAACACCTATCACGAAAACTTTTAGGAGTACAAGCTGAGCCTATTAATTTCCAGCTGATTATAGGGTCCTGCCCTTCCTCCTTCATTTCCCAGAACCTACGTGATATTGCTGTCTGGAATCTCTGTTTAGGGTTCGAAAACGAGTACTTGTGATTATAAAGCCTCTGTTTGAAAGAGCTCGCCGACATGCCAATATAGGTCCGGTAATTGTCCTTGTTATTAGATGGAGAAATGCGGGCTTCATAAATTACATGGGTGGATTTACATTTGCCTTGCACCGGGCAGGCATCCACAGAATAACAATTGCATTTATCGACAATTCCGGATTTAACTTCCGTATTATTTAGGTTCATTAAAATTTGTTTATTGTGGGAATTAATTATATTATCTATATTTGAGGTGCAAGAATAACTAATTTTTAGGGTGAACCTATTAAAAATTTTATTTAAGGGATTGTTATTATTATTAAAATGTTTATCGATTAATCTGAGAAAATACTTACCAATATTTATATTAGTTAGCTTACAATAAGGAGGGTTAAACCAAATATATAGCATAGTGATGATCCACGTCTACTGTCTTAATATGTATAGGAAAGAATATTAAAACGTTTTGAGTTTAAAAATGTGTTTTTAAATTTGTTTACATCACATGACATGTTTGTTTACATCACAAACGCGTCACGTGATGTAAACAAACGTGTCACGTGATGTAAATAGACTCTTCAAAGACACTCTCGCGAAATCTTGTGAAATACGTTACTAATTCAAATTTCAAAATCATTTGTTTCTGATGAAGGACCGAGGGTGGTCTGAAATATAAAATAGAATAGTAGAAATAAACAAATACTGTCAAAAAAACACATTTTTAAACTCAAAATGTTTTAATATTCTTTCCTATATATAAACTCCTGATCAAAAATTTAAGACCACTTAAAAATCTTTAAAAAGAAATTTTTTTTTTACAGATAGATTTTAAACTCCTACCACTTAAGGTCACCAATACTACAATCTGAAAGGTTATGGAAACAAAAAGCTATATTCCAAACATTTTATTTAGAAATTTACATTTTTATAAAATGAGGCGATTTATGCATGATCAAAATTATAAGACCAGGGGTATAAATTGTTAGATCTATGGTAATTCCAGTGTTTTTAGTTCAGTTAGAGATTAGCAATCACTGCATAAAGGTGTTATCATGCCTAAAGCAAGCAAACTTACTTAAGTTGAGCGTTCTCGAATTCTAGAATTCCATAAGCAAGGTTTGTCACAGCGGGCAATCGCAGTGAAGGTAAATCGCAGTAAAATTGTGATTTGCAACTTTCTAAAGAACAGTGAGAATTATGGAAAAGCAAAATCCTCTGGTAGGCCCCAAAAAATTTCTCCTGCATCGAGTAAGAGAATAAGACGGGTTGTTATGAAAGAGGGGGACTTCCTTCTAGTCAAATTAAGGCAGTCACAGATGCTGATTGCAGTCCCGTAACCATCAGATCACACTTACAACAAAAAGGCATAGTAAATAAAAAGCATAAACAAATTACTTGGCTGCTTTCATGTCACAAGGTGGACCACTTAAAGTTTGGTTGTGAATACCAAACATGGGATGTTGGGAAGTAGAAGAAAGTCCTGTTTTCTGATGAGAGAAAATTCAATCTAGATGGTCCTGATGGCTTCCAATGATATTGGCATAACAAAGACATGCCTCCTGAAATTTTCTCCACATGTCATAGTGGTGGAGGGTCCCTCATGGTATGGGGTGCCTTTTCTTACAGAGGAACGATGGAGCTCCAGCTGGTGCAGGGTTGTCAAACAGCAGCTGGTTATGTTGGCATGCTACAAAAAGCATCATTGATGATGTAGGGCCATCGTTTGTGTGTGGATGGAGGGTTATTCCAACAGAATAATGCTGCAATCCACGCTGCAAGTCAGACCATGACCTTTCTACAAGAAAATGGGGTCCATCTCTTGGGACATCTTGCATTCTCACCAGACTTGAACCCAATTGAAAATGTTTGAGGATGGATGACAAGAGATGTTTATTGAAATGGTAAACAATATTCAACAAAAAATGAACTTTGTGAAGCCATCTTCAGAAGCTGGAACAACATCCCCCGCACCTTAATGGAAACGCTTATTTTTAGCATGCCCGACAGAATTTTTGAAGTCATCAAAAGCAGTGGAGGTAGACTTCATTATTAAATTTGGTTGTTGAATATTTTCATACACTTTTTGTACAATTTTGTAGAATTTTTGTCTCTGGTCTTATAATTTTGATCATGTGTAAATTGCCTCATTTTATAAAAATGTAAATTTCTAAATAAAATGTTTGGAATGTAGCTTTTTGTTTCCAGATTGTAGTATTGGTAACCTTAAGTGGGAGGAGTTTAAAATCTATCTGTAAAAAAAAGTTTCTTTTTAAAGATTTTTAAGTGGTCTTAAATTTTTGATCAGGAGTGTATATATATATATATATATATATAGAGAGAGAGAGAGAGAGAAAGAAAGACAGTAGAATAAAAAAAACTACTACTTTTAGTGTCATAATGTGCAGTGAGTGTAATGGCTTAGAAGGTGAAATAAGAAAGGTGAGTTGAAATTTCCATTGGATCTATTAACATTATGCAAATACTCTTGAGAAAGGTATAAACCAATCTTTTCTCTCCAGCTATGAGTTAAATAGTATGATTTGTTTTCTGGAAAAATCATTTTTATTCTTAAAATTGTTAATGTAATATGTGCTTGCACAAAAATAAAACCATTATTCTTACAGTCCAAAATATGTTTTGACTTTAAATAACCTACAAAGGGTTGATAAAGTGTAAAAAAAAAACAAAAAAAACAAAGCAAATCAATAAATTGACAATTTCTATTTTCAATTTTGATAGAGATGAGTCAGTCATCATTGCAATTTATATTTCTTGTGTGTTGCTATGAAAATAAGATTAAACATTATAATCTGTGTTAATACTTATCAATATGATGCGTACTATTAACATGGCTATATGGTTGTGTTATGGGCACTTGAGGGAAATCTTTATTCATGTTACTTTTATCTCTCACATATCCTTTATTGATTTGCATAATAATAATAACAATAATATAATCACATAAATGATATAGAATTATTCAAAGAATCAGTCTTTTCATTGGTTAAGACAAAAATGCTCATGTTGGCAACTGCATTATTTTTTCTAATTTTGAAAATAAATAATTTAAAAATGTATCATTGTTTGAAATCCATCTGGTACACTGGTCTAAGATAATGAATCCGTGGGTGTTAAAAACAATGTTTTGCATCCTTTCCAATTCATTATCAAGGGAACAAGATTCTAATTGTTTGAAGTTGTTGGAATTTCATGGATGAAACATTGCCATTATTATTAATTTTTAATTTGCCTTTTCTCTTATTTTTTTGTTTGTTTACACCTAATAATAGTAACAAATCTAATGGTTTCAAATTATTTTTCTAGAATAGCATCATCTTTAAATTTTTTAATCATTTTACTCCAAGCGAGGCAATAAAACCACTGAGAGTGTTAGAAAATAATATAAAAATGAAAAAAGAAGGCACTGTTAAAGAGAAAGAACAGTATTAAAAAGAAAATAGATATTAACTGACATTATATTTACATTTATGAAGATCAAAGTTGACTAGGAAGCAAATAACCAGAACAGAGTTCCGCAAGCAAAAAGTGCTACAGAATGAACTGTTAGCATAGAATTTACAGTTACATCTTGCCATTTTGACCATAAAAGCCTTGCCAACAATCTAGTACTGCACTAAACCTAAGTCTAGTTACAGAGTAAATTTCATTACCATGAAGTTATTTATAGAAAAACTTAATTAGCATGAAGGTATTTCTACAAAAGGTACATGGAAGCTACATTAGAGCTGTGAGAAAATGACCGAAGGTGAGATACCAGACATTCCAGATTCTTCTTTGGATTTTATCAAGAATCTCTAGCACCAGACCAGATATGCAAGCAGTATTCAAAGCAAGCAAAGTGGTAGATCTATAAATATGTAAGATAGATTCTAGCGAGAAAAAAATCCAACACAGCATAGGGAATCAACCTATCGATTGATTCAATATAATCTTTCTACTTCATGCCAATGGAAAATATTAGTCCAAAAATGTTGCTATCAGCTATGATGACAGAAAGTAAAAGGGTTCTCTCTTTCTTTCAATTTCATTTTGCTACGTTTTTCTGTTCCTTTTTCTTTCTGCAGATTTACCCTCCAGTTTCATTGCCCACACACACACTCAAACAAATTTTTCTATGTTTTATAATATTAAGGTTCATTGACAGTAACAAATCTCCCCAAATTTGACATACTTTTTTCTCTCCTCTTTCCTCCTTCCTCTTTCCACTCTTCTTCATTCTTCCTTCCTTCCTTCCTTCCTTCCTTCCTTCCTTCCTTCCTTCCTTCCTTCCTTCCTTTTTCTATTTGCTACACCCCCCTTTTTTTGCAACCTTACTTCTGGTTTCTTTACTTGCACACACACTCAAACAAGTTATTTAATTTTTTTCATAATATTAAATATTGGCAATGAAGTGAATTTAGTTTGCTGAAATGACCATATGATCATAAATTATAAATCTTTTATATGTAAGAAAATACATATTGGTTCTGTAAATAAATAATTTTATTTACAGTGAGCTCTCTGGGTTGATCAGTTTTAATATTTAATTTTTAACAAATTTAATAGGATCTCATTTTGGATTTTATCATAAAGTTGCATCCTTTTAGATTTAAATATATATATATACACTCTTTCTTTCTCTTTCATACACACACATGCACACATATATATGTGTGTATGAGAGTGGAGGTATATATATATATATATATATATATATATATATATTGAAAAATACATCATTTAGATGCGGTTAGGACACATCATCAGTGATGTTACCCTAGTTCAAACAGTTTTGGTCTTTTACAGACATCATACCTTCTCCCCAGGTTGACCCAGCCAAGGTGGATCAGGCCCCAGCCTGCGTCTTAATCTCTGTTTGCTAGGTTATTGGAATGCAAGATGTTTTTGGTTGCACAGGAGAAAAGGAAAAATTTCTAGAATAAGGTCGTCCACAAATAAATGAATGTCCAGTGATGATAATGTGTAAATGGTTCCAGTAAATATCTGGAAAAAAATAAAAATAAAATAAACTGATTTTGTGATATTAATGTGAAGATGAATGGTTAAAACAGCTAAATGATAGAGAAAAAAACTCATTAAATAAATACATAAATTAACACGATGTGGAAGATACCATTCCATAGGGATGAAGGAATATGCCTATTAAAGAAATCGAAAAACATACCAAATACGGTAGATATGTAAATAACTAGAGAAAAAAAAACGAATGATATTAAAATAATATTTTGGATTAAAAAAAAAACAAAAACTAAGGGGATTAAAAAGATAAATGAATAGATAAAACTGGAACAAAATACAAAAGTAAAGCGAATGATATTAATTAAATATTTGGGATTAAAAAAAATATGATTGATATGAATAGATAAAAAAAAAAGAAACAAAATTTGTCGCATTTGGTGACGCTAATATAGGTTGTTTCATTTCCTTGCCATGGTTTTTGGTCTATCAGACACTACCGTTATTTTGTCTCGTCCAGGTATTATTATCTCAGCATATCCAAATCCACATGGATGACTCCAGAGCTGCATCTAGGATTGTTTGGGTTATTTTCCTCTTTTTTAACCCTGTAATTCCCATTTTAAAGGCCAAGTTTAAGGATTTTCCAGCAAAACCCCTCACACCAGTTTCGATTGGGTAGCATATTGTTTGCCATCCTCATTTTCTACACTCATCCACCAGTTCTTGGTATTTGTTCATTTTGTGTTGGTGTGCAACTTCCATGTTTTCTTCCCATGGGACTGTTAGTTCCCACAGAATAATCTGTTTTGTTAAATTCGAAAACAAGATCATATCTGGTATTAAAGAAGTACTTAGAATGTGTTCTGGTAACCTCAGTTGACATCCTTGGTCTACCATGACTTGCCAATCTGAAGCTGAGGCAAGTACACATCTTGTGGGTCTATAACATTCTGGCTTTATATATATATATATATATAAACCTTTAATTTAAAGATCATAAACTCAACTTTGAGAATAATGTACAATCCAGAGTAATAAATCCGACCAAAAGTGAATTAAGATTAATCTCTAAAAATATAAAAAATAACTAATCAACTACAACTTACCTTCTGCTCCAATCTCTGAAAGGATTCATTTGATACTATCTGTTGGTTTACTGCTATTAATGATAAAATTAGAACTACATTTCTCAAATTTGATATCATAAATTTTTATTCTTCTATCTCTAGAGGCCTCCTAGTAAACTGCTTTAATTTTAAAAACTATGTAGAGATTACAGATGAAGAAACTAATATTATCTCCCAAACTAGAAAATTCTTTCTAATTCTTAACCATTCCACCTTGACTAAGTGTCTCAGTGATAATTTTGATGTCCCTATGAGAGTATATGATTCAGCCCAAGTTGCTGATTTAGTATGTATTTATTAGTAGAATTGTAGATCTTAAAAATAGGCTTGTACCAAGATGATGGACTCATGTTCATTCTTAATAGCAATAGACCTTTGACTTTTAAGATTAAAAAAATCATAAGAGCCTTTAAATTATTAGGATTTAAAATGGAGATTTCTTCTAACTTAAAAATGGTTAATTATCTACACAGCACCCGTAATCTCAATAACAAATCCTTCAAAGAAAAATTAGGATATTAAAATATCATGATCAAAATTTACATTTAAATCAGAGAAGTGAATTAATTAGCAAGTGTTGACATAAAAGAAGGTTTAAATTTCCTTAATATGATATTTACTATATCACTTAATCCCTTCCCCTATCTCACCTTATTCCTATAAGCTGGAAATTTAAATCTAAATCATTTCCTCTTTATAACTGCCATCCTGTTTACCTTCATTCTAATTTAATTGTTATATTAATTTTTTAACCTCAATGTACTTGATACTGGTTAGAACTTAGGCTTATACAAAAGATCCCCTTTACAGCTGTCCTTATCATTTCACCTTGAACTCTTGTGCCTGTTGTCTGACCTATTTCCTTCCAAGTTCTATCACCTATGCTTTAAATTGATACCTTTCATCATCTCCCCTAATTTTTGTCTCTTTACTTTTTTGTAAACAAAATTTTACTTCCTGTCACACAAAGAAATTTTTTTTTGATAATATTTGTTACTTGGAGCTGAGGAAATGTGATTTTATAAACCTCTTGAAATAGCTATTCTCTAAATGAAATAAATTGAATTTATATTTGGAATATGTGTGTGTATATATATATATATATATATATATATATATATATATATATATATATATATATATATATATATATATATATATATATACACACATATATAAATATGAATAAACCAAAAGGAAAACCTTTTTTATTAATATTGTCTTTTTGCAAATATATTTTATTTGCATCTGAATTTTACATATATATATATGATATAAAGTGTAAAATAATAAAAATTATCCAAGTATATATTTGTATCTATATTTGAATAAATCATATGACAAAAATGAATTGTTAAAAAATGTTTTTTTGCATTAAAAACATAAATTTGATATTAGATAAAGTTAGAGAGACATTCAGAAATTGCACGACTATATTAAAATGGAATGACAATATTGTGTATATGTATTTCTCAGTTAAAGAAATTGAATGACTAAAAAATAATGTCCATTGGGTTTTGTACCTTTGATTTGTTGATTATTGTGATGGATTCTCCTGTTGACCATGTCCACCATAGTTTATAAGTATAGAATACAACACAGTACATAAACTGTTCAATGAAACAACATCAAAGATTAACACTTACAAGTCAGACATTTTACTGAATCAGACTATATTGCTAATACTCAGGAAAATATGGTCGCCTTTTATACACATTGCATTGAATATTTTGAGCCTTCTGATTGGTTAACCCTTCTATTGGTGAACTATAAAATGATTCAGATCATGGCTGGTTCACTAGTATACAACCATACCCAAAAAAAACTCCACCACAATGAGATTTTAGTAAATTCATTGAAAGATTTTGCTGAATCATCTGCACATGTGAATTGTTTAATCTGGGCAGTTGCCTGTGCATTGCAATGAACACTCTCACCATCATTAGCACAAAGTCTAGTACTGGTGTACTGTGTGTCACATGAAAAAAGATGCAAAAACTGCTGGCTTGGATGAATTGCAACCTAAATTGTGCAAAAATAAAAATGACACTGATATCTCATTTTAACAGATATATTTATTAAAATTACACAAAACTATTTTGAAATACTAAAGAGTAAATCTGTTCAATAAAATCATCATTGGTTGTAACCACGGTCTCATGACCAGATGGGAATCTCTTCTGAAAAGTTTCCTTGTTAAAGTTGGTGAATGCTTCTTTTCTTCAATTCATCTTTAATGTTATATGGAGTTGTTTTTTCCCTCAACTGTGCTTCACATATAACAATCAAATGGTCTGCATTCTGGGGAGTTAGGTGGCCAAATGTAAGACTGGGTTCTTCTGCTTGTGCAGCATGGTGCAGAGTCCTGTTGCCAGATATAGGGTCTTCCAGCAGTAACTGTTTTGAAACAGGGTAGCAGTGCCTCTTCAAGGTAAATGATGTAGGCTTCCATGTTGAGTCTGAGGCAGTCATCAACAAATTCAAGAATGATGAGAGTGAGTTTTCCAAGCTGTTGTTGTCGTTATCTTCATAATCAACATTTGACTCATTTAACTTTTTCTGAATCCTCTGCACTGTTCTCAAATTGACACCCAAACACACTGAAATGTTTGAATTGGAGCTTCTGGAGTGAATGGCAAAGAGTATATTATGCAATGAATATGGGCATAATGTTGCCATCATTAGTGATCACTCAAAACACCAAATGATGTTGACTGGATATATCATCTAACTCTTTCCAAATTATTTGTATTGACCTCAGATAGATACCCAAGCACTCCAAAATGTTTATATTGTAGCTTTTGGTGTAAATGCAAAGCAGTAGAGCATGCTGTTTCCAAATTTCTGGTAGAGTGAATTGCAGCATGGTGCTTTTTTCTCACAGATGGTGCCCAACTGTCCCTTCTATACTGTGCAGCCAACAAAATAAAAAGCAAACAATACACATACATGAAACTAAAAATATAAAATGGTGAGAGTTTACCCATCACACTCTTTATATTACATTTCAAGCAATATTAAAGTAGGTGTTTGAAATAGATTTGTATTTTCATTTAAAGAATGTGTATTATGTCTATCAGCCTGTGCATTTCAGTAATCCTAATAAAGAGAATGCACTCTCTGGCCAGGATTGTACCTGCCTTCTCATTTGAAAACTACTATTTGATCCAGCATGCTTTACTTTTCGGCTACAGAGAGTATCACATTACCACAATGCTTCCATTTCTTATTACTATAAATATTATTTTACTGTGTGCACAAGCTTGGGTAAATATCTCTGTTTCTTTACAAACCATGAAATTACCATTTACTTGTCTATACTTCTGAGATGAGGTAGTATTTACTCTATTTACAATATTTATTGTCCTCATCTTTGTTGTCATTTTTTACAATGTTTCAGCCGTTGACGTCCTGGCCTTCTTCAGGAATTTGAACCAAACCCTTTATTATGATCACTGGGGTATATTATGCTCATTCCTTGTGTGAAGCCACTTCTGGAAGTCATGAGTTATCTCCCTTTAATCTAACTCCCTAAATTAGTTGCTGTTCTCCTCAAGGACACATGGCCCAGTGGATATAGATGTTGGTTTGTTCCAGTGACTTGACCCAAAGAGTTGTGAGTTCAATACCTGAACAGTGGTGAAATAACTTAGGGATTTAGGTTAAAAGAAAACAACTCATAACTACCAGAAATTGCTTTGCACAAGGAATGAGAATAATATACTTCAGTGATGATAATAAAGGGTTGAAATTCCTAGCACCTGATGATGGCTGGAGCATACAATGGTCGACATATTGTAAAAGTGACAACAAAAACGAGGACAATAGTCCATATAATGTAAATAGCATAGCATCTACTTGTTGAAATCATCAAAAGTCATATAAAAAAAATGTCGCCTTCAACAGGAATCAAAGCTTTTTTTTCCAGTAGAGCCATGTTTTAGCTAGCTACATAATTAGAATTTTGGCAACAGAGGTCTGCAAGCAATGGCAAATTCTTTTTTATGAATGTGCATTGTGTTGCAATGGATATCAGCTCGGAATGAGAAGTTGGAGAGTCGAGTTCAAATTCCAGTCAAATTCATTGCATTCACTTCTGTACAAATATCCATGGAAAAGGTAATAATCTGCTGCTTCTCTTGCCAGCTATGGGTTAAATCAAAAGGACAGATTAGTTTCTATTGCTTTGGTTGGCAACCAGTCTACTGCAGAAACTAATTGTAACCTACTGTGGGAAAATCTTCTGCCCAGTCTGTCTTTCGAGACATGATCACCCAAGCATGTATTGCATGTGCACCTAACTGACTGCCATTTTTTGTAAGAGATTTTCACTGACTGTATCTGTTAACTCACATTTTCTTGTCCAAAATGTAAACAAATTAATTTAAGTGATTAATAAATTTTTTTTGCTTAAATAAATACTGAATGTCTACACAAATACTGAATGTCTACACAAATACTGAATGTCTACACAAATACTGATGTGTACACAAATACTGAATGTCTACACAAATACTGAATGTCTACACAAATACTGATGTCTACACAAATACGGAATGTCTACACAAATACTGAATGTCTACACAAATACTGAATGTCTACACAAATACTGATGTCTACACAAATACTGAATGTCTACACAAATACTGAATGTCTACACAAATACTGAATGTCTACACAAATACTGAATGTCTACACAAATACTGATGTCTACACAAATACTGAATGTCTACACAAATACTGAATGTTTACACAAATACTGATGTCTACACAAATACTGAATGCCTACACAAATACTGAATGTCTACACAAATACTGATGTCTACACAAATACTGAATGTCTACACAAATACTGAATGTCTACACAAATACTGAATGTCTACACAAATACTGAATGTCTACACAAATACTGATGTCTACACAAATACTGAATGTCTACACAAATACTGAATGTCTACACAAATACTGATGTCTACACAAATACGGAATGTCTACACAAATACTGAATGTCTACACAAATACTGAATGTCTACACAAATACTGAATGTCTACACAAATACTGAATGTCTACACAAATACTGATGTATACACAAATACTGATGTCTACACAAATACTGAATGTCTACACACAAATACTGAATGTCTACACAAATACCTGATGTCTAAAATAAAGACGGAATGTCTACACAAATACTGAATGTTCACACAAATACTGATGTCTACACAAATACTGAATGTCTACACAAATACTGATGTCTACACAAATACTGAATGTCTACACAAATACTGAATGTCTACACAAATACTGATGTCTACACAAATACTGAATGTCTACACAAATACTGAATGTCTACACAAATACTGATGTCTACACAAATACTGAATGTCTACACAAATACTGAATGTCTACACAAATACTGAATGTCTACACAAATACTGATGTCTACACAAATACTGAATGTCTACACAAATACTGAATGTCTACACAAATACTGATGTCTACACAAATACGGAATGTCTACACAAATACTGAATGTCTACACAAATACTGAATAGTTCAAGCACAAATACTGATGTCTACACAAATACTGAATGTCTACACAAATACTGATGTCTACACAAATACTGAATGTCTACACAAATACTGAATGTCTACACAAATACTGATGTCTACACAAATACTGAATGTCTACACAAATACTGAATGTCTACACAAATACTGATGTCTACACAAATACTGAATGTCTACACAAATACTGAATGTCTACACAAATACTGATGTCTACACAAATACTGAATGTCTACACAAATACTGAATGTCTACACAAATACTGAATGTCTACACAAATACTGAATGTCTACACAAATACTGATGTCTACACAAATACTGATGTCTACACAAATACTGAATGTCTACACAAATACTGAATGTCTACACAAATACTGATGTCTACACAAATACTGAAATTGTCTACACAAATACTGAATGTCTACACAAATACTGATGTCTACACAAATACTGAATGTCTACACAAATACTGAATGTCTACACAAATACTGATGTTCACACAAATACTGAATGTCTACACAAACTGAATGTCTACACAAATACTGATGTCTACACAAATACTGAATGTCTACACAAATACTGATGTCTACACACAAATACTGAATGTCTACACAAATACTGAATGTCTACACAAATACTGATGTCTACACAAATATTGAATGTCTACACAAATACTGAATGTCTACACAAATACTGATGTCTACACAAATACTGATGTCTACACAAATACTGAATGTCTACACAAATACTGAATGTCTACACAAATACTGAATGTTCACACAAATACTGATGTCTACACAAATACTGATGTCTACACAAATACTGAATGTCTACACAAATACTGAATGTCTACACAAATACTGAATGTCTACACAAATACTGATGTCTACACAAATACTGAATGTCTACACAAATACTGAATGTCTACACAAATACTGAATGTCTACACAAATACTGAATGTCTACACAAATACTGAATGTCTACACACAAATACTGAATGTCTACACAAATACTGATGTCTACACAAATACTGAATGTCTACACAAATACTGATGTCTACACAAATACTGAATGTCTACACAAATACTGAATGTCTACACAAATACTGATGTCTACAATAAATACTGAATGTCTACACAAATACTGATGTCTACACAAATACTGAATGTTCACACAAATACTGAATGTCTACACAAATACTGATGCTCACACAAATACTGAATGTCTACACAAATACTGAATGTCTACACAAATACTGAATGTCTACACAAATACTGATGTCTACACAAATACTGAATGTTCACATAAATACTGAATGTCTACACAAATACTGGATGTCTACACAAATACTGAATGTCTACACAAATACTGAATGTCTACACAAATACTGATGTCTACACAAATACTGAATGTCTACACAAATACTGAATGTCTACACAAATACTGATGTCTACACAAATACTGAATGTTCACAATAAATACTGAATGTCTACACAAATACTGATGTCTACACACAAATACTGAATGTCTACACAAATACTGATGTCTACACAAATACTGAATGTCTACACAAATACTGAATGTCTACAAATACTGATGTCTACACAAATACTGAATGTCTACACAAATACTGATGTCTACACAAATACTGAATGTCTACACAAATACTGATGTCTACACAAATACTGAATGTCTACACAAATACTGATGTCTACACAAATACTGAATGTCTACACAAATATGAGTACAAATGACAATAATAGAAAAGAATTTTGTCTGATTGCTTAAATTACTTTGTTTATATTTTAGGTATAAAAATATTTTTCATGGACATATGAATAAAAAGAGAGAAAAGGAAGTATTATTCTTAGCCAATGCATTTCATCTTCTGAGAGATTTATTGTTTTTCAAATGAAAATGTTTTAATCAATTATTTCATGCCCTTGAAGATGTACAGCACTTATGTCTGTATTATATCATAACAATATAATCCCAATCTAAACACTATTCGTTTAAACAAAACAAAAAATCTTGAATATTTCTTGCTTACTTTTTTGACAGACTTTGAAATATGGCACTTTGTGTCCTCCACATGTTTTGACTGACCTTCCAACCACCTGATGAATATTTATGAATGTTGTCAATTTTAAAAGCATTGATAAACAATGAAATCTTTGCTTTTGTATGCAAACATGTGCAACAAAATTGCCTTTATAAAGTTCCTCAGAGGACGAAGTATATTGACTAAAAAATAGTTTTTTCTCTTGTGATTTTATTCCTCTACAGAACTACTCTATCTGGAAATAATGTACACAGGCACAAACATATGTTGATATTGTGTATTTTGGCAGCAATCATTCTTTTATACAAGTTTCATTAAAAAAAATCGATAAAATAAAAAAAAATAAATATATGGTAAGTAACGCAAAAACTTCTTAAAAAAATTAAATAAAAACAAATTGACAAGGTATGGCAGTTACGTTTTTATTTAATCTTTCTAATGTTCTGATAATTTTCTTCTTTTCCGGATGTAAATTATGTAGGGATTACACATAGATGTAAATATGAAATACCCAACCTACGCAAAATCATCAAAACATCTTACTACATTTCATTGCTACATTTCACTGACTTGTATAGAAATGACAAATGCAGATTTTTTTCTATCACACATATATATTAACTAATGTTATCATTCAACATACTACTAGACAGCCAAAGCATCTCTTCACAAACACACAAAAATGTTCCTCATGCATTTATTTAAAAATGATTTACTGTTTTAATACACATGACACGTATCTGAGCCAAAATCATAACAGATGATTATTCTTTGTTTTTTCATTTTTGTCTTGATCTCTGAGTAAGCTTTAATAAAAACAAAACATGTTAGATTGAGATTTTTTTTTTTTTAATCATATCACCCCGAGCAAGGCGGTAATGCAACTGATGTGCAGGGGGCTACGTGAGAGTGAAGAGATTGGAAAAGTGAAAACCAGAAACCGCATCCTAAACAGGAAACAAGAGATGAGTCTCTTCACCTGTTCAATAGATGTGGGTGGAGTGTGAACCTGGCGATAGTTTAGTCTATCTACTCCAATTGAAAAAAAATAATAAAAAAATGAAAAAAAAAAAAATGAAAAGAGTGAAAAGATTGGAAAAGAGAAAATCGGAAACTGCATCCTAAAGAGGAAACAAGGGATGAGCCTCTTCACCTGTTCAATAGACGTGGGTGGAATGTGAACTGGGCGATAGTTTAGTCTATCTACTCCAGTTGTTTACTTTTTGTTTTTCTGTATTTTATCATCTTGTCAGATTTCTATTCTTATAGTCAACACATATGTGTGTGTTTGTGTGTGTGTGTGTGTGTGTGTGTGTAGTGGCTTTCCACTTGTATCTGACTATCATTCAGTTAAGTGCCATTTTGGCCGATCATGTCTTGAAAGAGACATGGCTAACTGAGCAGAAGATTATCCTGCAGTAGGTTGCCATTGCTTTCTGCAGTAAACTGGTTGCCTACCAAGGCTATAGAACCCAAAATGTTCTATTATTTAACCCATAACTGGAGGAAAGAGACAGATTAATACCGTTCCCAAGGGTATTTGTGCACAAGTGAATGCAAAGAATTCAATTGGAATTCAAACTCCGCTCCCCCATTTCTTGTTCCAAGTCGATTTCCACTGCACCACAATGCATATCCATATCTGATTATACTATTCTACAAAAACAGCTACCCAGTCCCTGTTGCAGATACCTGCTCAGGCACATTTCTGTTTCTTCAACACCCACAGAGATCACTTGTAGTTTACACTGCAATTATGCTGAGCAGACCTTAGTTACAGTTTCTTGGAAAGAGCCCATTATCTGGTATGATCTCCAGCCTGAACAAATATGCTCAAATCCTCAATCGTGATGACTTCTGACTTTGTGCTAGCACAATCATCTTTCTTTCATTTTCTCACTGAAACCAAGTAGCATCTCTGATGCATCTTTTTCATCTTGGGTCCTGGGCATGACAGTAAACTGCATCCAGCAGCAAGGCCTCTGATTGGGAGGTTGTGAGAAGCACGGATCCACCACTTGTTCCCAGGTCTACCCTGACCCGGCGTGGTAGCACCTGTTAGGGTCCCAGCTATGGGTCAAGAGTTAACCCCAAAACTTAGGTCAAAACATTATGAAAGTATAAAAATACACATTTATAGAAATATATATATAAAAATAGACTTTTATAGAGAAATATACATTTTTGAAGGAAAAATATTACCAACAATACATTTTCAAAGAAAAAAATTATTACCATAACACATTTTTGAATGAAAAAAGTTATTCTCAGCAAAACATTTTTGAAAACAAAACTAGAAGACATTTTCAGTTTTTAAATTTTAATTAAAATCTAACTAAATCAGCTTTCTTACTATAACTGGACATTAAAAAAAATACCTTAAAACCCCACCTTTTTGGCCATTAAACTAAACTCAAACTTTTTTCCATTTTTCCATATGATCAAAACGGAATAGTCCATTATTTATGAGGTATTGGTAGGGCATAACGGTCATGCTTAGTAAAAGAATGGCAAGCAGAATTATTACAGAGATATTCCTATCATTATTTGATGCCATGGTTAAACTAATTACTAGCTAAATATAGATGTAAAAGGAAGACATTGACTTAGGATGAAGTCATAATGCAAAGAAATCTGTATATATGGTTCATTATGAATAGATAGCAGTTGATATTATAGAACTCATTCCACAAAATTCCTCAATCTTAAAAAGAAAGAAATAAATGGCACAGAGAATAACAAAGAGCAGTAGCAGAAATGTAAAAAAAATGAAAAAATCAAGAGTATTTCTTACTTGACTCATTCATTTTTTTTTACCAGAATAAATCTTTCATACTACTTTGTTTATATTTTATCTGCATTATTTTAGAAGCCAAACAGAAAAGAAAGAAATCCAAATCTTTTGGAGATATCGGAACAATTCAACATAAAACTGTTCGTTGGAAAATTTTAAATGCCTGGAATCTTCTCTGTTGCTTTTTCTGCTTATTTATTTGAGCAAAAGATTTTTTATTTTCTATTTCAAATGCTGCAGTGATAGTCATTTATGAATCATGAATTTCACCTGGTTTGTTCAAGATGAATTTCAGCATCCTTTTATAAAGCTTTTAGGATGTGTGTTGCTGTGATGCAGTGGATATCGGCTCGGAACGAGAAATCGGGGACCCGAGTTCGAATTCCAGTTGAATTCATTGCATTCACTTACGCGCAAATACCCTTGGGAAAGGTATTAATCCGTCTCTTCCTTCCAGTTATGGGTTAAATAACAGGACAGATTGGGTTCTATAGCCTTGGCTGGCAACCAGTCTACCGCAGAAAGGAATGGCAACCTACTGTGAGATAATCTTCTGCCCAGTCAGTCATGTCTCTTTCGAGACATGATCGCCCAAGCGTGTTTCACATATGGCACTAACTGACTGACTGTTGCGGTGCAGTGGATAATGGCTCAAAACAAGAAATTGAGGAGCAGAGTTCGAATTCCATTTGAATTCCCTGCATTCACTTACAGGCAAATACTCTTGGGAAAGGTATTAATCCATATTTTCCCTCCAGTTATGGGATGAATAACAGGACAGATTGGGTTCTATTGTCTTGGCTGGCAACCAGTCTACCACAGAAAGTAATGACAACCTACTGCAGGATAATTTTCTGCCCAGTTACTTATGTCTCTTTTGAGACATGATCACCAGAGTGTATATCATGTATGGCACTTAACTGATTGACGGACTTTATAAAGTTTATGTTGATAAGAATTCCTCTCTTATATGCAGTGCTCTTTTAAGATGTGGGTGATTATGGTTCTTCACAACTTCCTATCCTTTACAGCTTAAAGTATGATCATCAAAGTTAAACAACTTTGAACCTGGTCAGTACCTAGATGTATGACAGCTTGGTAATACCAGGTGCTGGAAGCTTGGATGTGTGGATGGTGTAATGGATAATGACTCAGAATTAGACTCAGAATTAGAAATCAGACACCTCAGTACTAATTACAGATCATTTTATTATGTTCACTTACACACAAATATCTTTGAGAAAATTCACCTATTTCGCCCCAGCTTTGGGTTAATTAGTTGGATAAAATTTACCAAGCACACAAATACACATATCTGACCAATAAAAACCAAATCAACCCAAAATCATAACAGACTATTATTCTGTGTCTTTTTCTTTTTTCATTTTTCTTGATGTCTGAATGTTTTTTTTTGTTTTTTTTTAATCATCTCACCCCAAACAAGGCATTCCACTGCCACTATTGTGCATGGGGCTACATAGGGGAAGGTAAAGAGAAGGAGTGGTTAGACATAGAGAATGTCAGGAGGAAGGTGACAGATGAGTAAGGATACCTAGGATGAGGGTTGGGCAGATGGGAAGTGTTTGATAGAATGGGAGCAGGTTAGTGTGTTAGGAGGTGTCTATTGACCTTACATTTAAACTCCTGGAGATTGTAGCTGTCAGGGAAGCAATTGTGTGGAAGAGAATTCCACAGTTGGTAAGTGCAAGGAAAGAAACTGTTGGAGTAGAAGTTATGGCTGCATTTTATTGGTTTTACTGTAAAAGGGTGGGATCTAGTTGCTAATCTAGTATCTTGTTCAAATTCGTATTTAGGGGGCACTAGTGATCTAAGTTCATCGGAGCAGAAGCCGTGAAAGTATTTAGAGAAGAGACACGGGGAAGCCACGTTGCGCCGGTGGGAGAGAGACTGCAGGCGGTCTGCCAAGTCGGTATCTATCACATTACAGACCCTCCTCTGAACCTTATCGAGAAGCCCGAGGAGAACAGCAGGGGCACCCAACCAGATATGGCAGCAGTATTCAATGCACGGGCAGATGGTAGATTTATAAATGTGTTAATAAAACGTGTTAAAATGAGATATGTTTCCTAGTTGTTCTTCTTTATTTTATCATCATTTCAAATTATTATCTCCAACACATCCCAGCAATCTAAAAATGTTACAATCTAAAGATCTATGACTTTTAATAACTTACAAAAGGTTGTTAAACTGTAAAAAATCAAATAAGAAAAACAATGTTTATCTACACTTCAACTTCCTGTTCTGCCATCCTTTTAAACAAACTAGTTTATTCGCTGTTTTTCATTTAAATCTATTTCCTTCAATATATCCTGTGAGTGACAAATTCTCCAAGCCCTCTCTCTTCGTTATGGAGTCTGTTATGCATCAACTATCTCTTTCTGATTCTAATTACAAGGGAATTTTGAACTGAAACCTTTAAGTAATAAGGATAGACTTTCCTTGTTCCACTGACCATGTCTAGGGATATCTCACTGAGTTCTTATTTTTAGTACTACTCAGTTAAATGCTTGACCTGTATCCATTGAGTTCAAGTACACACTGCTGGGAACAAGGACTGAACTCAAAACTATTATGTCACTTCATTCATGAATCAACACTTTAATCCACTAGATTATTGTCCTGTGAAAATTAAGTTACATAGATTGACATATATCTTTTGAAAACCAGGGGACATCATGGCTGAAATATTATGATAACAATGAAAAATGGAGACAGTTTTCTTCTTCATGTGACATGTTCCTTCAGGACGTAGGCAGTCATGGACTTCCATTTGGCTCTGTCTCTTGTCGCTCTCAATATTTTTCCTATTGGTATCTCTCCCAAACCCTGTTCTGCCATCTATTCACTGAAACATATCAAATATGTCTCACACTTTCCCCTGTCACTCTTTCCTTCTATTTGTCCTGTGAGTATTAGATTCTCCAGGCCTTCCTTTTTCATTATGTGCCCCAGGAACCTCATTTGTCTCTTTCTGATGTTAAGTATGAGTTTTCTTCTCGTTTGCATCCTCTCCAGCACCTCATTGGTGCTCACATGCTCAGTCCTTGGTATCCTCAGCATCCTTCTGTAAAACCACATTTCTGCTGCCTCAAGCTTCTCCTTCATCCTTTTTGAGATTGTCCAACATTTACAATCATACAGAAGGACAGACATCACATAGAAATCCAAATCTTTTCTTTGTTTCCAATTAGATTTTCCTGTCTCTCAGCACTCTGGTTAGTTTTTGAAATTTATCCTTGGCCATACCAATGCATCTTTGGATCTCAACACTGCATGTTCCATTCTCTGTCAGAAAGCTTCCCAAGTAGTGTAAATAATAACAGAATATTTGTTGAGTAAATTAAATAGACCAATGCATTTCCTTAGAGCAATTTTGAAATAGTGAATGCAATAGACATTGCTTATAGTTGATCTCAGCTTCCCAATTCACCTTTCTACACTATCAATTGATTTATTTTTAATGTTTTATCAACCCTTTGTGGATTGTTTAAAGCCAAGAATTTTTTTCAGATGCATCTAATATTTAACCTATATCTTTTTTTTTTTTTTTTTAATCACATCACCCCAAGCAAGGCGGTAAGGCCACTGGTGTGCAGGGGTGTACGTAAGAGTGAATAGATTGAAAAAGAGAAAGCCGGAAACCACGTCCTAAACAGGGAACAAGGGATGAGCCTTTACACCTGTTCAATAGACGTGGGTGGAGTGTGAACCGGGTGATAGTTCAGTCTATCTACTCCAATTGAAAAAAAAAAGAAATACAAAAGAAAAGAATAGTGAAAAGATTGGAAAAGAGAAAGCCAGAAACCACATCCTAAACAGGGAACAAGAGATGAGCCTCTACACCTGTTCAATAGACATGGGTGGAGTGTGAACCGGGCAATAATTCAGTCTATCTACTCCAATTGAAAAAAAGAAAAAAATAAGAAAAGAAAAGTGAAAAGATTGGAAAAGAGAAAGCCAGAAAACACATCCTAAACAGGGAACAAGGGATGAGCCTCTACACATGTTCAATAGATGTGGGTGGAGTGTGAACCGGGCAATAGGGAAAGAGTTAGATTCATACCTTTCCAAAAAGTATTGGTGTAAGTGTAATACCATTTTGCACAAATAGCAATCATGCTGCTTGTACATCCACAGGAGATAGTCTAAATTTCTGAGAAAAAATATAGTCATTATTATTCATTTTGTATTTTGTGAATATTGTTGCAGAAAAATACCGGTATTCTCAAATAAAGTTCCTCCATTAGCATTTTGAGAAGTTTAATAATTTTGAATAGAATGTTTTGTGGTTAAATTAAACAAAAGTTGAACCTTTTGGCCCCAGTCCAACTGATTATTAATGACAAAAAATGAATATGCCTGAGATCAATAAATGCTGCCCTTACAGTTAATCACTTGACATGATTGAAGAAACAACAAATGCTAAATGTCTTAGAATATTTTTGAAGCTAATCTATTCTCCCTGTGTATCACCTGGAGTCTGAACTTGGTTGGAATATCCAACAAGTTAGTGATCAGATGGACACATTTAAACTTTCTTCAGACAGGTGCTTTACTATGTCTTCTTAACTTGAATCCAATTAAAAATTTATGATATAGCTTGAAAAATCAGCTTCATCAGTAGAGCCACAGAAAGATTAATACTTTAAAAGTTGCTTGAAAGGAAGAAAGAGCCAAAATTTCAAAAGTACATTGCAAAGGACATAGGAACTGTTACATAAAATTCATTTGAGTAGTAATCATGAACCAGGTCAATACAGTTATTAAAATTTGAATTATATGTGATTGAAGACATTTTAGTGTTTTTTCATTTTTATTCTGAATTGTAATATTTGAAAATAGTTTTTCCTGGTATTGGTTGAGTTGATATGAAAATATATCATCCTTAATAATAATTGAAAATTTAAACTGAAGTTTGAACTATTGAATTTCTCAGAAACATTAATGATTTGAAGGATTTTGGAATGAATAAAGGGGCCAAAATTTCAAAAGTATTTTATGAAGGACATAGGAAAAGTTGTAACATTTCCCCCAAGTAGTAATTACAAATAACGCCAATGCAAGTATTTACTATGTTTCATATTTATAAATCTACCATGTGTCCGTGCATTGAATAATGTCGCTATATCTGGTCGGATTCTCATCCTATTCATCTTGAGGTTCTTGAAAAATTCCAAAGGAAGGTCTGCAATATAATAGATTCTGATTTGTTACCTGGCTTTGGTCACTTTCTCAATAAAGTGAGGTGGCTTCCCTCTGTCTTTTCTACAAGTATTTTTATAGCAACTGCTCTGACGATCTTTTTGCCTTGATTCCTCGACCACATGTATGTATGCATGCTATTAGATTAGCATCAAAGTTCCACCCTTTTACCATCAAAATAGTTAAATGTAACTGTTTCTTCTACTCTAACAATTTCTTTTCTCACACATTCCATTTTTGAAACTCCCTTCCATTTACTTGCTTCCCTAATAGCTACAATTTCCAAAAGTTTAAATGCGACATCAATTGCTATCTTCTATCTCCTTGATTCTCATCTGTCCGTTATCATTTCTTTGACATTACTTGTACCTTGTTTTTTTTCTCACTGTAGCTCTCTGCACACACAGTGGATGTGCCTTGCTTAGGGTGAAATGGTTATAAAAAAAAATGTCGGGAGCTTTTTTCCACTTTTAGCGTTGTTTGAATTTTATTCTGTATATTATAAAATACTTTTTTTTCTCAGTAAGTGTTTAGCTTACATAAAAATACATTATCCTTATAAATGCATTGGAAATATCTAAAATATTTTGCATATGTCATGATATCTATTTCCTCACACTGTACAGCCACATTTAAGTTAGTACTGGGAACTAGTACATATGCTTGTATACTGCTATTCTTAATTGAACTTTCTTTGTTTGCATTTAGAGTATCTTACTAATTTTGAGGAGAAAGTTCTTTGGTGAGAAGACAGAATTTGAACCTTTTGGCTCTATTCCAACTGATTTTATGTGTGAGGAAAAGATGGATATGCTTGTGATCAATAAAACACCATCTCTACAGTAAATCACTTGACATGAATGAAGGAACCATGAATGGAACAATGTCTCAGAATATTTTGGAAGCTAATTTATAAGTGTTGGAGCTTGAAGATAGTTGGATCTATCAACAAGTTAATAACCCAAAGCACACAACTAAAGTAACTTGCAAACAGTGTTTTCAATGTCTTCTAGAATGCAGTTGTAAATTCATTGAAAAGCTTGACAGATCGAATTCTTGGTGTGATCTCAGAAACATTAATGATTTGAAGGTCGCCTGAAAGAGAGATGCAGTCAGGATTTCAAAAGAATGTTTTTGAAAGTTTATAAAATATTTCCCTTCAGCAGTAAATGCAAGCCAGGCTGATGCAATAAAGTATCTGACTATAAAATCAATGTGACCAAAAACATTTCCCACTATTACTTTTACTTTATTCTGAATTGTACATCTGAATATGAATAATTTTTCTTTGTAATTTTTAATTTTATAGCAAAATACTTCAGTAGCATAAATTTAAAGTAACTGCCAACATATGAAGTAGATTAAATTAATATTGAGCAAGTTTCTATAAACTTTTATCCAATTACTATACACACACACATATATATATATATATATATATATATATATATACAATAGGTAAATGCTTGCATACCAGTATTTGTAGAGTAGATAATTCACAAACTAGTTACAGATTTGAAAGTGCAACTCGTTTCAGCAGTTCACCAATAATGGATGGAGGGAGCCACATAATGTGGACATTGTCCAATCAGCATCTAATATCCAAGTCATTATCTACAGCAAGAGAAAACTTGTAATGAAGCAGACAGGTTCTGTATCAACAAATCTCCATGTGCACATATATACAATAGGTAAATATATATATATATATATTAAAAATATACGCACATATATATGTATATATTTTTAATTGTTTCACCCCGAGCAAGGCATTCCACTGCCACTATTGCACAGGGGGTTACATAGGGTCGAGGAAGTGATGAGAAAGGATGGTTAGATATAGGAAATGTCAGAAGGAGGGTATATATATATATATATATACATACATATATATATATATATATATATATATATATATATATTAGGAACTTAAATAAGTTCTTGCTGATGCTGATTTTTCATTAAAAGTTATGTATTACAAAAATTAGTAAGAAACATGTTACTGAAAGTAGTGGCTAGCAATAGACAAAAGAATGAAAGAGCTGCTTAGCCAGGCCATGTGCCATTAATTGAAACAAGTGATAATTGGATAGGGCAATGTCTGGTGAATATGGCGGGTGAGATAGAACTTACCATTTAAGTGTTTCCAATTTGGTTTTCCCCTGTTTTGCAACATTGCCCTAGTGTTGTCATGCTGCAAAATCACTGTTGTTTCTCTGCTCGTATAGCAGCCATTCTTTTTCCAATGTTTGGCTCAAACACATAAATTGTAGTTAGTAGCAATCTTCCATGATGAATTCTGTTGGTTTGAGCAGCTCATAACAAACTAAACTTAACTGATCCCACCAGATACAGAGTAGAAGCATCGAACCATGGATATTTGGCTTTGTCACCATTGCTGATGCATGATTTTCTACACTTAGAGTTATCGTAGTGTATCCATTTTTCATTGCCAGCCACAATACAATGCAAAAACACTTTCTTTTTCTGCTGTTGAAGTAGCTATTCACACATGACAAGATACCATTCTCTCAGCTTCAACTCATATAGCACCCAATGTCTTTGCTGTCGAATCTTTCCTAATGCTTTCAAATATTTTAAAAACCATTGTGTAATTAATTACTAATGATTCTGCAAGTCCAGCTTGCACTTGACATGAATCTTCATGTAGTAATGCCTTCAATTCTTCAACTTTTTCAGCATTCTTTATCTTCAATGTCAAAATCATTATTTTTGAAGCATTTAAACCAATCTATGCATGTTGCTTCTTACAGGGTATGGTTGCAGCAAGTCTCAACAAGAATTCTGTGTGCTTCAGCTGCAGGTTTCTTTTGAATAAAATAGTGCAATAAAATTCTCTGCAAATACACTGTTTTTTTTTTTATCAAAACTTGACATGTTTAACGATATGAAAAACAAAGTTGTTTATACTCGAGCAAAATTATATGCATGAATGACATTAAATTTCAAGCTTGCTCGTAGTACTTCCTTATAGATGTATTACCATCTTAAACTACAAGTATGCAGTTCTAGGAATGCCATCTGTTGGAAAACAGTGAGAAATTATTCAAGGTTCTAATATATATGCAGTGTGGACATTGGTATCAGCATTATATCATGACAGTCTGTTTCATTAGAATTATATCATGACAGTCTGTTTCATTAGAAGCTTTTTAATTGTACTTAAGCCTGAAATAGCATATTCCATTTCAGTTTTTGTACCTAGGTACACACTGCTTCTATTTAGATATAGAAACCAAACCAATTTTAAAAGTAAAAAGCTTGAAAACAAATCCCACAATAGTAACTGCAAGGCAAGGAATATCATCTACCATGCTGTGGTAAAATGGTGAAAGCCCTTCAGACAAAAACTGTATAAGTGCTATGGAACATTAATTTATGCCACAACATTCAAATCATGGAACTTCTTTCAATTTGTAAAGATATAAAAATGAGATTGCTCTGTCAAAATGTATGTGGAAAACCAGAGAAAAAATATCTGTCCGATGGGTTACTGAATGAACTATAGTAAAAAAAAACAACAAAACTCACCAAGTGGCTCCAAGATAGAATCATTATAAGAAATACAAGCAATAACTACTTTCCCTGGTCAGAATAACCAACTAAATAAAAATGGTGTGTTATGACAGCATGCTTACATATAAAAAATATCTTTAGGTGCATTAAGCAACTGTTTAAATAAATAGGCTTTATAGACAGGAGTAATGCAAATTTAACACATATGGATATATATGAAAGGCCCTGTAATATGATTTGAAACTGTTATGATATTTGTTTTAACTGATGAGTCCTTTTTAGATGAAACTGCATGATGTAATAAATAGGGACACCTTTTTTCCCCCTCACTGTAATGGGATTGGCTGGTATCAGCTATATATATAGATGAAGGCAAGGATGTCAACAATGTGAGTGAGAGAGATTTACCGGTCTACTTTTGACTATGCCTACATCTCAAATCACTGCATACGACGAATACAATAAATATGATGATCACAACTGTGGACTAGATTGTTCTACCAAATTACATTTGCCTTAACCACATAACAACCTCATATTGATATGTATCCCATTCTGGGACATATCACTGTAGTACTAAGTGAAGTAAGTGTTATTTTGCTTTTTACTTATTATTTACGATTCTATTTCCACTTTGTCTTTTAGCACTGAGCACTGCTATTAACAGTTATAATTTTTGAAGGTAGCATTTATGCACATTTCAAAAACATTATTACAACTTGTAGATAGATAGACACAAAATAACAGAATTTAAACAATTTGTTTCATCAAATCAGTTGTAGTATTGCTCTTTTTAAAGAGTGAAATTCTTTTGATTCTGTTCTTCTTTGTCATAAATTGGACAGTCAAGAGTTTAAAATAAAGCCAAAAAAGTAAATGCCATTAAAGTTTATAGAAAGAACTATCCATTTATTTTCTTTTTTTAAACTCTTCACCTCATGGGAAATTTTACTAATTTCATAACAATGTGAGGAATAAATTCTATTACAGCACCACTCATTCATCCCTTCAAAATTCTTCCCACCCAGTTTTTCCTCACCATTCAATAGTCTTCTTTGTTTTTTGTTTGTTTTTTTTACATATTTTGTATGTTAAGTTTTCAAAATTATGTCATTTATTACTGATAAAACAGTCTCTAATGGACTAAGAGATTTAATCACCAGAGAATTGAATTGTCTGAAACTCTGTTTATGTCCAATTGTAAGTAAAAAACAAAAGTATAGACTTATCCATCAAGCACACAAATCTATTATATTATGGGGTGCAAAGGTTATTCATATTAAATATTATTGCAAGAGACTACCAATTGTAACTCTTCCATCTAAATATCTGCCTCTTGGGAAATTTCTTTAATGCAATAAGAAGTAAAATATTAAAAAAATATTTCAAATTCTTATTTACAATACTACTAATAATTTTTGTTTGAAATCATCTTCATTTTTGTGTTTCTCTCTCTTCTATTTTTTATGAAAAGTTTAGAGATTTTAAATATGGATAAAATTAAAAAAGTAAGTGGCAGTGGCTGTTATAAGGTAGTAAATCAAAGATGGTCTTGAGAAATTGGGAGCAAGAGATCTGCCAGAATTAATCAAGATTTATGCTGCACTCAGTCATCAAAGTTTTCATGACCCCTGACCTAAGTAATTACAATAATACCTAGGGCTGATCTTTACTAGCTCCAACTGGGGTTGGGGAGTCCAAGTCTGACTGCATGCAACCGCTTGCTTTGTGATTCACACTCTTGTATCAATATTAGCTTTTTCTACATTACAAATTAAACTAAGCACAACTGACTATTAAATGATGAAAAATTTTCACTGATTTTGACATCATTCTGGAGGCATTTTTATTTTTTGTCAAAATAATATACCTCCTGCCCCTATACATTCTATCATATCAGAATTTTCATAAGACAATATTCATATCAGATACAAATTCTATTGTACACTATGTGCAATCATATGCAATATAGGTGAACAGTTCAACTAGAAAAATTGAAAAGAAATACAATGTATCTAAATAAAAATTAGAGACATGTTATAATAGATCATTCTATCTTCAATAAGTCAACAATGTTTTGTGGCAATTTTTAATATCAAATTGAGATATTTCTTGTTAAAAAATTGAATAATTTTAACACATTCAACATTATGGATAAAATATAGTGAATTTTATATAGTGTTTTTTCAAGATTTTGCATCAGCAAAACAAATTCATGGATTTCTAATGAAAAAAAGATTCCAGAATGACATCAAAAGCTGTGAAAAGTTTTCATCTTTTAACAGCTGTAATTAGTTTAATTTGTAAAATATATAAAAAAAACCAATGTTGATAAGATAGTGAGTATTATGCAGGACTACCCTAGGCTTCCAATCTGGCCCCCTGGTCAGGGATTTGGACATAGTACATACCAACCTTGCATAGAAGGACAGAAAATCAATATTGTGACAATTTATTATTCAAACTGATAGATATATAAAAGCTAATAGACCAGACATAATGATTAAACACTACAAAAAAAAAAACTGTTAAAATACAAAGAATAATCTGCAATATCCTTGGTCTGACCTGGCAACTTGACTTCAGCCAATTTTCCACTGCCATAACATAGCATAGCTGTCTTTTCTATAAATACTTTTTGGTATTTATTCCAATGAGCTTTCCCCAATGGTACCTAAACTTTTTTTTTTTTTTTAATAAGCGTTTCACCCCGAGCAAGGCATGTCACTGCCACTACTGTGCAGGGGGCTATGTAGAGTGGAGAAAGGCTGGTTAAATATAGGAAATAACAGAAGGTGGGTGATAGGCGGGTGAGGATACCGAGAATGAGGGTTGGGTAGATGAGAGTGTTGTGAGAATAGTTGGGAGTTAGTGTGATAGGAGGTGTCTATTGACCCTACATTTAAACACCTGGAGATTGTAACTGTCGGGAAAGCAGACTTGTGGAAGGGAGTTCCACAGGCGGGAAGCGCGAGAAAAGAAGCTGTTGGAGTAGAATTTACGGTTACATCTTATTTGTTTAACTGTAAAAGAGTGGGACCTAGTTGCTAATCTAGTATCTCGTGTAAATTCGTGCTTAGGCGGCACCAGTGATCTACAACGGATCTATTCAACTTATACAGCAAAACAATTTTGATAGTTGTCATTGTCAGCCACAATCTCAACAATATAAGATACACAGATGATACAGTGCTGATAGCAGATGCAGAAAGAAAAATGCAGGATATCCTACAGAAGGTAGCAAAAGGAAGTGAGAAGAAAGAACTAAGCATAAACTTCAAGAAAACTCAATGTATAGTCATAAGCAAAAAGAAGAATCCAGAATACCAAACTAAAATAAAATAAACTTTCATAAAACTCATATTTCATAAAACTCATATTTCATAAAATTCATATTTCATAAAACTAAAAAATATGACAACTAAACTAAAATAAAACAAGTAAAGAAATTTAAATAGCTGGGAAGCATGCTGAGAGAGGATGGAAAGTGCAAGGTTGAGATTCAAAGACGCATTGGCATTTCCAAGGATGCATTTCAAAAGCTAACCAGAAGACTGAAAGACAGGAAAATCTCATTGGAAGCAAAGAAAAGAGTACTGGATTGCTATGTGATATCTGTTCTTTTGTATGCAAGTGAATGTTGGACAATCTCCTCAAGAATGAAGGAGAAGCTTGAGACAGCAAAAATATGGTTTTACAGAAGGATGCTGAGGATTACATGAACTGAGCATGTGACTAATGACAAGGTGTTGGAGAGGATGAAAAGAAGGAGAAAACTCATACTTAATATAAGGAAGAGTCAGATGAAGTTTCCAGGACATGTAATGAGGAAGGAAGAATGTAAAACTCACAGGACAGATAGAGAGAAAGAGAAACAGAAGAAAGCAGCACAAGACCTACTTTACAAGCTTGAAAAAATGGAAGGCAGAGTGGGGTTTGGGAGAGATACCAAGAGGAAGAATTTTGAGAGCAACAAGAGACAGAGCCAAGTGGAAGTTCATGATTGCCTACACCATGAAGGGACATGGCACATGAAGAAGAAGAATAGATTGAAAATTAGGATTCATCATTTCACAGTTAAAATGGCTAGGTGTAACCGTAAGTTCTATGCTAATAGTTTCTTCTATCATACTTCATGCTCATGGAATTTTTTCCATATTCTTGCTTCCCAGTCAAGTTTGATCTTCAAAAATTTAAATGCAATAATTATCTTCTATTTTCTTACATCCACATTTTTTTTTATTGTTCTCTCTTCTTAATAGTGTTTTTTTAAAATATTCTTTGACAGTTAGTAAACTCTTGCATGTTAGTGGTTTTATTGTCTTGCATAGAGTAAAATGAATAAAAAAATAAAAAATAATTGGAGTAATTAGAGTACTGGGTACCAAGATATCTTATAGCCCTGTTTTCAAGGGATAAAAAACTTGTACTGCATGACATTACTTGTTTTCTCAAGAGAGTATTATCAATATAAAGAAAATATACAAAAACTCTACATATTAAGTATTAGAATTTAGGCAAATGGAATGCATATATTTACTGCTTGCCTTACCCTAGGTCATGGGCAGTGGTCCAGCAAGGGGTCATATTAAACAGAAAGCAGAAGTTATTTTTTGGTTGTATGGTGGGGAAGAGGTGTTTATGGTGAATTAAATGATTGGTTTATTGTTTGTTTGTTTATTGGTAAATATGATCTAAAAAGCATAATTTATCTATGTAAGTGGTATTAAAAGAGAAGTTGTATACTTTGGTCGATGTTTTGTAAGACTGGGAATGTACAGATCATGGAAGATAATGCAATCTTAAAAGCATTGTGTAAAATATTTTACAAAAAAATATTTCCTATTTTTTCTGGGATTATTAGTTAAATGTTACCATATTCATAATATATGTATATCTGTAAGTATTGATTGTATGGTCCCAAGAGAGGACTGAATGCCAAACAACTGCAGTGGACATAAATCACAACCAGTGACTCATGGGAATTTTTTTTAATTTCCTGCAAGCAAAACTTTTGACCATTCCATATTTTTATTGTTGGTTTTTCTGATTTAATATAACACTTTTTTCTTTTCTAGTTTGTAGCTGGAACATTTCCCGGAAATACAAAACATTTATATATATATATATATATATATATAGATAGATAGATAGATAGATAGATAGATAGATAGATATATATAACATCTATTCTACAAAAAGACTTAAAATATTTCGAATAGAAACAGAATGGAAGTTTTTATATTTTTTGAATATGTAGCTAATTTGTGTGCAGCCACTGAAGAACTATGAGAGAGAATTTTTTTTTTTAGAATTATCAATTTTTTCACACATCTTAAAAAATATTAGCATTTTGTTCTGATGATGTATCCTAAAATATAGTGAACAAGCAAGTTTTTAGAATAAAAGTAATTGTTTTAACAATGATTTTAGAACATTAGAGTATTATATATATACATATATATATATATATATATATATTTATATATATATACGCTAACTATGTTGGTGTGACGAACAGACAACTTGCCAGAAAACCTAGCACCTTAAACAAGAAAATGCGTATTTAACAAAAATAACTTTTTAGAATAACAATACTTTTGGCTATAATTTTAGAACTTTACAAACTCACACACACACACACACACACACACACACATATATATATATATACACACACACACATACATATATACATACATGTATATATGCATACAAACATATGTATATGCATATATATATATATATATGTGTGTATGTACATCAATATATATATATATATATATATATATATTTGTATATGTATGCACACACACACACACACACACACATTTATATATATGTTATATATATATATATATAAATATATATATATATATACTTCCTACATGCTTCACAAACGAATTTATCATACAAAGTATAGAACTAATTTTAGACAACAATTCATTCCAATTTAACAACCAAAATTATATTTAAACAACAGGTATGGCAATGGGGACAAAAATGGCACCGACATATGCAACATTCATGCTAGCATATCTAGAAGAAAGTCAATACAGCCAAACAGGACATAAATATGGTCAAGAGATAAAAACAGAATTCACTAAATCCTGGAAGAGATATTTAGATGATTGTTTTATCTTTTGTAGATCAACATGGGGAGACATAAATAAACTACACAATCTACTACAAAACTTGCACCCTAAAGTTAAGTTCATGCTAGAATATAGCTATAATGAATTTCCATTTCTAGACATACTCATAAAAAACAAAAACAATTGCATCATCACAGACATTTACCATAAACCCACTGACACCCAGCAATACCTCCAGTTCAAGAGTCACCACCCTAAAAGTTGTCAAAAATCCATCCCTTACTCCCTAGCATGACAAATTTGCAGAATAGTAACTGAAAAAACCCTTCATAAAATATGCCTAGACAAACTACGAAAAACATAACAAATAAGAGTATATAGTGGGTTACTTATCTATTCTTTTCTAGTTGTAGTAGGATTCCATTCTAGTGAAGGGTAGTATTATATTGTTGAAGATTAACAGAATTTGGCCTTGTGGTAGATAGCCCACTATAAGTCATAAAATGATTATAAAATCAAGAAAAGGTAATTTGAGTAGAAAATAACATTTATATATCAATTAATATTTTTACAAATAAAGTAATACTTGAATATAAAGGTCCAACGGAGGTTAGAACGTTCATGGCAAATAATGAGCTTAAAGAGATAAAAGGCTTAGGAATGTGGAGGTGTCTTGTAGGTAAGGAGTGTTTATTTTGAATTTGCCACTTCTAGAGTTCATAAGTCATTAAGTTGGTTTGTGAGGAAACAGTCTTTGAAGTGGTCACTCCTGAGGTCAGTAAGTACTCTGGAGACAGGGAAGAAGTGATGATAGGTGAAGGGAGGCGAATGTAGTAGCTGCTCGACTTAAGTCAAGGGGATATCAATTACATTCTTTCCTTGGTCTGTCTGACAGTGCTTTGTGTCTTCACTTTTTGTTTCTGCTTTTTTGATCAAAAGTAGCTTGTTTGAGATTTTCATACTTGGATTTGATTCTGGGCTTCCCATTGGCTGGTAAATAAAATTCAGGTAGGCTCGCAAAATGGAAATCTGATATTTGATTAATTTTTATTTTTGAACCGGAACATCTGTGCGAATACACCTGTGCAGAGATGATTTTTGTTCAATTGCTTTCTGGTTGTTATAGACCAAACATCCGGTCCCTGGCTTTTGCTCGGTATCACCACAAGTATACCCCACTCCACTAATAAACAAGGATTTCAAACTGGCAAAAGAAATACCATTAGAATCTCTCTGGAATCCAAACAAAAAACAAAAAAAAAAACACGAAAAAAAAGAAAACAGTCTAGTGTACATTTCCACACACAACAAAAACAACCCAGAATTATTTACAAAGATCAAAACACCTATAGAATTACTCAACAAAAATGATAAAATAAAGGAAATCTTAAAGAATTAAAACAATTAAAAGCAAAGACCAACCTAAAAATTTAAAAAACGTCCTAACCTCATCAAAATTCGTACAACACACAACACAGTGGGGGTCACAAAATGTAACAAAAAAAGATGTGGAGTATGCAACATAATAATAGAAGGACAATATTTCAAGTGTGAAAACACATCTATATTTGAAATAAAAAAAGACACACACACACGTATGCGTGTGTATATTTAATTTATTTGTTTGAACACTGTGTTTAAATGATACTTGTATTTGAGTAGATATTTGGTTTTTCATCAAACAGTATGCTAATATATTTATTTCTACTGGCTTGTTTATTTACAAGAAATTTTGTGACAGAAATATCTGTCATTTGGCTGGATTTGAAAGTATGACAACCAACAACACAAGGAAAGCCAGCGACTGATCTGGTGTGTCTTAGACCATTCAACCATCAATAATTCCACAGTCTAATCAAGGTTAAATCAAGCATTATATATTCAATTTTCAATTTTTCACAAATAACTATTTCTGCTTTGAAATGTATCATAATGTAAACAAATGAGAACAGACAATGTTATGAAAAGTTTTGAAGATGAATGAAATTAATTTAAAAACCAATATATTTAATTTATTTGTTTGAGATGTTCTCAAAAATAATCAGGCCAGTAGAAATAAATATATAAATATACTGTTTGATTAAAAACAGACTATCTACCCAAATATGAGTATCAATTAAAAATAATGTTAAAAAAAAAAATTAAGTATGTCGGTTGTTAAATCCATTTTGTTAATCTTTGGAACTTTCTCTAACATTGTCTGTTTATTTTATATGTTTTAGAGCAAAGTATGTGTGTACATATATTTTACAACAAAGTAAAGAACGTTGTGGAGAGCCATGATCCCACACCACTTGCAGGGTCAGGGCATTTAAAAGAAGAAAAATTCTAAATTGTTCAGATTTTCATGAGACATGCCATGAAGATGTTCTTTAATTTAAATCTTTTTGTTTTGTGTTATTTGATTCATTTCGCTTCCTCTCCTAATTCATAGTTTCTGCCTGAATTTCTCAAACAAGAAATCATCCTTATTATATATTGATCTATTCAGATGCATCTCCTTTTTCTGGCAATTGCAATCCAAACATTTTGGTTACTGTACAACCCTCTTCAGCATTCTTCAAGTGCATGCCATATTTAGAAACCTCCTAAATTATTTATTCCTAGGGCATTACCATAAGAATTAATTAACTTGTGAGAATTAACTAATATGAGACATCAATCTTAAGCAATAGAATTAAAAGAATCTACCCCATTTAAATTGAATAAAGTGAGCATGAGGAAGAATTAGCTAACACAATATATTCCTGAGTATGACAAAAATCTGCTTTCTGAGATTTTGGTTGGTTGTTTTGTTTTTATGGCATATCAATACCTCGGTGGGTCATTTATTGCCAACTAAATTTTATTTATTTATTGCTGGCAACACCCTCCTCCTTTCAACAATTTATTGTTCTTTTTATATAAATTTTTGTGTTTAGTAATATTTTTTTTTCGATTATTCATTGGGATTTGTTTTTAAGAGCAGGGTCCCCAAGTCCTACCCTTGTTATTTAACCAATAACTAGACGGTAGAGATGGATTAATACCTTTCCCAAGGGTACCAGTGCTTAAGTGAATGCAGGGTATTCAACTGGAATTCTAACTCGGCTCACCTATTTCTCTTTCCGAGCCGATATCCACTGCACCACAACGCACATCCATCACTAAATGCTTACAGCACCTGGTATTCCCAAGCAGTCACCCATCTAAGTACTGACCAGGCTCAATGTTGCTTAACTTCGGTGATCGGGCGAGAACCGGTGTATTCTGAGAAGAATTAACTGAAATGAGATATTCTCTAGTATGGAAAATAGAATGAAAAGAATCTATGTTATGCATTAAATAAAATGGTTGGTTGGAAATTTCTTTGAAGTTTACTATACATATCAGATACTTGAAGAGGGCTGGAAGGTACACCAACTGCAATTTGATTACATAGGGGGTCACAGATTTCAATCTTGTTGGAGAGTGTATATTATTCTTTAATAAGATTTTGTGAATGTTCAAGCCATTAGACAAAAATAAATAAGTATAGTGTTTATCAAATAAACAGGGAAACTACTGAAATAAAAATTCACTAAAAATAACGTTTAAGTAATAAAATCTATCAGAATAATAAGTAAAATTCCATCCATATATATATATATATATATATATATATATATATATATATATATATTCATTATATATATATATATATATATATTTAGAAATTAGTTGTTTTTGCAACCTAGTTTTCAAACTTTCAGTATCTTCAGGCAATTTATAATAACTGATTTTCCAACATTTTTTAAAAGTACAACAGGGTCTTGTTTGTACATCTGAAAAACATTGGAAGATACCGAAAGGTTGAAACCTAGGTTGCAGAAATAACTTATTTCCAAATGAAAATATTCAAAAGTTTTGCAATATAAATATATTGGGCACCTTTTAATACAACTGAGGACTGAACTAATTTAATCATGACCAAAAACTATATATAGATATATATATGGTTGTGCATTGTGGTGCAGTGGATATCAAATGACAGTTCAGGGAGCCGAGTTCAAATTCTAGGGAAAGGTATTAATCCGTTTTTTCCCTCCAGTTATGAGTTAAATAATAGGACAAATTGGGTTTTATAGCCTTGGCTGGCAACCATTCTACTGCAGAAAGCAATGGCAAACTACTGCGGGATAATCTTCTGCCAAGTTAGTCATGTCTCTTTTGAGACATGATTGCCCAAAGCATGTATCATGTATGGCACTTAGCTGACTGATCTCTCTCTCTCTCTCTCTCTATATATATATATATATATATATATGTAGTTTTAGGGCAAAGAACTTGCCACTTTAGCTGAGCAGGTATATGCTAGCTTCAAAGTTTCATGAGGATGCCATTATGATGTCTTCACTTACTGGGACTGGGTTTATTTTCTCCTCAGAAAATAAATCCAGCCCCGATGAGTGAAGACCTCATAAAGAATATGCTCAGCTAAACTGACAAATTCTTTGCACTATTACTATCAATGCTCTATTGCCATTCCTATTTTGACGCTTTGCAATGAAAATGTCCTTATCCAATTGCTTTTTCTCACTAAAACTGCTCAAAAAACAACAATCCTGACTCCCAAAACTGTCAGAAGTCAACAGTATATATATATATATACAAGCCTGTTTTGCTGTATCACAGCTCCTTAGTGTGGCTAGACATCCACTTGCTTCTGGCTGGGATTGAAACTTGACTGAATTGGTGTCAGTTGGAGTCACTAACTCCTAAGTCACAGGTACATGGCATCAGAGAAGGGAATTTTTAGTGTGTTATATATAAGCAGTGTATACACACCATTCACCGAAAGAACTCAATTAATTGCTGAAGAGTCGCAGAAGTGGTAACTATTTTTTTGCTTTTTTAAAAATTTTCCTCTCTCTCTCTCTTTCCCTCTTTCTCTCTCTCTCTCTCTCTCTCTCTATATATATATATATAGTTAGATAGATAGGTAGATAGATAGATAGATAAAGAACAAAAAGATTTATTAATGTAGCATGTTTCAATATTATTAAAATTATATTGGAGAGTGGAATTCTGGTATTTTCATTTTTGTCTGATTTTGTCTGATATTTTTATTTGATTTTCATCGGTTAATTTTGTTTTTATGTGCATTTAACTTTTTCAACCAATGTTAGTTTAATTTGTGGCATTCTAAATTGAAGATAGCTAGTTGATGAGAGTATATTGAACAAAAAGCTGGAATTTATTTCTGCTTGCAATGCATCCTTGCCAGTGTGCATTTGGCTAATCAGAGCCGTTCTATAAGAACCACTCAAGCCATCCATGACACGGCCATTGGATAACATTTGCTTGACAGACATGACTGTGCCTCTGGTTAGAAGGACACATATTTCACCATTCTGCACAGCTCTCGTTTGTCTTAAAATCTTTGTGTTTTTGAGGCTGTATACTTAAAGATTTAACAGCCCAATCTGTGCAGACAAAAGGAGCACTTTATTCACTCCTTACACTTATTTGAGAGTTTATGAGTCCCTTTTTTTCTTTTTTATTCATCTTGTAAAACTTTCTGTTTATACCCCACTTACATTTTAATTAATTTTTGATTAAAATTTTTTTAATCAAGTTTCAACTTCCTCTTTCAAATGTTATATTACTGTGTTCTTGATTATATTTTTTTAATTTTTGCCAATGTACGCCTTTGATAATGTGTTGACTGAAAGAATTCTAAAGTATAAGGGGTTGTTACTGTCATCGTCTTGTGGCCTTTGACCAAGATAGAACTCACTACACCCCTCCAGTATTCCCTGTGCATTTAGAACCCTGGCGCAGTTTGCAGCAAAATGCATAATCTTGTCAAATAGCTGAATACTTGATGCTTTGCCAGGGCTACCAAGGGTGTTTTTATTGTGACATCAACACTAGATGGGTTCCCAAGGGTACCAGTGCTGAAGTGAATGCAGGGTACTCAACTGGAATTTGAACTCGGCTCTCCGATTTCTCTTTCCAAGCTGATATCCACTGCACCACAACACACATCCATCACTGAATTCTTACAGCACCTGATATTCCCCAGTACTAAGTACTGACCAGGCTCAATGTTGCTTAACTTTGGTGATCGAACAAGAACCGGTGTATTTAATGATATACCATAAGCCAATATAAGGGGTACTATGTCGTCTATTCTGTTCAAATATATATATATATATATATATATATATATATATATATATATATATAAGATTTACATGTGCTCATAAAAGTTTACAGCAACTATCAGTTTTCTTGTGTGAACCACAGTTCTCAGGTAGTATAAAGGAGCAGAACTGATTACTAACCAATTGTTTAGCATACAGGAGGAGTGAGAAAAAGACCATGGAATATAAGGTATTCTTTGTACACAGGCATAGGATTACCATAAATTGTATAATTTGCACATTGCCAGGATGCATAAAGAAAAAGAGACCTGTCTTGTTTTGTGCTGCCTGAGTAACATGGTGGAATAAAAAGAAGCTGGATTTTTTAACTTGGTGATAATATAGCCAGTGTCATGGGACCCTCAAAAGGACAGTGATTAGTCCTTTCTTCAGCCATACAGCATCACTATTACATTCTGTGCTTGAATAATCTTGTATTCAGATTAATCATTCCAAATTTCAATAATGTTGCTTTTTTGGAGATGGAATAAACCCAGTTCAAACATAGTGAAGTGTTGCGGATTCATTGCTAAAATATTTTTGTTGGTGTAGATTTTTGCCATGCAGTGTAATTGTGCTGAGTGACACAGATGTTGTAAGATTTGAAAAAATAAGGATTGTTTTAAGGTGTCAAATGGATGCTAAAAATACACGTGTGGGGTTAAAAGTTTTGTTATGTCAAGCAAGGTCAACAAAGGTCAGTGCCTAGAATCAAACTTTGCACGAGAAGACAGCCATCAGTAAAGCAGAACTGACATCAAGTTGACAGTTGTGAAGAGTTTAATTTTAGTAGTGATTAGAGAGTTTGGCTTCAGCAGTCAAGGAGAGAGCAACTGAATTAAAAACAACTTGGAGAAAAGGCTGGCCTTTTAAGGCCGGTCTGTCAAGAATGCAGGGGTACTGACTTGATTCATGCATGCTGGCAACTCAGACCAAAACCCTATTCTACCCAATGGCAATGTCATTGCCTTGTTTAAAAAAGAATAATAAAACAATGGTTATATTTCATTTGCATTTTAGGTCTAGTGTATTGTTTTTGATGAAGTCTTTTGATTCAGATTATTATTGTTGCGTACAAAGAAGAAGCAGTTTTATATTTGCGTTGACATTTTATGAACAAAAAGATTGTGAAATTTGTCCCCAGTGAAAGTCGGGTTGAGAGTTAATCCATGATGAAAAGGATTTTTGAGTTGCTGCAAAGATTTAATTTAAATTGCAGACATCATTGATTTGACATCATTGTTCTAGCATCATTGATCTCGACAGTGTTTTGTATTTGAAGAATTATTTTCATCATCAACAATGAGAGTATACAACAGAAGGTTAAAATTATTTTTCGAGAACATTTGAATATATCTGGTTATGTAAAAAATATTTTCTTATTCAATTATATAAGATATATACTGATATTTATATATTTTCATCTATTTATTTGATTTTTATTATATTTTGATAAAAATGACTTGAAAAATGATTGTAACTAAGAGTCTACTATTTTTAGTATAACTAGAATGGATCTCCAGTTCCCAGGCTGAAACTGTTTTTTGACGTCTGCATATAGATTGTAGAATTTCTGGGTCATGTAAGGAGGAAAGAGGGCATGGAAAATCTGAAACACACAGGACAGAGTGAGGGAAAGAGGGACAGAAGAAAGCAGTGTGTAATGTCAGAACCATCTTAACAGCAATATAGGTCCCTGAGCAAACCAGTGTGCTGGGATCTCTATGACAAACAATCACAGGAATAAAAAGTAAATGGTTGATAATATTAAACATATTTATTTTAACACTTCAAAAAAATTGTTGTTAAAACATTAAAAATCATACTGTACAGCATCAACTAATCAAAATGAAAAAAACTGAACAATACACAAGGCCTGAAAAATGCAATAATACCCAGTAAGCCACTTGGATTGTATAGCACAGTATGAAATTCTTACAAATATCTTATGACTATGAACTTCTTATTACAAGCATTTGCTGCATTTCTTTCCAAAGAATTGCTTTATTATTGACTTGAAGTCAATGGTCTTCAGGAAAAAGATGCCATTTTCTATGCACATGAGTTAAAGCCAATTCAAACAATGCTGCTCCATTGTACCAAGAAAAAGATATTTTATAATTTTCAGTCTTGAAAAAGAACATTCTCCTGTGCAGTTGGCCACTCTGAGTGCAGTTTCAACATTTGGGAATATAGATTTCAAATTGTCCAAAATTATTTTCTGTACAGTGCAGGGAGAGTCTCACAATTTTCATCAAGAGCCATGTAGTGCTTGAGATGATCACATTCATTTAAAAGGTCATCGTAGTTCAGGTCTTCATGTTATATTTTAGCCAGATGTTACCAATTTTTCTTTAGAGCATTATAAGAAACGGTTTTCAAATCACTGAAGAAATGAAACAGATTTCTGATCTGTGAATAAATCTCTGCACGTTTTGTCAATTCAAATATTCCAGTTTTCAGAATAGGGAGGAAAATTTCCACTTTGAATTTTTTGGTTTTACTGAGAAGTACCTTTTCTGCTGATTCATCATATCTATTAAGACAAAAAATTTGTTTTGTTTCCATTTTTCCCATTATATAATCTATAGCTGGACATATAATCCTGGATTTGGATTCATATTCACTAAGTTTGTTTTTAGTTTCCTGAAGATAGGTTTTCATAGACTTAAGAAGATTTGTGGCAACAAGGATGTTCATATCCATTGATTGCTTGTTTTGTTCATTCTTTCTAGTGTTGTATATCGACAAACAACAAACACGCATATATATAAAAATATGAAGTTATATTTTTATTAATGACGATGGACCGTGTAGAATAGGGGACAGAATTGAGAGAGCGCGCCTCTAATGGGTTGACGGGAGTGTCGTCGTATCTGTTGTGTCTCTCTCTCTCTCTACTGCTACTCTGGTCTCCCGAATCCGTGCGCCGAGGTCTTTTTATAATCTCCAGAACCGGGACTTTTTCTTCCGGTTTTGCCTCGCCCACGCACGCCCACGTAATTCTCAGAGACACCTGTTCTGTTTGCCTCTTGTAGCCATTTCCGCTACTGCCGGAAATAAGGTCAAACGAACATCTGTTCCTTTCAACGACCGGAAACGCCCCCGCTTGCATCAGCCTTCCTCGGGTGGGGCCAGATTGTTATATTACACTAGCATGTCATTCCTGAGAATTTTGAGAAAGATAGTTTCCATGTTTTTTGCTCAATTCTACTGCCTCTTGCCTTTTATTAATGTGCTGTTTATTGTCCAGTGCATATTTTATTTTATCAACACCTCCATACAGAGAATGAACAGTATCAGAATGTGCTAGCCATCATATATCTGACAGGTGCTTGATGAAAAATCTTTTCCTAGAGATGATGTCAATATATTCCAGTGATGAATAGAACCAACAAAAACAGAATACTGATGTTGAACAAAGTCTAAACACTTTACAGTCTGTCGAAAACACTCTGCTGGTTTTTTCCCACCAAATTCAGGCTGTGTCCAGCATTGGAGATAAAGATGGTAAACTCATTGAATTGATGAATCCGTGCATGAAATCCACTACATTTTCCAGATCTATTTGAGACATTATCATATGACTGACCATGACAGTTGAATTTTGTTTTCATTAAGAAAACTCACAACAGTGTTAGATCCTTTGCTCCACGAGAATAGATGAGGATGAACATCAAGTGTGTTCCATAGACTTATAACCTTTAGTGACAGTAAATGTCAGTTGCTTTGAATACTTGCAATTTTTTTGCTGACCCAATAATCTGATTTTCTTCAGGAAAAATCTAACCTCTGAAAGCAAGAAAGCAAATTACAGAAAAGACACATGTCAAAACCTAATGCCAATTTTTTTATTTTTTATTTCTTTATATCTTTATCTTTCTCTCATTTTTTATTCTTATTTTTATTTCCATTTTGAAAGAAGGACCGTTGCTGAGGTGATGTAAAATCTCTCTTAGGGATTTTATATCGAAATGTTCATTCAACATTTTTGAATATTGAAAATTTATGTTATTTTATATTAGCTCTGTAATTTTAATTACATTGAGCTCTCCTCCTGTATCATTATTTAATATTAAAAATGTTTAATATTAATTAGGATCAGATTCTTGGGTTCTTGGGATTTACTTTCTTACTTTTCCATTTTGTTTTAAAGTATTTTAATAAAATGTATATATATATATATATATATATATATATATATATATATAGGCTCACACACAACAAAAAACTCACCCAGGAGTGGAAAATATTTCTACTCTGAGTGAAGTTGCTCAAGTAATAATCTATGATTCTTGTTTCTGTATGCCTTACCAAATACGTTGTCATGCACTTTTCAATGTTCTCCATTTTCATGTTCTGCAATAACATAGCTGTGCTTCCAGTTATTAAAAACCCCAATGTAGCAAAGGAGTATTCTTTCTTGGACAATAGGTGACATACAATGCAGTACAAATAATCTTGGGATGGTGAATAGAATCACCATTCAAATTTTACACACTAGTCATTCCACAGTTCACATTTAAACATATTGTTCGATAAATACCTTGTCTTCCTGTTCTCTATTTCATTTGTTTTATACACTCTGCATGAGTTTGACAAATCACTATCAGGATCCTGACATGATGAGGGCCCACTACAAATCCAGAAATGTGTTGTGTTAGTATCATTTATGTTCCATTACCCCAAATCTTGCAATAGAATCTCCTTTACTGTTACAGATTTAGGTATTTCTTTTTTGTAAAATATTAGCAACAGTCAATAATCATATGCCTGCTGAAACTGGATGATTGCTAGTAGGAATGCATTGAAATGTGCATGCTATATCTGAAGGAACAGTGCTAGTGACTGACATTGCAGGGGTGGATGCTGATGTGGATGCTATATGAAAGAATGGCATGAGTGGCTGTCAGTGCACATGTGTTCAGCCATGATGTTAATTTGGTAAGTTTTTCTAGTGTCTCCTTTTCTTTTGCAGCTCACTTCTTCTTTTGTGCACCGCTCAAAACATTAAGTTTCATTACTGCTGAAATGGTTATTCAGCTGGAAATATATATTGCAAATATTTAGTATTTAGTCCTACATCAGAATGTATAGTCATATTATGTAAGTGTGATTGCAACAAGACAAATGTTTAAATATCCTGTTTCCATAATGAACATGTCTTTCCTTTAAATGTATATGCAGTATTTATTCTTAATACAAATTCTCTACTGTTGTTTTTGTTGTTGTGAAATGAACATTGAATGATGAAATTATTTGTTTTAGTTAAGACAGCTCAATTGCTGTTTTTGTTTGGAAATGAACGTCAAAGCTTAGGATAGGACCCCAATTTGTTATAGTTGTAATTAAGCAAAAGTTGTAAGACAGCTCAGTTGCTATTTTTGTTTGGAAACGAACATCAAATCTTAGGATAGGACCCCAATTTGTTATAGTTGTAATTAAGCAAAAGAAAAGGAGAATATCAATGCTAGAGTTTTATAACAATATCAATAAAAATATAAAACAAAATATAAATATATTACAATTAAACATTCAAAACAATATTGAGTCTAGGGGGAATTTAAGAATTAAATCAACCCTGAAAAAAATTAAAATAAAAGTCTCTAACAGAAACTTAACAATAATCTTGATCACAAATATTAAAAGATAGAAATGAGAGTTTTACCAGTGAGTCTGTGCTAGGATTGTGTGAAGACTGATCATGGGGAGTCAGTCATCTCTTTGATCTTTTCCATGATAACAAAATTGTCTGTAAATGAACTGAACTGGCAAGATACACCAACCATCTCCAGGTGGGTGACCTCTTTAAAGAAAGTCCTAGCCATTTCCGGTCTCTTAGGGACATTATATCACTTTCTTTTTTATTTGAGAACCAACTCAAATAAAATGGATCTTTCCATTATAACATTTGTCATAATAATTTCTATTTCTATAATTTATTACAAAAGAGATTTCTGTAACACAAACGAAACCCTTATCATACATAAATTACCATCTGGCTCTTATGCTCATAAAGCGTCTGGGCAAGTGTCTGTTGGGCTCATGGTTTAAGACAGCTCTGTATAATATACCAGATGAGCTTGAGAAAATGGATAGTTGAACAGGGTTTGGGAGAAATAACAAAAAGGCAAAACTTATTAAGGATTATAAATGATAGAAAGATGTAGAAGGCCATGCTCATCTATATTCTGAAGAGACACCGCACATGAAAGAATGCATAGATTGTTGGAATTTAGAAGATAGTGCATGGCAATAAAATAAGCATATCCCATCTCCCTTCTCGTTTGTAACAATCCCTTGCTATAAAATAAACATTTTCAGCATTAAAACTGATTTAGGTTTATTTTTGTCTTTGGTTTCTCCTGTCAAAGTTTACTTAACTAGGCTTTGTAAGTTCACTGGCCCCTTTTTTATTTCTGCACTCATTTTCTTTAGTTGAATTCCTTCTCCCTCTTTTAGGTGATGAGAAATATCAGTTCTATAGTGAATGCAAAATACTTTTCATATTTTGAGTATGAGTTTCATATTTGTTTTTTATGTTTGAATGATTTTGGTTGGTTGTTTTGTTTTTATAGCATATCAACCATTTAATGCCAACTAAATTTTATTTATTTATTGCTGGTAATACCCTTTTCTTTCAACAATTTATTGTTGTTTTTTATATAAGTTTTGTGTCTAGTAATACTTTTTTCTTTTTGAGTATCAAGATTCATTAGGATTTGTTTTTAAGGGCATAACTGGAGAGAAGGGATGGATTAATACCTTTCCCAAGGGTACCAGTGCTTAAGTGAATGCAGGGTATTCAACTGGAATTCAAACTCGGCCCACCGATTTCTAATTCCTAGCCGAAATCCACTGCACCACAACGCACATCCATCACTAAATGCTTACAGCACCTGGTATTCCCAAGCAGTCACCCATCTAAGTACTGACCAGGTTCAATGTTGCTTAACTTTGGTGATCGAGCGAGAACCGGTGTGTTCAACGTGATATGGCCGTAAGCCATGTTTGAATGTGTGTGTGCTTGAGTGAGCAGTTTGAGAAAAGAACGTTTTCTTTATATCATTAAATCCTGCATTGATTTTGTCCAGTTAACTGTCATAAGTTAGGATTTATGTGGGTTTTAGTACTAACACTATGTTTTATTTAGTTTCTTGTAAATAATTTGTATCATTATGTAAATAATCAATGGGTTTTTTAAGTGTTGTTTTTTCCTCCCCCACTCCTCTCCCCTCACAAACAAGTGTTGTACTTATGGAGATTAGTCAAGACTTCATGGAGACATTAAGGTTTTAAAGGTGGATGAAGTAAGAAAGTTAAGTATAAATGTTTTTTTGATGTAAGGAATACTGCGGCTTGCTTGGGTCAGCGATTGTGATAGCCAAGTTTAATATTATTTTATTTAATTTTTTCACCCCAAGCAAGGCAGTAACACCACTGATGTGCAGGGGGCTACAAAGAGAAAAACATTATTAGATAGGAGGAGAGTAAAGAGAAAGACAAACCAGTTACAGGGAGGATCAGAGAAAGGAGCAAGAGAAGGATGGGAATACAGGTGTGATGACAGTTGCAAAATAGTAGAGAAAAAAGAAAAGATATACAGAGTGATGTAGGAAGAACTGGAGTCAAGTGGTTAAGAGATGGGTATTGACATTGCATTTAAATTCTTGGAGGTCGTAGCCATCAGGAAAGTAAGAATATGGAAGAGAGTACCGCAGACAGGAAGTGCAAGAAAAGAAGCTGCTGGAGTAGAATTCTCCGCTGCATTTGGTTGATCTAACTGTGAATGGGTGGGACCCAGTTGTCAGTCTAGTTGCACGAGTAAACTCATGTGGCAAGGGTACCAGTGACTTTTTGTCAGAGTAGAAGCCATGAAAATATTTACAGAACAGACAGAGGGAAGCCACATCCTGTCGGTGAGAAAGTGGCTGGAGTCGAGCCACCATGTCAGTACATATCACATTGCTGATTCTCCTTTGGAGCTTGTCGAGCAGTATTCCATGCATAGACAGAGGGTTGATTTGTATATGTACAAGATAGATTCAGACAGAAAAGACATCCTGTCCTGACACAGTGATCCGACCTTTCTAACAGTGGATTTAGTTATTTTGGAGACAGTTAGAAGACCAGCCTTCCCTACTCTCTTTTTAGGCCTTATGACTCATATGTACACTTTTCATGCATTAAATAATGTTAGTCAAAGCTTTAACTTAACATTGACTCTCTATAACACAATGGGAAAAACATCAATTTACATCTTCATAAATGAGTACCATATGGATAACATTGTCAACACAACTATCGCCCAGTTCACACTCCACCCACATCTATTGAACAGGTGAAGAGGCTCATCCCTTGTTTCCTGTTTAGGATGTGGTTTCCGGCTTTTTCTTTTCCAATCTTTTCACTCTTTTCTTTTTTCTTTTTCAATTGGAGTAGATAGACTAAACTATCGCCCGGTTCACACTCCACCCACGTCTATTGAACAGATGAAGAGGCTCATCCCTTGTTTCCTGTTTAGGATGTGGTTTCCGGTTTTTCTCTTTTCCAGTCTTTTCACTCTTACGTAGCCCCTTGCGCATCAGTGGCATTTTCGCCTTGCTTGGGGTGATATGATTAAAAAAAAAAAAAAACATGAGCAAAGCCCTGACAAGATAATATAGTATTTACATCATTTACATTATTCAGACTATTGTCCTTATCTTTGTTTTTGCGATTGTACACTCCAGCTTTCTTCAGGTGATAAGAATTTCAAACCATTCCTTTTATTGTTTACTTAATAAAGAATACAGTTCAAAATTACTTGCACCTGAAGAAGGCCAGAGTATACAACAGAGTATATAAATATCATGTAAATAGCAATGAACATGAGGACAATAGTCCGAATAATGTACTATTTTTTAGATTGAAATTTCGGACAGATTTAAACACCACTGTCAGCAGAAATAACTGGAACTTTCTTCCATTGTTTCTAATGAGAATTTTTATCTTTTTAGATTTCTTACTTCTAAGTTCTGAAATTTTATGAGTAAACATATTTTTTTTATTTCACTGAAGTATACTATAAAAAAAAATTCTATTAAAAGATTATGACACATACAGGGAAAATATTTGGAATTAAATAATTGCAATGTCTGCTCAGTTTTTTTTTTTTTTATTTTGTAAATAAGAAAAATCAGGATTAGAGTCAGACACAAAAATGTTGATGGAATTTTTTCAATCAGAATAATATCGTCATTCAGCTTATCTTTATTAAATAGAGATTTGAAATCTGAACGTGTCATTAGAAAGATTAGCTGATCAAGAGTCTTTTCAGAAAGTAAGTGAAAATAAATTTGTTTTCAAAATTTAAGTAAAAATCACCTTTCAATTCTTTCAGGTTTTTTTTTCTCTAAAGTAAATAAAAAGCGTTAGATACGGGAGGAGGAAGATTTTAATAGAGGGATAATTATTGCCGAAAGTCAGTTTTGAATTTACTGTTGTGGTGACATAAATAAACAAACTTTTTTTTTAAGTTTATTTCATTAAGTTTAACAAAATGATGGGAAAGGCAGAACCAATAAAACATAAAAAGGAACGAAAGAAAAAGTAAAAAAAATAACTGAAAACAGATGAATGTAAATAAACACAAAACTCAAGAGTAAAGTCTCTCTCTTTCTCTCTCTGCCTTTCTTTCTTTTTTGTATATATACACACAAAAAATGAATACGTATAGTAAGTGTGGACATAAGAATCAACACTGTATGATAACTGTCAGTCTCAGGCTTAAACTTAAGATTTTCAACACATGTGGGTGTTATGAGACAATGGCACTCTTTTTACATATCATGGTCATAATGTTCTTATTTGTTTAGTTGAATATAAACTTTGTATGGGTCATATAATGCCAAAATTTAATTGGTGGCAGATCATTAGTAATTTCTTTTATAAAAAAAATATTGCTGGTTATTTTTTAACTTTTTTAAAAAATGGTATTGATGGTAATTTTTTTAACTATGAAAATGTACTGCTGATATTTTTACTATAAAAATGTATTTTTATACTTTTATAGTGTACAGCTATTTACCCATAGCTAACTGGTGCTACCACCTTTGGTCAGGGTGAACCTGGGAACAACAGTAGTTAAGAGGTGATTCTGGATTCCTCAAAACCTCCTGATCAGAGGTCTTGCTGCAAGGTGTAGTTTATCATCATACCCGAGATGCATAATGTTCATACTCATCCATCTCTCTTTCTATATATATATATTTTTTAATCATTTCACGCCAAGTAAAGTGGTACCACCACTGATGAGCAGGGGGCTATGTAAGAGTAAAAGTTTAGTCAGGAGGAGAGTGATGAGAAAGACGAACCAGTTACAGGGGGTGTCAGAGAAAGGGTAAAAGAAGGATGAGAATACAGGTGTGAAGACAGTTGCAAAGAAAGAGAGAAAGGAAAAGAACAACATATACAGGCTGATGTAGAAATGACTGGAGTCAAGTGGATAAGAGATGGGATTGCATTTAAATTCCTGGATGTTGTAGCCATCAGGAATATATTTTATAGATTAATTAATGGTGCTGTTTCATGCTTAGTGATTCTTCAAAGTGATCAGCGGTTTATTAATAACTCTTCCAAAATCTATTGCTCTTTATATACTTTTCAAAAGGGAAGCATCAAATTAAGAAAACGACTGAAAAGGAAGATTTTAATCAGAAAAAAATCCTTAAAAATGGCCAGTGAAGTGGCTGAAAGTGCTTGGAAAGTCAAGAATTATGGAACATTTTTACACTCCTTATCTCCAGAAAAAAGAAAACATGTAAAAATAGTGGAAAATTAAATCAAAAATTCATAAAATCTTCCTTGTTAGTCTTTTTTAACAAAACATGTTTAAATGAAAGATTGCTGCCAAAATATACATTAATACATATATATATATATGTGTGTGTGTGTGTGTGTGTGTGTGTGTGTGTGTATTCCTTTTCTGTATATATTGATTTCTACTAATAGTATTTCTGAATTGACTAATCCGTGTTCCAGTTTGTATATTTTGTTCAACATAACTTACATTTTTTATCTCCATCTTTGTTTTTGTTATTTATTATTTTCTGTGGTTTCTTATTCGGAATCCACAACAATAACTATAACAGGAAAAATAGAAATAGAAAATTCATTTGGTATACACCCCCATTTAACTAAATGGTTAGCACTAAGCTAGAGCAGAAGTTCCTCAATTTAATGAACAAACATTTACCTAGTAATAATACTTTAAGTAAATTCTTTAACAAAAATACCTTTAAATTAGGTTATAGCTGTACAAATAATCTAGAAAAATTATTAAAAATCATAATAACAAAATCTTAAGTCTGTACATAAACCAAAGTAAGAATAATTATTCTAATACTGACAATAATAATAATACAAATTTATGCACTTGTCAAAATCTTAACAATTTTCTACTGGAAAATAGGTTTCTAACAAATTATATTGTTTACCAATGTACTATATAATCTCATGAAAACCCAAACATTGAAAAGGTTTTCATTGGTTCTGCTAAGCGCACACTTAAATAGAAATGGTATATGCATTTAACTTCTTTCAAAAATAATGTGAACTGAAACCAAAATCCCTTTTTGCATATTTCTGGCAGTTAAAAAAAATAAATGAAACTCTTAAGATAAAATGGGAAATTTTGAAAAATCCAAGAATCTGTAAATTATTCTATGACATTTGCCATCTGTGCCTGAATAAAAAGCTGCATATTATAGTTTCCTAAAAATAAAGTACTACTAAACCATAGAAATGAATTGACAGAATTATATAAACACCATAAATATCTAACTTTAAAATTTAATTAATTATAATATTCATTAATAATTTATGCTCTAATATTACATAATTATTTTATTCAAAATTAATGACCCATGCAATACTTACTTCTTTTTCATAACTCAATATACTTTAGTATACTATATTTACTTAATTTAAATTTTAACTTAAACAATTTTTCCCCTTTAACAAATTCAACAGTAGAAAAACTTAATTTCTCTAAAAAACTAAAATTGAACCTGTTGTCTAAAACAACTGTCTAAATTTAAATAATATGTATTTTTAATATGTATCTTACCCAGACAGATAAAAAGTGTCATTTTATCATAATTAAACAATTCTCTTTCATATAACCTAAATGTACAATTTTATAATTCGACCTAATTCTCACTTTTGATTGAATAATACAGACAGACCCATAATCATATTGTTTAACTACCACCAATTACCCCTCCTTAACTTTCTAAATAACCATGAATTCATTTTATATTTTCCAAAATAAATATTTTTCACCATTTGTTTTAAAATATCAGCCAAAGAACAATAATGGTCAGAAAAATGAAATTTTTTTGTGTAGTGGTATAATGCTTTTATAAATCATTTTAACAACAAAATTTCATTATTAAGCACTACTCTGTATTGAGCACTTTTTATATAAGTAAATGCAGTGAACAGTAGATTTTTAATCTATTGAAGGGACACAGTACATGAAGAAGAAAAAACTAGTTTTAAAAGATTATTTTATTGCAGTTATATTCTATTTAAAATTAATTGAATAAACACTTGAAGGTAACAATAATTTATCTGAAATTGCTTACAGTCTTGTGCAATAATGTCAAATATTTTGCCTTTGATGTTCAATGTTTCATATCAATGACTTCTCAGTTTTTCTTTTTTTATGTGTCATGTCTCTTCAGGATGTAGGCAATATTGGCCTGCACATCACTCATCACTTGTAGCTCTTAACACTTTTTTCTTGGTATCTCCCCCAAATCCTGCTTTGCCATCCACTTGCTCAAGTCCATCAAGTATGTCTCACATTGCTTTCCCCTGTCCCTCTTTCCTTCTATCAGTCCTGTGAGTATCTGTTTCTCCAAGCATTACTTTCTCATTATGTGTCCCAAGAACTTTAGCTGTCTCTTCCTGATGCCAAGGATAAATTTCCCAGCATCTTTCTGTAGAACCATATTTCTGTTGCTTTGAGTCTCTGCATTCACTGCTATATAGGAGGAGAGATATCATGTCACAGTCTAGTGTTCTTTTCTTTGTTTTTCAGTTTTGTAAGTTTAAAATAGGGAATGGTAGAAAAAGTATTCAGAACTTTCATTTTTACCTATCAGTTTTTATTCTTCAATTACATTTTATTCTGTTATATATTCATCATTATTTACAATGACCTGTGGCTACTTATCAGGCTACTCATTGATACATTTTGAGTAAGATTTCACAGGCTTTGATGCAAAAAGATTTCTGATGAACTCTTGAATCTGGTTTTCATTCGAGAAAGTGTTCACAATCAAAGCATTTTGCAGTGATTTAAAATGTCATCGCTGGTTGCTACAAGGTCAAGTGAGAACGGCAGACTTCATGGAATGGATAAACATAATTTCAGGTTTTTTACTTGTGCTATCCTTGCAATACATGCTTCTGCCTTATTATGGAGAGAAACAACACTTTTATGGATATGTTGCAGATCAGCCAGTTGAGTGCCATATGTTATACATGCTTAAGCAATCATGTCTCTTTTGAGACATGAATTGGGCAAAAGATTTTCCTGCAGAAGGTTGCCATTGATTTCTAAAGTAGACTGGTTGCCAATCAATGCCATAGAATCCAGTCTGTCTGGCTATTTAACCTATAGCTGGAGGAAGAAGAGATGGATTAATTTTTTTCCCATAGGTGTTTACGTGTAAGTGAATGTATTGAATTCGAATGGAATTCAAACTTGACTTTTCGATTTCTCATTTCAAGCTGATATCCATTGCGGTACATCATATGAACATATGAATTGGCATTTAGCATTTATATTGTGTTTTAAGAATTTAAATTAAAATGAATAATGGGATGTGCATCGTGATGCAATGGATAGCAGCTTGGAATGAGAAATCGGAAAGTCAAGTTTGAAATCCAGTCGAATTAGTTTAATTCACTCACACACTGAGAATGGTATTAATCCATTTCTTCTCCTTTCACCTATAGGCTGAATAGCCTGACAGATTGGGGTCTACAGCCTTGGTTGGCAACCAGTCTACCACAGAAAGAAATGGTAACCTACTGCAGGAAAATCTTCTGCCTATTCAGTCATAAATCAGAAGAGACAAGATTGCCCAAGTATGTATCACGTATGGCACTTAACTGACTGAAATAAATAATATCCCCAAAATCTCACAGCATTATCTTTCTTTCAGGGAACTCAATTTTTGGGGTTCATTTATCTTTGTCAAGTTTCAGAACTTTCATTTTTACCTATCAGTTTTTATTCTTCAATTACATTTTATTCTGTTATATATTCATCATTATTTACAATGACCTGTGACTACTTATCAGGCTACTCATTGATACATTTTGAGTAAGATTGCTCAAAGATTGCCCAAGTATGTTTTTGGGAAAAAAATTAATCCATCTCTTCTTCCTCCAGTTATAGGTTAATATATTAATATTGTTGCATATAACTAGTTCTCCATCACCTGTTATGACATATTTAAAAAATGGTTAGTTAAGATGATATATTCATAACTACAATTGATTCCATGAGTCTCTAATGTGATAGGCACTGATCTGGCGGCTCGACTGCAGCCACTTCCCCATCGTTGAAATGTGGCCTCCCTTTGTCTGTTCTATAAATACTTTCATGGCTTCTGCTCAGATGAACTTAAGTCACTGATGCCTCCTCAACAGGTGTTTACTCGTGCAACCAGACTAGCAACTGGGTCCCACCCATTCACAGTCAGGTTAGCCAAATGCAGACGACAATTCTACTCCTGCAGCTTCTTCTCTCGCACTTCCCGCCTCTGGAACTTGCTCCTGTATTCTTGCTTTCTTGACGACTACAACCTCCAGAAATTTAAATGCAAAGTCAATACTCATCTACTAACCACTGGACTCTAGCTCTCTCCCCTCCCCTCTATAACCTTCCCTTTCTCTCCACCTATGTATCTGTCATCGCACCTGCTCTCTCAGCTTTCTATTGTTCCTTTCTAACTAGTTTGTACTCCTCACTCTTTTCTAATTAATCTTTTTACATTTATGTAGCCCCCTGCACATCAGTGGCGTTTCTGCCTTGCTTGGGGTGAAATGATTAAAAAAAGAAAATGAATGGAAATTTCTTCTGACTCAACCTAATAGAATATTTTCACAGAAACCTTTTAGTCTATTAATGATAAATTTTAAACATTTTTTATAAGTATTTGATTTTTCAGGCTCACCAAATTTATATGATGAGGATAGATTTTTTTGCACAGATCTTCCTGAAATGTATTGTTTTTAAGATGCTTTATTGCTTTAATTTGATTGTTATCTTTCTCAGAAAAGTAAGGATTGATTTCATACAAGTAACAGTTTCTTGCACAAAATTCAAGCATGTAAGATAGATTTATACAAAAAGAGTGTCAGTTATTTTGTGGCCAAAATTGAAGGGTCAACCTATATCTGATATACACATATTCAAAGAATATTAATGATTTGTTGGCCAAGAATAATGGTTAAAACTGGAAATGAGATACTCACATAACCAAGGATTTTAACAGTTTATGTAGCAAACTCAAAAATAGATATTATTTACACTTATATACAAGAAATGTTAATCTTTTGATGGCTAAAAATCAGGGCTCAAACTATGTGTGAATTACTATTATACACAATGTATTTCAACAATTTCATAGCCAAAAATCAAGGATCAACCTAGACACAAGATAAACTTATATACAAAGTGTGCCATGAATGCATAATTTCTTAACCAAATATCAACAGTGAACTTAGACATGAGATTGAATTATACATATAACTACGTAAGTATGCACAACAGATAGAAGAATGAAAAATAAATTAAAAAATACAAAAAAATTAATCTTGAATAAAACATATCTGCTTTTTCTTTGCATTTTCATTCATAATAAAAAAAAATCAATTATGGATTTACAAAGCTACTTTTATGTTTCCAAAAACAGACATGATAGAAATGAATACACACCACAAGAAGGATGATTCATTTTAAATACTTCTTTCTTTTGCGTATTTTTTCTCTTTCTCTTGTTACTTGGCATCTATTGCATTGAAGAAACTGTAATATATGTGTTTCTTTCAGTGCTGTTAAACCAAGCCAAAAAGAGCTCAACAAATATAAAATAAATTTTCCAATGTCTTGATCATAAATAAATATATTATGTACACTTTTCTGAGGGTCTAGCAAGTAATCTTTTGAACTTTTATTCAGATTTATCATCTTTTATGTCCATTGTGATGGTCAAAGTAATTTCAGAAACCAGTGGTTTGGATCAAGTAATAACTTGCTAATTATTGTCATTGGCTACCAGCACCGTTTTTATTTGAATATTTGATACCCATTATTTCTGTAAAAACTCAAAGCGTTATCATTTACATTGATTGCACTCAGCCTATTGTCTTCATTTCTGTTGTTATCTTCACAACATTTTGGCTGATGTGCTCTCTAGCCTTCATTGATTGACTTCAGACCATTTTTCCACTGCCGTAACAGAGATTCCCTGTATATTTTCTGTAAGTACTTTCATGTTAATTCTTCTGATAAACTTTCCTCTACAGTAACTAAGCTTTGTGAATTTAAGTACTGTACTAGTTTGGTGGCAAAGACACATAATTTTACTATTAAAATGGGTAAAAGTAACCATGTCTTCTGTGCTAATGTACAAAACAAATATTAAAATGTTTGTTTCTTTTGGAGAAAGATAGCAAAGAGAAAAAATTAAAATAAATCAGGATTTAAATCTAAAATACTTACTGTGTAGATTCCATGAAAATAAATATGAAGCTTTACTTTTGGGGCGCACTTCACATATATTTAATTTTTATTCCGACATTTTAAAAATTCATTTGGTCAACAAAAAATGTGAATATTTTTTCCTGTAATTTTGAAACAAAAGAAATAATTTAAAAAAAAGTGTTTTTTCAAACAAAAAATAAATATGTAAAAAAAAAAAAAGTGTCAATGATTAATTTAATTATTTAAGTCTTTTTTTTTTTTTGTAGATTTAATATTTCATATTTCAGAAAATAAAATTAAAAAAAAATTAAGTTTTTTTTTGCTAAATATTTCATGCAGGAAAACAAATGTCTGTAATTCATGTGGCATTAATGTAACTTTTTCCTCTAAAATTAAATGTCTACATTTTTAAATATTCTTCGAAATTTCTGAAATTCATTTAGTCAACAAAAAATGTATATATTTTTCCCCATAATTTTGAAACAAAAACAAATGCAATGTTGTTTACAATGTCATACAAAACATTAACCCACATTTACGCAAAACACAAAAAAAATAGATTTTTTAATGGAATTTTTTACAATTTTTAAACAACAATTTTTTATATAATTATTTTTTTATATAACTGAGTTTTAAAGTGAGGCGGCAACTACAAGTGCTCGGAAATCGCAACACACTGCATTAATCATCTAATTAAAAAATGATTATGAAGTCATCATTTATAACACTGTAACATAATTTATTTTACTGTTTTGAAAGCAGTAATACCAAAATTATCAATTGATAAAACAGGAGCAAGAGTAAAATGTGTAGGATTATAACTATGACTTTCTTCTTCTTCTTCTTCTTCTTCTTCTCTGTGCCCTGTCCTTTCAGAACCTGGGCAATAATGGCTTTCCATGTCTCCCTATACCTGGTGGCTTTTAGTATGTTTTCTCCTGTTACTCCATGCAACACCCATTCTGTCATCCACCTAATCAGTCCCTTCAAAAATGTTATCTACTACCTTCGTCTGTCTCTTTTTCCTTCTATCTGGCCTGTCAGTATCAGGTTCTCCAAGCCCTCCTTCCTTATTGCATGTCCCAGGAACTTCAGTTGTCACTTCCTGATGCTCACTATTAATTTTCTTTTTGTTGCCATTCTTTCCAAAACCTAATCATTGCTCACATGTTTGGTCAATGATATCCGCAGCATCCATTTGTAAAACCACATTTCTGCTGCTTCAAGTTTTTTCCTCATCTTTGATGATATTGTCCAGCATTCACTGCCGTACTGAAGAAATGACATCATATAGCAATCATCTACTCTCTTCTTCTTAGCGAAATTGTCCTGTGTGTTAGTACTTTACTCAGTTTCTGGAACGTGTCCTTCGCCATGCGAGTTCGCCTTCAGATCTCTGTATCGCACTTTCCATCTCCTGTTAGAACACTTCCTAAGTATTTAAATTTTTGTTCTTGCTTTATTCTAGTATTCCCCACCTCTATTTGGCATTTTGGGTTGCTTTTTTTGCTAATGACCATGTATTCAGTTTTCTTGCTGTTTATTTTTTTTGTCACTCTCTTCAGCTATCTTCTGTAGGAGGTCTTGTAGTTTTCTTTCCATGTCTGCAATCAGCACTGTAGGTAAGCAAAACAGAAAATCAAAATAACACAAACAATCTTCAGGTTTATTGTACAAAAATAAATATATACTAATACAGAAAAATCCACTGTGGAAAAAGTTAAGAAAATATTAATAAAGAATACATATAACTTCATTTTTGTTATTATAGCATAGTATATATCTACTTTATTATAGCATAATATTTATCTTACTTTATTGTTGCTATTATATCACTAATATAAATTTGATAATCATTCTAGCTGCATTATTATTATATTATCATTATAAATATCATTCTAGCTGAATTATTGTTATTATATCATCATTATAAATATAATTATCATTGCCTGTTCATTGTTATTATCACATCATTATAAATATAATTATCATTCTCTGTTCATTGTTATTATATCATCATTATAAATATAATTATCATTCTCTGTTCATTGTTATTATATCATCATTATAAATATAATTATCATTCTCCCTTCTTTGTTATTATATCATCATTATAAATATAATTATCATTCTCTGTTCATTTTTATTTTATCATCATTATAAATATGAATATTATGCATTATTACATCAATAACAACAATTTGTTCTTCATTTGTTTTAACTATCACTTTAGAATTTTCCTTTTAATTACTAAAACAAGGACTTCTTCGAAAGCTCTTTTTCAGATGGATACATTTCAAAGTCTTCTTACCAACCCATTCCCCTTTGAACAAAAATGACTTCAATTTATAGCTTGTGTTCATTTTGCATATTCTTTCCGGCAGTATTTCTCAACCAAAGAAGATAATATCGTTGTTGCTGAGACACACTTGAGATTATCCCCTTGTGATAAGATTTATTTTGTAATTCTTTTTTCTCTACCCAGCTTAATCTGCTGCAGAGAAGATTAGATTTCTCCTAACTTTTTAAAAATGAATCCAAAAACCAGGAAAGGAATTCGTTTTTCTTTTTTTTTTCTTTTTTCTTTATGGAAATACTACAAATTAATTTATTTTGACTAATATCATTATCTTTGATTGCTTTTAACTTTTTAGTTTTTGCTTGTTTCCATATTCTTCACTCTCAACCATAATTTTATGCACTATCTGTTTCCATATGCAGATATTATTTGTAGCCAAATATTCCTCGGTTAGGAATTTCTATTAGTTTTTGATGTGTTTAGATTTTATGCTGAGTCATCAATGTTAATGAGAAAATAATAGAAAATATTTTAACTTTAGAGATAAAATATTTGTATTATTATTTTCTGACAAATTTGACAACATCTTAGAAAATCTCCTTATCACAACTTCTTATTGTATATGCCATATCCCTTCAAGGGATGGATGATCATAGCTCCCGACAACTTCCTAACTTCTGTATTCAGTCAGTTAAGTGCCATACGTGATACACACTTGGGCGATCATGTCTCGAAAGAGACATGACTGACTGGGCAGAAGATTATCCCGCAGTAGGTTGCCATTGCTTTCTGCGGTAGACTGGGTGCTGACCAAGGCTATAGAACCCAATCTGTCCTGCTATTTAACCCATAACTGGAAGGAAGAGATGGATTAATACCTTTCCCAAGGGTATTTGCACGTAAGTGAATACAATGGATTCAACTGGAATTTGAACTCGGCTCCCCAGTTTCTTGTTCCGAGCCGATATCCATTGTATCACAATGTACATCCAACCTCTGTATTATTTTTTTTTAAAAAACAATTTCACCTCAAGCATGACAGTAAATCCACTAAAACACATGGGGACAGAAGCATTAATAATAAGGAGGACAGTAGATAGTGATTGACATTGTATTTAAATTTATGCAGACTAAAGAATGGAGCTGAAAGGGAGTTCCACAAGCGAGAAGTGTGAGAAAAGAAACAGTCAGCATAGAATTTATGGTTACATCCAACCAGTTTAATTGTAAATTGGCAAAACCTGGTTGCCAGTCTAGTCAGTTAAGTGCCATACATGATACAAGCTTTTGGATGATCATGTCTCAAAAGAGACATGACTGACTGGGTAGAAAATTATCCCGCAGTAGGTTGCCATTGCTTTCTGCAGTAGACTGGTTGCCAGCCAATCTGTCTTATTATTTAACCCATAACTGGAGGGAAGAGACAGATTTATACCTTTCCCAAGAGTATTTGTGCGTAAGTAAATGCAAGGTATATCAACTGAAATTCAAACTCGTACTGCACCTAAATTCAAAACTTCTAGGCACCATAGCAAAGAGCTCATCCAAACAATTATCATGAAAGTAGTTATAGAAACATCAAAGGGTGGCAACTTTATGGTGGTGGCAGAAAGGCTGAAGCCAAGATGCCAGAACAAGTCCAATAATATTGTTTGATTTTTCTTTGGATTTTATCAAGGAGCTCAAGATAAATAGCTGCAGCCCCAGACTATATGTAGAAGAAATATTTTAAGCATGGGCAAATTGTTGACTTAGGATAGATTCTGGATGGAAAACTTGTCTAGCTCTACACAGTGAACCAATCTTCTTAGCAACTGACATAGCAATGGATTCAATATAATCTTTTCACTTCATTTTACCTAACAGCAAATTTTGTTTTGTTTTGCTATCACTTCTAATCCCTGTTCTGCCCACCATTTACACAAGCTTGGTAGGTTATATACTCTTTTCATCTGTCCCTCTTGCCTTTAGTCCTTCATGTCCTGTGTGTCTAAAATTTTCTAAGCCTGCTTTACTTATTATGTGCCCTAGAAATGTCATGTCTCTTTCTGATGCTCAGTATGTTTCCTTTGTTTTACTATTTTCTCTAAAACTACATAACTTATGGTCTCATCATGTTGAAACATCAGTTTCCATACATTTGCTGAAGTTAAGCAACATTGAACCTAGTAAGTACTTAGATGGGTGACTACTTGGAAATATCAGGTCCTGTAAGCATGGATGTGTAAGTGGTGTAATGGATAATCATTTGGAATTGTTTGGAGAGCTGAATTGCATTTCTTCTTGGGTTTGTTATATTCACTTACATACAAATAACTTGCTACTAGATTGGTTTCTCTTTTTACCATTGAAATAATTAAATGTTCTACTCCAACAGTTTCTTTTCTCGCACTTCCCACCTGTGGAACTTCCTTCCATTTATTTGCTTTGCTGATAAATACATACTCCAAAAATTTAAATGCAGTGTCAATTGCCTTCTTCTGCCTTCTTGAATTCTGTTCATCTTTTGTCCTTTCCTCAATCCTCTCTATACTCATTATTTTCTCTCACTTTCACTCTCTGTAACTCCCTGCATACTAATGACATTCCTACATCGCCTGGGGTGAAATGATTAAAAAAATAGTGTTTAACCTACTTTTCTGAATGGATAGGAGAACAAGGATGAATAGGAGTGGTAAAGGCTCAAAACTTACTGAGGAATTTCTACAGTCATGATCATCCACTCTGTTGAAGATGCAGGATACACTTGATGATCTACTAATTCACTGCAGTTAATATATGACTGAGTTTCTTCAGCCTATCACCAAAATAGTTTTAAAAATATGTTGGAGACAAAAAATTTTAAAACAAAAAATATACCCCTGCAGCTTCTTTTCTCGCACTTACCGCCTGTGGAACTCACTTCCTTATTCTTGCTTTTCTGATGGCTACAATCTCCCGGAATTTAAATGCAAGGTCAATACTCATCTCTTAACTACTTGACCCTAGTTCTTTCCACACCACCCTGTAGATCCTTCCCTTTCTCTCCACCTTTGCAACTGTCATGACACCTGTATTCCCATCCTTCTCTTTCTCCTTTCTAACTGGTTCGTCCTTCTCTTCACTCTCCTCTAATCTTTTTACTCTTATGTAGTCCCCTGCACATCAGTGGCATTACTGCTTTGCTCGGAGTGATATGATAAAAATATATAAAATATAGTTAAAATTAGGAAAATGAACTTTCTAAAGGAAATCACAAAGACAAAGTTCAAATTCTAGTGAGGTTCATTACGTTCCATGATATGAAAATACCCTTGGAAAGGTATGAATGCATTTCATTCTACCAACTGTTGTTTAAACAGTATGATATATCTGGAAAAACCATTGTTTTTTTTTTAATTATTAATGCACTCACAACAAAAGAATTATTCTTACAATCAAAAATATGTTTCAGCTTTAAAAACCCACAAAGGTTTGATAAAATTGTAAAAAAGGAATCAATCAATCAAAAACCAATTTAATAAATAATACTTAAAATAGAAGAAAAAGGAAATTTAGTATTTATATGACTAACACGAATCCCATTCTGTCTCAACAATGTAAATTTGGCTGAAATAAAATCCATTTTTCTGTTGACACTCTTTGGTCTGCAAAACATGTCAAAAGAGCTTCTCAAGAACAATTGTTGGTACAAACAATATGAGATGTGAACAAAATGTACAATAATTGAATAATGAAAAATATTCAGATTGTAATATTGTATAAAATTTCTTTTTTTATTCAGTTTCAGAAATAATTTCAAGAAAAAATAAGGGTCCTTAATCGTTGTATTATGAAAAATTCAAAATAATCTTGGCTTGTTTTTTGAATTTTTTGTAACTGTCTCAGTCCAAGCAAGGCAGTACTGCCACTGGTGTACAGGGGTTTACATAATAGGAGAGTGAAGAGATGGCAGAATGGTTCACAGTAGGTATCGACAGGGTTAGAGTTAGAGAAGGATGGATACATTGGTGTGAAACGGGCTGCATGAGAGGAAAGTGTAAAGTGAGAAGAACGATGAGAGTCAAAGAGATAAGAGATGACAGTTGACATTGCATTCGAAATTCTTGGAGATTGTAACTATCAGGGAAACAAGAATATGGGAGTTCTACAGGTCGGAAGTGCGAGAAAAGAAGCTGTTAGAGCAGAAGTGATTACACTTGATTGTTTTCGCAGTGAAAGGATGGGATCTTGTTGATAGTCTAGTAGCTCAAGTAAATTTATGCAGGGGGTACCAATGAGTTAAACTCATCAGAGCCGAATCTGTGGAAATATTTGAAGAAGAGACAGCGGGAAGCCACATCTCATTGGTGATAGGAGCTGACAGGTCAGGATCGACTACATTGCAGATTCTCTTTTGAATTTTTGTTGAGAACCTCAAGATGAACAGTAGCGGTAACCGACCAAATATGAAAGCAGTATTTAATGCATGGGTGGAAGGTAGATTTGTATATGTGCCTGATGGATTCAAATGAGAAAAACTTCCTAGCCTGACACAGAGACCCGACCTTCTTAGCAGTAAATTTAGCTATTAATTTAATGTAGTTTTCTTGAAAAATATCAATAAATATTTAATTTTTATAAATATACTTGACAGATTTAAAGAACTCATTTATCATTTGCAAAGAAATACTGATTTTGATGGCAGAATCTATCTAACATATTTATAAATCTATCATTCGTCCTTGCTTTGAATATTGCTGCCACATCTAGTCTGGTGCTCCTGTTATATATTTAGAAGATCTTGATAAAATCCAAAGAAGAATCTGTAATATTATTTATCCTGATACGGCATCTCAGCTTTGTTTTCTTGTGTCAAGTTAGACAAATTTTATTGCCAGAATCTATCATACATCTTTATAAGTTTACCATTCATCCTTGCTTTGAATATTTCCACCATACATGGTCTGGTGCTCCTGTTATATATTTAGAGAGTCTTAATAAAATCCAAAGAAGAATCTCTAATGTTATTAGTCCTGACCTGGCACCTTGGCTTCAGTCAATTTTCCACAATTGCAACATAGCTTCCCTGTGCCTTTTCTATAAATACTTTCATGGTAACTGTTCTGATGAACTTTCTGTGATACCAAGACTTAATGAATTTAAGTAGTTTAGGTGTATTGTGGTGCATTGGATATTGGCTCAGAATGAGAAACCGGGGAGCCGAGTTTAAATTCCAGCTGAATTCATTGCATTCACTTACACGCAAATACTCTTGGGCAAGGTATTAATCCGTCTCTTCGTTCCAGTTATGGGTTAAATAACAGGACAGATTGGGTTCTATAGCCTTGGTCGGCAACCAGTCTACCGCAGAAAGCAATGGCAACCTACTGCGGGATAATGTTCTGCCCAGTCAGTCATGTCTCTTTCGAGACATGATCGCCCAAGCGTGTATCACGTGTGGCACTTAACTGACTGACTGACTAATTAGCATTAATTTACAGTTGATATTGCTGGATATAACATAAGTTCTATGCTAACATTTACTTCTATCTTTTTTCTAATGGAAATTTCTTCTGCCATCTTGCTTTCCAGTCAACTGTGACCTTTAAAAGTTTAGATGTTATGTCAATCATTATCTTTTGTCTTAATTCATGTTCCTTTATTGTTCTTGTTTTCTCATATTTTTTCCCACTCAGTGATTTCTTATTTCTTAGTGGCTTTATTACCTTGTTTGCAGTGAAATGACTAAAAAAATACATTAAAGATTTCTGATCAAGACAGTACTAATTGAAATTAATATTGATTCTCATAGCAAATCAATATTTATTGATCATTTTGAGGCAATAATGAGACTTATCCTTTAGATAACTAGTTATGGTCATTTTGACATTTTCCGAGTATTGATTAGTTTGATACTGAACCCAGTGATTTGGATTTTATTCCTTTCTCTTTTGTTATTTCATTTTTTTCAAAAAACAAATTTTATTTTATTTCTTTCAAAAAATAAATATTTCCAGAAAATTCTCTTCAGAGAAAATATAATCAGAATAAGTCAATTTTTCTTTCATAACCAACTCAATAATACAGTTTATGTTTTTAACATTTCCAGTGTTATAATTTGAATACAAGTAGATAGATTTGTCTATTCTGCTGTTCTGATGGTTCTCTGGTTTTTTGAACAGGAGCAGAGGTTTATCTCTTGTTTATTGCTCAGGCTTGGGTTTCTGGTTACTTCTCTAAAGACTTCTCATTCTCTTTCGCTCCCATTAGCTCCTTGTTTCTTAGTGGCTTTATCACCGTGCTTAGGGGAAAATGAATTTTAAAAAAAGTTTTTTTCTTTTTTTTTCTTAATGCGTTTTTCAATGTTTTTAACATTTCCCGTGTTTTAATTTGAATATGAAGATTATTTCTTTTCTTTTATCTTTTTTCTTCTTGAGTTTTTATTGTTATATTCTCTTTCTGAATTTCTGGGACGAGAAGATATCATGATTTACATGATTTACATGATTTACAGTCAGACTAATGTCTGCATATTTGTTGCTATTATGAATATATTTAAGAAGAGTAGATAAAAAAACTCAGACATAAATATATCCAGGAAATTTTTCAAGCATTAATTGGTTAATGTAAATATAATATTGTTTGTATATAAATATATATACATATATATGTGTATGTGTGTGTGTGTGTGTGTTTTGGTGCAATGGATATCTGCTTTGAATGAGAAATCAATGATTTGGGTTCAAATTCCAGTTGAATTAATTTCATTAACTTCAGCATAAATACCACTTGTGATAGTTATTAATCCATCTCTTCTTCCTCCACCTATTTGCTCTATAGCCTTTGTTGGTAACTGGTCTACTGCAAAACCAAATTGCAACCTACAGGAAAATCTTCTACCTAATCAGTCATGTCTTTTTCGAGACATGATTACCCAAATCATGTATCACGTATAGCAATTAACTGACTGATCTATATATATATATATATATATTGTATATACTGATGAACTTCAAAAAATTCTTACTCCATAATGTTTTTTAAAGACTTTGATATTTGCTGCCAAAATTTTGACATGTTCTTTCATGGCTGAAAATTATATGATAAGATTTCTGCAGAATTAGTTGGTTTGTCCCATAACTATATAATAGGATTGAGATCTAGGAAGTTTGATAGCCAAAGCTACAGCCAAATCTTAACATTCTTAATCCATAAAACCATTCCTGTTCTCATTCAATGAGACAGGTTGTTTTGTTATTCTGAAAGATGCTGTTGCCATCATTGAAGATTGGTCATCAATAGTGTTAAATAAGTTGGTACATAAAAAAAGACATTGCATATAAAGGATTAGCCCAAGTTTTTCCCATTTACTAGAGCCTTCAGTTCTCCAGGTTAATGAGTCATACAGTTCATCATCTACTCATTTTAGAAGAATGTGAGACTCATCAGACCAGGAAAACTTATTGCATTGATCCAAGGTCTATTTTCAATGCTTATGTAACCATTGAATATGCTTTTGGCAATGGACATTACTTTTGATGGTGAGTACGAATCATAGGGCATGAGAAAATAGAACCAGATAGTTTTACTTGAAATGCATAGCGTGTCATTGATTATAAGTAAGATAAAAATCAATGAGAGTATTTCTCCTGGTCACCAGTGTCTTAAAATATTGCTTTGCAGTGGCACTCAGAAGAGAACATTTCAGAAAAGATTATTCAAAATGCCACAATAAAAGCAGGCTGATTTTAGCTGAAATAAAATCCTCAAAGAAAAATCTTTAGAAAAAATATCTACTTTTCTATTCATGCATGTTGTTAAAGCTGCAAGACATTGAAATTTAAAAGCAAGATAAAAAATTTTCAATGTTTGAGAGAAATAACAGAATAAAATATATTAAGAGCAACAAATAACAAGAAGCTGTGGAGGTCCATAAGCACCTACATCCTGAAGGGATACTACATAAAAGAAGAATAATATATGTTTGGCTCTTCTTTCCTTTGTGTTGGGGCGCTCTCCACCTTTCCACGGAAATGGACTATTTGAATCACTGTATAAAATAGTAGTGATTATACCTTGAGGAAGGAAGTCGAGTAAGGAAGTCGAGTGAACATGTCAGTCAGATATTTCTGGTATTGCACCGGAAGTGTTCTACTAGTCATTCTATCACGTCTCTATGACGATACTGTATACTAATTACCTTGTTCTGTATTCTACTAATCCTCACCTCTTGTAAATACTTCTCTTTCATGGCAATACACCTACTTTTATACTATTACGTTGTTTTGTATTATTTCACATAATTCTGTTACCCGACGTAACACTTTGATAACCATAAATTTTGTCTTTTTACAATTGGTGTTTAGTCTTTTCTTCTTGCTTTTCCTTACTACATCTAAAGAATAAGGAAAACAGGTGAGAAACATGTCAAATATTTCAAAGGAAATGAAAGGCTTGGTTCAATATTTGGAGACAAAGATATTGAAGCTTAAATAATACAATAAGAAAAAACTATTCTCCTCAGTTAAGAAGGAATCTCAGAAGGGCACAACTGTCTTGTAGCAAAACAATTTAGTTTCGCTTGATGAGAACATGTCACCAAGGCTGAGGAGGCATCAAAAGGAATCATGCAAGATTTCTAGAAGACAAGGAATCTGTCTTTTTAAAACATTTTTTCTTCCTATATGCGCTGTGTCATTTTCGGACATAAGCAATCATGGCACCCCACATCCAACTATGCTTTGTAGCTCTTAATACCTTTGATCTTGTTAATTTTCTTAAACCCTTCTCTGCCATTCACACTTGCTTAAGCTCATCAAGTATACCATGCATTGCTTTCCCAATCCCTTTTTCTCTCTATCCATCTTGTGAGTATCAGATTCTCCAAGCCCTCCTTCCTCATTACTTGTCCCAGAAACTTCAGCTGTCTCTGACTTTATGTAAAAATTTCTTTTTCATTTGTATCCTCTCCCAAACTTTGTTGTTACTTAACATGTTTGGTCCATGGTATCCTCAGTATCCTTTGATGAAATTCTCCAGCAATCACTTAAAATACACAAAGCCAATAATTATTGTATTTCTATTTAAGCAAACTTTTTTAAAACTTTTGATCTTGAACTTAAATAGTAACTTAATCTGAAGTTACAATTGTGGAAAATTCAGTTAGAACTGAGATCAGTATGAGTTTTTATTTGTAAGATGGACTTAGAAACCATTTCTTTTCACAATGATAACTAAGGCATTTCACTATTCAATAAGCGTAAAAAAATAATCAATATTCAATTTTTGATTTAAACAGTTAAATTCTGGAAATCTCTTTAGCCATTTTTTAGAAAGTCTTTCACAAAAATACATACATATACAAAGTAGGTGGCAAAATTTTCTAACCCACCATAGTAAGTATTTTAATAATCAAACATAAGAAGATAGATGTGTAAAAGTTTTATATCTTTTTATGAGGTTTCTTAGCTGGACGTAAAAATGTAATTCATCAAGTAAGGTTTGACTATATATATATATAGTGCTTTAAATACTAGTTCATTCACAGTAACGTTATTTCTTGATTCTTACAATTGACCATACTTGGCAGACTTTTGGTCATCCCATTGTGGGATATTTAATAACAAAGATGATGGAAAGAAAACAAAAAAGAATATAGATGAATTTGGCTAGATTGCAAAAAAAAAAAAAATTATTTCTAAATTTTGAAATTCCCAGCATCTCTCATTTGTATGCATGTGTTGTCATAACAACGTAAACAAATGAAGTCCGATGAAGTCCTAATAGATGAAATACATCACAAAACTATTTCCAATTTATCATACATCTTTTTCAAAACTGTTCTTGATATATAAAAAAAATATACATACTTATCCCCTATATATACATATATATATATATATATATATATATATATTTGAAAATGTTTTTATAGGTACAAAATTTAATTAAAGAGATGAAAGTTTGTAGCTTAATGTTACACATTATAAAATAGTAAAAAAAGCAAAGCAACTGGTTTCACTCCCGCTCCTCATGCCTCTGTGGATGATTTAAACTAGAATTAAAATACAGAAGTGTGTAATGAAAAATGAGGAGGAAAAACAAAATGAATACAAAGAGCTAGAGGCTAATAATAGCAAGCCCCAAAATACAAGCTGTTTCCACAGGGAAGGTTTGCGGGACCCAATATATAAAGCCTCCAGCACCTTGAGATGGAACAAAGAGTGTGACTGGGACACAACAATGAACCAATTGTGACTAAAATTCGCAGCACACTTTCTATTATTTAAAAGGTGCTCGCAAATGACAAAGCCATAAGTATTTGGGATGAGTCCATTCCAAGGTAAGGTGTGATTCCTGATCTTAGTGGGGAAATGTTGCTTAATTCTCATGTCCAGACGCTGAGTAGTTCTCCCTATGTATTTTGCTCCGCAACGACAATTATATCTGTAAATAATGGAATCAATTCTAGCATTTGCAGATCTTATCTTAGCCTTAAGTTGCAGTATTTTTATTTAATTTGTTCATCAACTTAAGGCTGTACCTTATCTTTAAATATTTGAAAATGTTTTTATAGGTACAAAATTTAATTAAAGAGATGAAAGTGTGTAGCTTAATGTTACACATTATAAAATAGTAAAAAAAATAAAGCAACCAGTTTTGCTCCTGCTTGTCAGGCCTCTACAGTAGATTTCAACTAGTATTAAAATACAGAAGTGTGTAATGAAAAAAGATATATATAAGATATATTTTAAAAGTAATATCTATATATATATATATATATATATATACTGCCTTTGCGATTTCACTCACCTGATCGATTCAGTTGATTAAAAACTTAATTGGTTGATTAAAGTTTATTGCATTACTTGCCCGTGCTCGATTAAAAATCTTTCAATGAAACATGTCCCTTGAAATATAGAAAAAGGAAATCTGATTCCTTTTACAACCCAAAAGTTACTTAAAATGACCTTCAATGACATTACTGAACTCTTTGGGCTTTTATCGTCCCAGTCAGTGTAAACATTCTTTAAATTAACGCTTCCAGAGTGGAGCCAAAATATCTCTGTTGTCCAGATTAAAGACGCTCACAGATTTTTAGAAATTCATTTGAAAAAATATTATCCCTGACTCAAATGTATATTTTCTTGATGCTTACAAAAGTAAAATAGAACAAAAACTAAAAAAAATATGCATACTTTTTCAACCACGCACTGAAAAACAAATTAAACAAATAATTTTTTTATAGAAAATTGTTGAGAAAATCAGATTTGTTATTTTTTATCATCTATGAGATAGAAGTTGTAGTCAAACAGAAGAAAGAAACTACAAATTTAGATACCTCTACTCAATTGCCAAAAAAAAAAAAAAATTAACAAAAACTGCATATCATGATGTTAAAAAGGCTCAAACTTAATAAAAACAAAGTTTCATCATAAAAATGTTTATGCTATTATTAAGAGGAAAGATTAAATTTTGTTGTTATTATTTTTAAAAAATTTTAAATCCTTTCTAACAGAAATTTTAATTAAAACTTAATTTTTTGTTTTCTGTCAGTGATTCCCACTATGTCTACGTAAGGTGACCATTAAGAAAATTGTGTGGATCAAGTAAAATGATTTTGGTGCAAGTAAATTTTCCCTTACTATCGAATGCCGGTTGAGTGATTTCTTTTTCAAGTCTCAAAGGCTATATATATATATATATATATATATATATATATATATATATATATATATATATATAAAGGATGTAATACTTTGATCTGAGGCTAGGTAAACAGATACTTTAATCCTAAACAGAAGTGCTGATCTACATATAAATAAGCTGATTAGTTTTTTTATGGCTATTGTGCTTGTTATATATTTTGCAGAAGCAAAACATTACTTTTTATCTAAATAAATGGTAGTAGATAGCATCAAAAGAACTTAATGGATAATAATTAAAATAGACCATCATGGTTCAGTGATTTTTTTTTACTTTGTAAACAATGAGTAATTTGTCAGAGCAGGAATGGTGTAAAATTTATGAAATACAAAAAATGCATTTTGATCTCTAGATAATTGCAAAATCATTTAGGTTTTTTTGTAGGTCTGCCACTGTGGATCTATTGCTGCCACAATCATTTTTAATTTTTTCAGTACTTCCTTAGCTAACTTTAGTCTGGTACAAGGATACTGGAGCATGCAGAATGACTTATAAACTTATAACTGCAATTAAAATAGGCATTAAAACAACAGAAAAGAATAACAAAATATTTAGAGTATAACAAAAGAGCTATACTGAAAAGCAAATAAATTAACATAAAATATTTAACTAGTTTGTTGATCATAGCTCAGTTGAGGATGAGAAGTGTACACAGCTATTAAAATTGACAACACAGAAGACTAGTTGTTATATATATATATATATATATATATATCAAAGGCTAATTATAAATAAGCCTAACAGAACATCTTTTTTTCTTAGTGAGGGATGACTGGTAGGACTTAATATAAATTAATTATATAACTTTTGGTGATAATCAGAATAAATCTTCCTTCATACTAAGTGTATGTTTTGGATCTAAGATCGGGAACATTGATAGTTATTAAATAAATTTTCAGATACCACTGACTCAGATACACCTATGCAAATTGTCCAGATTGTGTTTTTGAATATTGGCTTGTATATGATGATTAATCCAAATGTTATTTTAACATACTGGTCTTTTTCAAACTGCTAATAACTCAATTTTCTATCCAGCTGGATTTAATTGATATGTAAAAGAGGTGTCATAATAAAAATGATAAAACATTAAGTCAAGAGTAATAATTATGTGTGATTATATTTTATTTATTTTCTTAATCTGTATTCGACACTGATAATAATGAAATAATATGCCTTTATCTAAATTTCTTTAGATTTTTGTTGGGAGCCAACAATCCGTCATGTTCAAAATGCAAGACAAGTTTCAAAATCTACTGCCAGTCTTTATTTTCCAGGTGCCATGTCAACTGAATACTGAGGTTTGTAATGACACCTTGTAATGCTATTTCTGCACAGGCCTAGATACTCACTATGACATCCTTAAGAAATACTCTGAAGATTGAATCCAACAATATTTATTGCATGAATATGTAAAATTGTAGCACAAGATCAAATACTGTAGATGGGGAAGGCTAGTCTTCATCTATCATATACATAAACTTAGCTAGCCACAATTACTGACCCAAACATACAACAATTATCCATGCTCCAAAACAATACATTTTTACTACAGCCACCATAATACTTCAGAGACTCTATGAAGTACTAACTAACCCCCATATGTAAAATTTGTCTCTGTTGGTGTGGAATAAAATAACAACTTTTAAATAATTTATAACCCCAATGAATATTTACAAGAAACAAAACAGAAATAATGTTAGTAATACCTCCATTCCTGTGACAATCTTTACATGTGGCAGAAGAATCAATTAACTGAACAGTTAATTTCAGATGAAATTAATGCAGGAATTTTAAAAATTCTAACAGTCATTCAACTATACACTCACTCAAACATACACTTATCCAAACACACCAAAAAAAAAAAAAAGAAGGAAAACATACTCAAAAAACGAAAGGCATCCTGTATCCCTCAGAGAAATGATCATCTAATGGGGAGATTAGGAGAAATTAAACTCAAAGAGGGAGCAAAGATTAAAAGAGGCCAAAGAGCATACATCTAAAATAAAAATTAAAATAAGCCTAAACTACCCTATTTTGGGTGGGATTTCCAAAGCTCAATCCAGAAATTCCTAGCATTCTAAATGTCTGCTTAACCAGCACCAAAATGCCACTCTAAGTCAGCTCTATTTACTCAGCACAAATGTGCAAGACTCACCAACCTTTTGCCAGATTCTGATGGAGAGAGACGTTTTTTTTCTATCCTAATCTTAAATCTAAAGTGATGCCTAAAGAACAGCATTAGTTGAGGAGAGATGAATTTCACATTCCCATAGACTTCCTGCTGTGATATTGTCCATATCACAACTTGCATAATGCCTAATAAGCAAAAACAAATCACAGTGCTTAACCTTAGTCAACAGTAGTACGACATTACTACAAACAGAACTGACCTCAATGCCAAAGAACTTTCTACACAGCATAAAAACCATAACCATAATATGAACTTCAGTGCTTCCAATATTTCAGACTCTGTGATGGGACTCTTACATCCAGCTGCTACTGCTGCCTTGAGGATGGGAAGTTCTGCCAAATAGATGTTGAACTGAGCAGGGTTCAGACTAGATTATCTGATTAACAGATCCTGAAAATAATCTTGAAAAGCTTCATGTATGATTGTGTTTATAGTGATGGTTTGCCTGTCCGTCATAAGGTGTATTTCACCTGGATGCATTTCAAGCTTCCTCTGCTTGCAATTCAGCAGCCATGTTCAATGCCTTAGAAGACATACTTTTAATTTTAACCCATCTAGTGTTTGATCCTTCTTGATAAGCAAGGAAGCCAGTTTCACAATAGCTGAGGCTACTTCCCCACAACCATGGGATTTAGTTGCCTGATTAACTTTCTCTTCTAGCTGCTAATCCACCTAGATTGTGTCAGTGATGATAATCAGCAGCAAAGACCTAGGTTCGGATTTTAATAAATCCTACCACATATATTCCCAACTATAGTCCCCCATCAATTCCTGATGTAGCATTAGTAGCAGGTGATCCTGGAAATCTCACTAACCAAACAATTATGCATTCATTTTCCAGGAGTCAGCCAACCTAACCTGAGGCTTATCTCAGTTCACACAAAACTGAACAAGCCTATAATCTGTGTAAACTATCAAATGGAAACTTGGACAATCTAACAGCCCTACATTGACTCACTTAACTAGGACTCAATCAATGTAGCTAGAACATACCACTGAAGATGAGCTGTCCCACTTAATCTAAATCCACACTAACTCCAGAAGGGATATGCTCATTGTGATATTTATCAACAAAATAAAACCTGCTGATAAAGTTCCTAATCACCTTTTAATTCAGGCTGTTAGTAACTGATGTTTCCTCTATATGATCTATATTAGGGTCAAGGATGGCATTCCAATTCCCCACTAAAACTACTGAACAAGATGTTGTCAAAAACAGCCTGATCTGCCGAAACAAATTAGGTCATTCCACGTAGTCATTGGGTGCGTAGATCCGAATCAGATGAAGAGCCTAATCCTTTATGTTAATATCCAGCATGTAAAACCTGCCAGTGAGATCTACAAAGATAAGAGCTCATACTGACTTGTATACCAGCCAGGAAATATCTCTGAAGCATCCATCAAAACATGCTGAATAGAAGACAAACCTCTTAGACAGATTGTCTTCATGGTCACGAGTTAAAAAACGAGTCTCTTGTAACCAACATACGTCTACTCTGAGTTATTGAAGATTGTGAGTGAGGTTTGCTCTGCAGGACTACAAAATCTCTGTCGCTGGGCATTCAAATTTGCTATTCAGAGAGCCATTATTAGTTCAGTTATGTTTGGTAATTTGGCTTGAACTACAAAGACTGACTTAATTATTTTCTTAACTTTCTTTTGTTCTCCTGGATCTCCCAAGATTTTACCTTCTTTTATAATGTGAATGTAACTTTTGTCTCTCACCAAAAGCTCCATATTGAAAATGAGTGGACTTCTAACATCATACAGAACTTTCATAGGTTCTTCCATTCTTTTGTGTCTTTCTTCAGTAAATTTTGTCTTCAACTGATTATAATGTCTTTTTTCCTTTTCACATGTATATCATCTGATATGTATATATCACGAGTGTCACCAGGTTATGTTATTTACTCCATACAAATTAACCATCTAACTGTGCATAGAATACCCTTGTCATATCTGGTCAGGTGCTCCTGCTGTTCATCTCAGTGTTCTCGATAGGCTCCAAAGGAAAATCTGTTATGTGATCAGTTCTAACCTGGCATCTCAACTCCAGTCACTTTCTCACTGGTGGGATGTGGCTTCACTGTGTCTCTTCTACAAATATTTTTATGGCTTCTGTTCCAACAAAATGAGGTCATTAGTGCCCCTACCACAAAAGATTACTCGTACTACAAGGTCCCACGCATTTGCAGTTAGATCAATCAAATGCAGCCAACAATTTTACTGCATCAGCTTCTTTTCTCGCACTTCTCACCTGTAGAACTCTGTTCTGTATACTTGCTTTCTTGACAGCTACAACTTCCAACTTCTAAATGCAATATATCTTGTTCTTTTCTTTTTCTCTACCTTTACACCTGTGTTCCCATTCTTCTCTTGCTCTTTCTCTGACACCCCCTGTAACTGGTTCATCTTCCTCTTCACTCTCCTCCTGTCTAAACTTTTACTCTCTGATGTAGCCCCTTGCACATCAGTGGTGGTTCCTCCTTGCTTGGAGTGAAATGATTAAAAAAAAACCATCTCATAGCGCAGGTAGTAAATCTTACAAATTTGCCAGAATAGAGTGACTTAAATATATCTATCAGTTTGATAGTATTTTTAAAATTGCAAGGTTTATACAGACAATTGATTTTCCAAATATTGCTTAAATGTGGCACAAGGTCAAAAGTACAGAGTACCCAGTGAAGATCAAACTCAATACTCAGTTATTTAAAATGTGTTTGGTAAAGTATGTCACAAAGAAATGTTGGAACTGTGACGTGACCATGACTTATTTAGGAAGGATATTAGATTAATCTAAAACATATACTAGTAGCAAATCAGATGCATACAAATAGAAAATGAATTCAATAAATATACAAAAAAATAGAAAGGAGTGTTAGGCATGGATGTATCTTCTCACCAGACTCATTGAACCTATACAATAAAAGAATTAGAAGTTCTTCCAGGATTCATTGTTGGCAGTCACAATCTTAACAACATAAGATATACAGTTGAATATTGTTTCATAAGTATTATATTATATACAATCCAGATGAAGAGATAACTTTTCCAGCTTATTATAAAAGATACAAAGTGATCTTCAAAAGGTATTGTTTGCATTAGAATGATGAAAAGAAAATGTGTTTATTATTAAGGAAATTATCCCCCTGCTGAACATAGAAATATGTGATTTTTATTTTGCCAAAAATCTGGTGATTTAAATTTTGGTGAAACTGTTGTAATACTATCAAAAGTTTTTGGTGATAGAAGCTCATTATTTAATACACGATGGCAATATCTTAACCTTGTATAGTGTGACAATGAAGATTTTTTCACTTATGCAGGAGTTGTTAATTTAGAATGTAAGAAGTTCAAGTTGAATTAATTATTTCTGGATTTATCTAAATGCCTTACAGGGCTTAACATCTAATAAGGACACGGAAATAAGATCTAGGATACTTGTTAAATTAGAAATGGATCCCAAGTTAACTCTCTTGAAAATAGCGGAAGAGTGTCAATGTATTGAGTAAAGAGACATTTCACAAGTACATAGTGTCTGACCATCAAAGTAAAAAGAGTATAGACGTTTTTCAACTCCTAACAGAATATTAAAAAAAAAAAAAAAGATAACACCTCCACCACCCCCGTTCAATACCATGGTTGTGGCAGTAAGCATTTCAAAAGGAATTGTTTTTTTTTTTTGAAAGAAAAAAAACGTATGTGAACATGATAAATACATGGAGTAAAAACAAAAAGCATAAAGAAAAAATTAACAAGATTTCAAACATGTTTTTTAACTGAGTTAGAAATTTCTCAAAAGAGGAAATTTGTTTTTGTGGAAATTAAGAATATAAAAATAAGTTTACAATTTGATACAGGATCTGATATCACTATCATAAATAAGCAGACATGGAGAAAAACAGGTAAACCCAGTTTATTGACTTCTAATAAAGGTATGCATGGCGTTTCAGGAAAGACATTGAACTTTTTGGGTAAATTTAACTGCAACATTTCTTTTGTTGGAAAAACCAAGAAAGCAGTGTTGTTTGTATTAAAGAATACTGTTAATTTATTTGGAACAGATTGGATTGCATTATTTGATCTTTGGGATCATCTAATTAACTTTTTTGCAAATAAAATAAATATTGTTATCTCCAGTGCTAATATGGAAACTGAAAAATTAAAGAATGAATTGAAAATGAGTTTTTTAGGCATTTTCTCAATAGGTCTAGGGACATGCATAAAAGCTAAAGCTAAATTTAAAGTAAAATAGAATGTAGTACCAACATTTAAGCCAAAAAAGAGTGTATTTTTTCCTGCTTTAGAGCCAATTAATAAAAAATTAGAGAGACTAGAAAGATTAGGTATAATCTTGAAAATCAACAATTCAGAATGAGCATCAGTAACAGTTTATGTTAAAAAAGCAATAAAATCCACGTATGTACTTATTCTTCAACATGGCTAAGTGAAAGGGTAAATTTTTGTTTGATGTGCCGATGGCTTTTCCCCCTTCAAATTTATCCAAAATAGCATTATTTCTGTGCAAATGTATATGCTGAACTCAAATCAACAATTAGTTAATGAAGAAACCTACCTTTTTTTATTTGAAAGTCCATAAAAATAACAAACTATATCTCGCAATTTTTCTCTCCCGTAACTCTCACAAAATCATGTTAACTGCAGAATGACATACTGTGTAAGACAACAAATGCTAGTTTGGATAAATTTGAAAGGGGAAAAGACGTCAGCACCTAAAATGAAAATTTATGAGTGAAAGTTTGAAATAAGTCAAGAGAAAAATTTTTGTCAAATTAAATGATGGCAATTTTTTTCTAATTTGGACATTGTCAGATGTTTACCTACAAGTACTAGTAGATGAAGAGTGCCCAAAACTATTAACAGTTAGCACTCATAGAGGAGTACATAAATTTAACCAACTTCCTTTTGGTATAAAGGTAGCACCAAGCATATTTCAAAAGATTATGGATAAAATGCTTGCTGGTTTGTGCAAAAGCATATTTAGATGATGTACTTATTAAAGGATGTGCGTTGTGGTACAGTGGATATCGGCTCGGAACGAGAAACCAGGGAGCCGAGTTCGAATTCCAGTTGAATCCATTGTATTCACTTACGCACAAATACCCTTGGGAAAGGTATTAATCCATCTCTTCCTTCCAGTTATGGGTTAAATAGCAGGACAGATTGGGTTCTTAGCCTTGTCTGGCAACCAGTATACTGCAGAAAGCAATGGCAACCTACTGCGGGATAATCTTCTGCCCAGTCAGTCATGTCTCTTTCGAGACATGATGGCCCAAGCATGTATCACATATGGCACTTTAACTGACTGACTGACTTATTAAAAGTGAGACCTGAAAGCAACATACGGAAGATGTAAAGAATTTGAGAGAATTAAAGAATACAGTTTTAAGATCATTGAAGAAAGTAAAGTATTAAGAAACAGGACAATTTCGCTAGAAACTAGGAAGAGAGTACTGGATTGCTACGTGATGTCCTTCCTTCAATATGGCAGTGAATTTTGGACAATATCATCAAAGATGAAGGAAAAACTTGAAGCAACTGAAATGTAGTTCTACAGAAGGATGCTGTGAATATCATGGATCGAGCATGTGAGCAATGATGAGGTCTTGGAAATGATGGAAACAAAAAGGAAATTAATATTGAGCATCCGGAAGAGACAGCTGAAGTTCCTGGGACATGCAATGAGGAAGCAGGGCTTGGAGAATCTGATACTAACAGGCCAGATAGAGGGAAAAAGAGACAGGGGAAAGCAACGGATAACATATTTGAAGGACCTAATCAGGGGGATGACTGAACGAGGATTGCACGGTGTAACAGGAGAAGGCATGCTCAGAGCCACCAAGGATAGGGAAAAGTAGAAGGCCATGATTGCCTACGTCCTGAAGGGACAAGGCACATAGAAGAAGAAGAAGAAGGAAAATGCGAATTGTTTATGTTCAGAATTTTTTTTTCTTATCTATACAAGCGAGGTATCTGCCAAAGTAGAACGGAATTTGATCTTTACTGATTTTTCTACTTGTGTTGCCTTGTGTCTACTTCATTTGCATGTTGGCGTATTTTTCACTGGTACCAGAAATCAATTTTCTATGACTATGTAAGGATCATCTATACTTAGTATATTGATGTAACATAATTCTTCTATTATCACCTCCTCGATCATGCGTTTTTTAACTATGTTTAGTAAATCTCAGTAATTATTTGATACTAGCAGTATAGCCCGGCGTTGCTCGGGTGTAACGAAAGCTTTAAAACTAATCCATAGTCCTGGAGCTCAGACTCTTTGGACGTTGGCACGAAAGACTAAAAAGCAGTAGTTGTTTCCAGTTAAATCGAAACCGTAGACTGAAAGAAAAATGAATGGATGTAAGTCAAATTTTAATTTCCTGGTATCAATATCAAATAAGTTTTTTTGTCATAAACTGAATTTTGAAGGCTAAATAAGTCCTCTGAGTAAATGGTATTATGGCAGAGACTAAGAACTACAATTATACCTATTTAGAGCCAAACCCGAAGCAAAAACTAAAATAAAAGGGCTGAAACAAATACAGACATACAGGCAGATAAACAGACACACACACAAACATCTATTGTAAGAACTGCAACCTTGAAACTTCTGAATATCGTTTCTTATGTTTTTGTCTATGAGTGTATCAAATTTGATTAAAATCGGACCACTCCTTCTATAACCCAATATTTTCTATTATCAATTTTCAATATTTACTGGGGGTACCTCAACACAAAACCTAACTAAGAACACTTGCAGACACTTATAGTACAACTGTGTAAATTTTCAAGAAAATCGGTTCAGCCATTTCGGAGTCTATAAGTAATGGATACACCCCCCCCCCACCCCCCCCCCACACACGCACACACACAGACACACGCACAGAGACAAAGTTCCATTTATAAATAAGTTTAGATAAGAATTTTTTATTATTTACATTGTTCAGACTGTTTTCTGCATCTTTATTGTCATATTTGCAACAATTTGGTCATTATATGCTCCGACCTTTTTCAGGTGATTTGAATTTTGAAACAAACCCTTTATTTAAGTGGCTGGAAACACTATAAGCAGATTAAACAGTGTGCAGCAGAAACACTTACCACACAATAGCACCACATTAGCTAGATGAAGGCACCAGTGCAACCAATGGCTTACCATTATGTAGAAGATATTTCTGTTACAATCTGTATCAAAATAATTCTCCTAAGCTTAAATACTTTCAGTTCATTTTAATAACAAGTTGCCTGTTTCTTTTTGATAGAAGAGAAAGAAGAGAAAATAAATTTATTATACATATTTTTAAAATTTTTTTCTTCTTGGAAAATTAATTCCAGTCCAACTGTATTCTAGATACATGATAAAACAATAAGGATGAACAGTGGATATAATATTTCTTCATGTTCAATTTACCTAAAGTTATTTTTGTAATATGAGGTTGGGTATTGTGTGATAAAATGACACTTTTTCCATTCACCAAACTGGACACAGTTCAAATGCACAATTTCAAACTGGAATTTTTAGGTAAATTAATTGCTTGGCTACTTTCAAAGATACAATGTCATGTCAAATCATTCAGATTGTTCTCATTCCATGAGTTATTTTACTTCCAGATACCTTAATTATTTCCATTTAACTCAATTCTCTAAGTTTTGTTTGTCACTGCTGTCACCAGGTATTGAACTCAAAACTCTTTGGGTCAAGTCACTGAATCTAACCAACACTGTCAGTATGGGAATATTTTAATACCAAATTTGTATAACATTTACTTTCCTCCTGCTTTTTTGGTTTTAAGGATGTATATAATCCTATTATAAAAGGATCAATATGATATTTATATATGTTTACCAGCCTGTGCAATTGAGTGACTTAATAAAGAAAGTGCACAGACTTTTACATATAACAATGCTTAAGAAAATGGTGTGTCTACTAAAACATGTCTGTCTGTCCAAACAATGTTTAGAATAATATGTATTTTTACATATTCATTTTATATCATATTTTTCATGTGCATATATCTCACTTCAAATGGGATATTTAGTGGATAGGTGTTTCATTTATTTATTAGTCAGTATATTTATTTTCTTCCAGTCACCTGAAAGTTGGAAAAATCTTATTAAATCAAAATTTGCACTGTCCTGCAGTATCCACTAAAAATAATGTTTAAAGTGACAACAATCTCTCAAATAGATAATTTATATATATATATATATATATATATATATATATATATATTGCTTAATACTTAGTTTTTGGTCATAATAGAGTTATACCAGTGCACATTTGTATTAAAAAGTGTTCAATACAATTAAATTGTAGAACTTTTGAATATTTTTTTATTTTTAAATGAGTTATAACACTACCCATGTTTCTACCATGAGTGGCATCTTCAGGGGATTTTAATTTTAATTTTTAGTTATTAAAAATTGCCTGAAGACACCACTTATGGTAGAAACCTGGGTAGCATTATAACTCATTTAAAAATGGAATATATATATATATATATATATATATATATATATATATATGTGTGTGTGTGTGGAAACCAATCAGCTTGGTGTTGACCTTAGTTTCCACATTTATTATATATATATATATGGTCTATCTCTGATATTGAGTAATTTTACTTAATAATATAGCAAACCTGAAAACTATATTTTATCATCTATCTATCTCTGTATATTTTCATTTGAAAGTCAGTCAATTACAAAAACTTGGTTTCAAACTTTTGATATCTTCATGGATTATATATCAACTGATTCTTCAATGCACAAGAAGGAATTTTCAAATAATTGAAATTTCAAAACAAGGGAAGAGTTTTCATGAATTGTTAACACTTTCACCCAGGTTTGTATGATCCTATAATATATTTTCTGATACATTTACACCTGGACATTACTTGAAACCTTTCATTTCGTAATCTTTCTCATTCTAGAAATATGACTAACTTCTCTTGTTGGCACATTCTGAAGATATCACCACCATTGTAAGGTCTGGCTTTTTTTAATATGCCTCATGTTATATCACAGTCTTTGCTGATTGTTTTTTAATTTCCACATATGATTAACTATGTACAATTTTTAAGGCTTTCTAGTTTGAATATAGACAAGTGATGATACCAAAGATTTTTAAAATTTCCTTCAGTACATCCTAAGAATATTTTTCTCTGTTCATTTGTATCCTGTACTTCTGCTTTGTAAATAACTCCTTCTGTTATACAAACTCCATCAAGTGGGCATTTGTTTTTGTCTCAGCAGTTACGTTTTTCATTAATGATATTATGCTGCACATTATTTTTTAAATTGCAGGCATTTTGCTTTTAATTTTCTAAATTACAACTACAGTCGTAACTTAATTTAACTTTGCTTCTATTGAATATTTTATGTAATTCTGAGGTTTTTGGGAAGGGTTTATTAATTAATTTGAATAATATTTAGAATTAAAGTTCAAAATGGGGCAAATATTTTTCACATTAATTAATAAACACTTCCTTAAAACTTGGAATTACATAAAATATTCAATATTATTAAATGAAAGGTCTAAAGTTATGTCTGGATGCAAACATATCAGAAAATAAATTTTAGAATGATAAAAACAAGTATCAAAGTGTTTACAATTCGTGAAGAACTCCACTCTAATTTTGAAATTTCAGCTATTTTAAACTTCCAGTTGTGTGTTTTGAAAATTCCTGTTGTGCATGGGAGAATCAGTTGATATAAAATGCCTGAAGATATTGAAAGGCTGAATGTGTAATCGATTGACTTCCAAATGAAAATATTTAAAAGCTCTACATTATATATGTATTGAGCACTTTTTAATACAACTGCATACTAGTCTGATTTAATTGTGACTAATAACTGGTCAATAATAATTATCTCTTTATATATATATATATATATATAGTGTTGAGTTGAGATAAAGTTTAGCATCAAGATGGTTGTTTTTTTCAGTAGTTTTACTGATAAGAAGTATTTTGGCAAGCAGTTTTTTTGTAAAGTCCTCAATATCAGGTTAGAGATAGACACACATTATATATAATATATAATGTTATATATATAATGTTAGTCTCTTCCTATCTATCAATGTTGTTACAATGGGATCTATTTCATTAGAATCATGGATAGTTTTACCAGTAAGTATTATCAAAAGTGAATGTGCTGTTGAGGAAACGCCATATATATATATATATATATATATATATATATATATATATATAGCATGGAGTTAGTGCTGAAGCATGAAACTGCCTATCGTCACTCATTGTTGGCCTTAGTATACACCTTATATTTACATATGCTCCATTTCTGATATTGAGCACTTTTACTCATAAATATTAGTCAGTCAGTTAATTGCCACACGTGATACACACTTGAATGATCATGTCTCTTTTCAGAGATAACTGACTAGGCAGAAGATTTTCTTGCAGTAGGTTGCCATTACTTTCTGCAATAGACAAGTTGCCAACACAGGCTATAGAATCTTATCTGTCCTGTCTGAAGAGATTGATTAATAATTTTCCTGAGACTATTTGTGTGTAAATGAATGAAGTGAATTCAACTAGAATTTGAACTTGGATTTCCAGTTTCTTATTCTGAAATATCTATTATACCTACCTTATATCTATTACACTACAATGCACTCATAAATATAGTATACCTTAAAACCTTATTTTTTTCATATGTGTGCGGATGTATTATGCTATATTCTATTTAGAGTTAAACACATTTAGAATCATGTTTCTTACAAATGATACTTTCTCATGAAAAACAATGCAAAATGATGCTTCCCGCAGAAAGGCACTTTAAGAAACCAGGGAAAAATTTTTAGCCTCTTCGAAACATGTTGTTTTCATTTTTATGATGTTCTTAATCTGCCTGGCAGGTGTGATGTATAGTGCCAATGTGATAACCCATGAAAAATGTCGATCTGAGAGCAGAAAAGTTAAGCCGTCACGTCAGAGGTTAGAAAAAAGTTTGAAATCCTTCAACAATGTGCATTAATATAACGTTACCATTTCCATGCCATCCTCCTCATGATTAATATGACTATGCATTGACATCTTGGTTTTGGGTAGAGGGTTGCATGGGATAAAGTGGGTGTATAGCATCTGTCAGCTCTTTGAAAAGAATTTTGCTATTAGTGCAGAAGAACAGCCGTGTTCTGTTTGCTTTCATTTGCAAAAGACATATTGATTTAGTGTTTTCTTATATACACTAACTTTTCCCATAAGTATTGTACTGGTTTCCTCTTTACCTTTCTCTACATATTCTTCTTAGAGTTTTACTAATGGGAGTTCTGTACCCAGCTCTACTTGGCAATGTTTCAGGATGTTAGGGTGTCTCTAAGTGCCTCTTGGAATCTGCTTCTATAGAACTGCCTTTCTCTCTCCTTTTTCATTAGTTTCCAACTTTGCTCTTACCTCCTACCTCTTTACCTTTCTGCTGGGCATGCTTGAACCGTTTTCTCTGCAGATTTTTCAGCTTTAAAGCAGTTGGTTCGTTCGTTCGTCTGATTCTTGTTGCCTAATGTTGTAATCTGCTTCCACTGGGAAATTCGGGTCAGATTTCATGGAACAAGTGAACCGAGGAAATATTTTCATGCACATTCATTTGAGGCTTTCATGCTAGTGCAATTGCCATGGTGACCATGACTAGTGAAAGATGTGACTGCTATGGCTGTGGACAATGTGTTGATGCATGAAGAGATGTTCGGAACAGAACTCGACCTTCTTCATAATCCTAATCCCAACACCAACCCAGATTTATTCTTGAGATTTTGGCTTTTTGCAGATTTTTTTTTAAAATTTTTTAATTTTTCCTTATTACAAAACTGGGAATATATATAATTGGCATGTCACTCCTCATGTCTCATATGTTTTCAATCTATTCATGGCATAAGAAAAATATTGTCTGAAATTCTAAGATGAAAAATTAGCATTAGTACCATCATTACTCAAAGTAATATTCTTATTGTTGTGGTTTTTTATCTATTTATTTAGTTCCATTATTATTTCAGCATTCCTTGTTAATTAAAATTCTGAAATCTATTCTTTGCCTTGTTGGAATTATATCAGTCACTTTTGGCTGATAATCTGAGGTGCCTAATAAAAGCATAGGAAAGAGGACATTTTTTTAAAGGAATTTTTTTAGCACTCCTAAGCTTACTAAGTGAAACCCATTTAGTTATTTTGTATTTTTTGATGCCTGAAAATATTTTCCAATGCCCTTTTTATTAAGCACTCCCCTCCATGTTTATTGTATATTGAAAATTTTAAAACCTCCTAATTCTTAAGATCCCTCCTCTTGTATTCGGCACTAAATAATTTTTTTCTTAAGTTGTTCACACATGTAAATAGTTCCAAATGTGAGTTTCAGAAATTTCTGCAGGCAGTTATGATTTGAATTTTTCAAATTGAATTGTAAATTAAATCCAGCAGCATTAGACTAACATATATATATATATAAAATTTCAGATAAATCTAAAATATATATCTGTAAAAGAATAATATGAATAAAGACAAAAGAAAAAACTTATCTTAGCTGGTGTCTTTTGTCTTTTGATGGAATTTATCCAGGCATATATAAAGATTTTATTTTGCTACAAGCATATTTAAACAGAAGTAAAAATATTAGTGTGTGTGAGTGTATATATATATATATATAGGACAAAAATCTAAGGGTGAGCCAACAACCTACTTTGCTCTACTTTCGCGTTGGGTACTTCTTGTACTCTGCTTTCGTATTGAGCTCTTTATTGTTAAGGTTTTCGTCTTGGGGTTTTTTCTTTCTCATGAATGCTTGAACTTTTGTTCAAGTATTTCATTTTGTTTCTTTTCCCTTCCTCTTCTTTTCCCTTCCTCTTCTTTTCTCTCTGGGTTAGTTCCCGGTGGGTTTCAAGACGTTTTTATTTGTAGTTTAATTATTGATAATTTTGACAGAATTAGTTTTGTCAATATTGGTATTATAACTATATATATATTAATATATATATATATATATATATATATATATATATATATATATATATACACTGCTACTAAAACCTTTCTTAAAAAACATATTTATTTTATCAACACACATCTTCATTTAATAATAATGAGTACCAAAATAGAACAACCCTATTGAAATATTATTGGTATCTAAAGGAAATGGATAAAACACCCACATTAAAGTGGAAAATTTTAAAAGAAGCTAGAACATGTAAGTCTTTAAATGACTCATGCCTGTTGTGTCTATACAAAACATTATATATTATTAAATCACTTAAGAATAAAAATCTATTAAATAAACATAATGAAATAAATGTCATATGTAAACATTGCAAACTGTTCACCTTAAAATATGGATAAAAAAAAATTTATATTAACTAACATGCATAAGGAAATAATAATTGATGAGATATTAAAATAAGTAAATTGGTATTAAAAATTTTATAATAAATAAATAGATATTAGAAAAATGGTATAATGATAGTCGGAAGTAAATTATAATAAAAAATGAAAATGTCATTTATAAATTAAAGGTTTTGAAAAAATTAGTAATAAATAAGTACTGATAAGAAAAGTAAATTTACTCAAAAGGCCCTTTAAGCTTGATTAAAAATATAAAAAGTTTTCTTTCTTTCTTCCTCTCTTTCTTGTTTTTTATGAGAAGAGGTCAAGATATAGAGAAGGCAGAAAAGACATTCTTGTTACAAGAATGGCTACATCAATGGTAATAGGGTCTAAGGAGAAGTAATAAAAATAAAAATAAAAATAAAAAATAAAGATAAAATTAGGCTAAAAGTAGGTTGATACTTTGACCATTAGGGATGAAAAAGAAAAAAGAAACTATATTTTCCTTAAAAATAAAAAGAAGAAAAGAAAGTAAATTTTCCTTAAAAATAGAAACTACTGGCCAAATTTCAAAGTGACTCTTTATTCTGGACAAAGAACACACACGTATAAATTTTAGGTCTTCCCACATACATAAATAGCAAACAGATTGTTTCTTGTATTTAAATGTAAATCATTTTCACAACCAACATCTAACATTGCCTGATGATGAGATAGAAATCTTGAAACATTAAAATTTCCTTGTCACAATGTATTTTTAATTCATAATTATATTTTTAATTCATAATTATATTTTTAATTCATAATTAGTGTATATATGTGTATGTAACAGTTCACATGCAAGATCTAAACTACACAGAACAAATATTATTTACAAATTTGCATGCTCTTTGAAGAACTTTGTTCTTGATTAATCCAGGTTCGTAACTAATTACATTGGATGCACCACAACATATTTGATGAGAAGACTCAAACTCTTTTCATAACATACTTGTTGATAATACAAATATAATAACATCCCCCACATGCAAAAAAAAGCTAAAAACAATGAAAGCATCGTAAATAAAAAAAGAAAGATCCAACAATTGAAAATATCAACTATGAACACGGCAACAGAATATAAAGCATACACATGACTTTACACATATACATAAAAACTATGCACATTCAGTTATGCATGAAATAAAATTCATCCTTATGCATGAAATAAATATAAGCCAAAAGCACACAGAAAATAAAACATTTGGACAATTTTTATATAATTTATATTCTGAAAAGAAAAAATTACAAGATGACATAAGAAATTATACAAAAATTTTAACCATAATACCTTGTCTCTCATTTTTAATGAAACCTGCATAAAAGAGAGATTGCTGCACAAATACACAATATATATGTAGTGTGTGTGTGTGTGTGTGCATTTTTTTTTTTAGTCATGTCACCCCGAGCAAGGCGGTAATGCCACTGAGGTGCAGGGGGCTATGTAAGAGTGAAAAGATTGGAAAAGAGAAAGCCGGAAACCACATCCTAAACAGGGAACAAGGGATGAGCCTCTACACCTGTTCAATAGACGTGGGTGTAGTGTGAACCGGGCGATAGTTTAGTCTATCTACTCCAAGAGTGTGTGTGTGTGTGTGTGTGTTGTAAAATATTTAATATATATATATATGTGTGTGCATATAGATAGATAGATAGATAGATAGATAGATAGATAGATAGATAGATAGATAGTGTGTTTGTGTCAGTCTAAAAATCCTCTAAAAATTCAACCAGCAACTCTTTGAAAACTACTCCTTACCAGTTTCATTTTAGGATCATCATGGCAGTACCTATGTCCAAACTAATAATAATAATAATATAATATAATATAATGCAATATATATAATATTACAATAATAATAATAATAATATAATATAATAATATATATATATAATATTACAATAATAATAATAATAATATAATATAATAATATAATATAATATAATAATAATATCAGCATGGGGAACTCATTAAGTTCTAACTTTCTCTAACTTTTACATGTCTTATATTGAAAACATTGTGTTTAAAACAACTGGTTATGCAGAAAATGACATAAGGTATAATGATAACATTTTTGTTTTGATAAAATAATAAGGACAAAATTATGAATCTAAAATCAATTTTTGAAAAAGCTCAGTGCTAAAATTCACAGATGAATTCATGCTTAATAACAAAATCCCAATCTTTGATGTTAATATAGAACTAAAATCCAAAGAATTACCTATCCATATAAAAGACACACATGTACAAACCCTTTTTTGTTAAACTGCAATAGCCAGATATAAAATAATAGTGATGACAAATTTCTGAAATAAAGCACACCAAACTTTGTAAAGAATATTTTTGAGTGAACTAAAACATATAACAAAGATTAATTAACAGTAATTTTCCCAATTACATCATTGATGAACAAATATAATTATTCTTACAAAAATACACAATACCAGTAATAAAAATACTACACAACAAAACATCAGTATATTTTACTGTAACCAGATGCACAATAATTATAAGTAGGAGAAATTGGCTATATTAAGAATATTTCTGCTGTAATTTCTGAAAAACATGTAAAATTTATGATATATTACAGAAAATGGAAGACTGTAAACCTTGTTGTCACTAATCAAAATAACCTCATCAAATCTAAACAAGTGATGACAAATATAATGTATCAATTTCAGTACCCAATACAAGATTGTTTCTTGCCACAAATTATTTACCTATATTAGACACACAGCCACCTTACATGTTACTTATCAAACAAGAGTGCCATAAGAAAAAGATTTATTAACCCATAATAAAAATATCCCTTCAGGATAATTCTGATGAAATATACAAAAATTCTATATAAATCACAATATCAGAAACATCTTGCTATACAAAAGGCCCTATATATCTAACCTTTCTGTCTTACCATAAACCTTATATTATTTAATAGTGTAAATGGAGTGTTGAAAGTTTTTCTTTTTTTAAATAAAAAAAGCTCACACTAATTCCAGTCACATGCAGCACAAGTGGGCTTGGAATGAATGCTCCTTTTTTAAAAACAACACAAAAATAAATTACTGCATAACAGTTATAACAACACCAGAGAAAAAAAACATCCTTGGAAATGCCTATTGAAGTGAATGCTTGGGACAATAAAAATTATGAATAATTTTTATATACCTTTACTCCTACAAATCAGAAAAATGTTAAAAACTTAATCAAATCTTCTTTGTCGGGCATATTTAATGAAAAATGTTTGAAAGAAAGGTTGCTATGGTGTGTTTATGTGTTTGTGTGTGTGTGTATAAATATATATTTTTTTTTTTTTCATTTGTAAATAAGTTATTATGCGACCTATGTTTCTACCATGTGGTGTCTTCAGGCGATTTGCAATAACTGATTTTTACCATTTTTTAAGAACACTTAAGATTTTTTTGAACACACAATATTCAAAATTAAAAAAAGATATAATGTTTTTATCCATTGTTGTATGATCCTAATAGATATTTTATAGTATGGCTACACTTTCTGTTCTTTCATTCAATAATTCATTTTTGTTTTGGAATAACATAATAGCTACCTTTTCTTTCTGGCACAGTCTATATATTTTGCGGCTGTTGTAAGGCTTGGTCTTTTCCATATTTTAATTTCAATTTCCACACCTGACTAGCCAATTTTGTACAATTATATATATATATATCTAAACTTATTTATAAATGTGTGTGTGTGTGTGTCCCCGTTACCTATAGACTCCGAAACGGCTGAACTGATTTTCTTGAAAATTTACACAGTTGTACTATAAGTGTCCGCAAGTGTTCTTAGCTAAGTTTTGTGTCGAGGTACCCCCTATAAATATTTAAAGTTGATAATCAAAAAAATCGGGTTATAGAACGAGTGGTCCGATTTTAATCAAATTTGATACACTCATAGACAAAGTCATAAGAAACAATATTCAGAAGTTTCAAGGTTGTAGTTCTTACAATTATGCAGAAAATTGATAATATATATATATGTATAAAAGGCAAGATGTTTGTGTGTGTGTCTGTTTATCTGTCTGTATGTTCTTTATACAAATCCACAATTTTTATCCAATTCTCACCAAACTTCACACAAATATTCTTTAGGCTGAGTCTGAGTTCCAGGATCATGGATTAGTTTTAAAGCTTTCATTACACCCGAGCAACGCCGGGCTATACTGCTAGTATATATATATATATATATATATATATAATCATCCGCAGAATGAATAAAACTCTAGGAAAAACTTATCTTGACCAATGCATTTCGTCCTCTGATGGGTTTTATCAAAAAAAAAAAAAAATTTTTTTTGCAGTCAGTAAATTAGTGTTTCAGCATGATGTAGTAGTAAACCCTGTAGACCTTATTAGGCACAAAACAAAGAAAACATTAACTAATAACAATAGACTAGAAAAGTTATAAAAATATACTAGTATAAAAATTATATAATGGACAGATGACTGGTTGAGAAGATTAATGATTAACAAGAATATTTGGAGAAGTATTATTCTCTGCTACTTGTCAGAAACCATTTTTAAGTTTTTGGAGAGAATTTCCAAAATATAATATCTTCTTTTATGAATGCAGGGTAACAACCTATCCTTTGTAGCTCTAAGCAATGTTTGTTCTTTTAGAATCTCTTCCTTTCCCTGTTCTGCCATTCATTTACGCAAGAATTTTAGGTAGGTTACTTGCAGTTTGGATATGTGTTTTGGTACAGTGGATATCAACTCATAGCAACAAATCAGGAAGCTGAGTTCAAATTCCAGTTGAATTTGTTGCATTCACTTATGCACAAATACCCTTGGGAAAGTTATTAATCCATCTCAATATGGAAATACAGAAAGTTAAAGAAAGACAACACTAATAAAATTTACAATATGAGCTTTAGTAAAAAATTGTTTACTGAAACTTTAGGTTTATAAGTCCCAAAAATTCAGTCACTGATGTTCCCAAAGAGACATGATAAAAATTTTGTTGAGTGATCCAAAAGGGAATTAACCCAAAGAGTTGCAAGTTCAATACCTGGCTACAGCAGAGTGAACAATAACTTGGAGAGTTGAGTTACCAAGAAGAATTAACTGAAACTGAGATATCCAGAAAAAGACATGGCATGTAGAATAAGAACAATCTACTCCTTGGTTTGAAATGCCAACTAACATCACCTGAAGAAGACCTGAGTGTACAATGGCTGAAATGTCTAAAACAATGCAATAAAAATGAGGAAAACAGTTGGAATGTTATAAATAGTGTAAATAAATATATAAAGGTCAAGTTGTTTTTTCTTCATTTCTAATTTATTTTTTTCTGTTTCTTAATACTTTGTTTAGCTTTTATAAGTCATCTTTAACCATTTCAATTTGCCTTTGGATTTTAGTATTACATTTTCTATCCTCTGTTAAAAAAATTCTAAAATTAACAAAAATAACTAATAATAAAATCGTAACTATCTTTTGGAATAAAAGTTACGAGAGATGTTTTAAACTTCTGCATATAATTATTTTCTTTACTTTTGGAAACTTTCATCTTTTCATGAAAAGAAAGCATTTTATGTATTTTTTTTTTTTATTGGATGCATATCTGAATTGCCAGTATCGCTACATTTGCACTTTGGAACTGTTATTACGTAAAACTGTTTATTTCTGGAATTGACCGTGGGTAACTGAAAGTGAAAAACCACTCTAGAGTTTTCAGTTTTATTTTTCTTATAATGCAGTGCAGACCAGGAGAAACTTATGCAGTATAATCGGCTGTGGAGAAAAAATAAACATGCTACTGTTGGTAAAAATAAGTTATGGGCTTGTGGGAGAGCGGGGACTTATTTTTCCTTCTTTCTTGACGTGAATTTATTTCACTGCAGGTCACAGCTCATAGAACTAGTATTTGTAAGATAATGGATTCAAAAAATAGAAAGAGATAGCAGATATTAATTTCTGGGATGAAGAGATAGCATTATTTACATCCTTTATATTGAGCATTCTCCTCAGGCTTAAGGCTACATCATGTTGAAACATTGATTCATGTAATATCACGAAAGTTAAAAAATATTGAAACTGGTTAGTACCTAGTTGGGTGACCACATGAGAAGACCAGGTACTGTAAGCTTGGATGTGTGGATTGTGTAATAGATAATGACTTAATTGTTAATCTAATTGCTGAGTTCTAATTTCAGTTGGGTTCATTATATTCACTTATATGGGAATACTCTTGAGAAATGTAAGAATCCACTTCATCTTACTCAGCTATGGGTTAATTAGTTACACTTGTATCACTAAAACCATTCAGTTTGTCAGTTAAGTGCCATACGTGATACACGCTTGGGCAATCATGTCTTGAAAGAGACATAACTGACTGGGCAGAAGATTATCCCACAGTAGGTTGCCATTACTTTCTGTGGTAGACTGGTTGCTATAGAACCCAATCTGTTCTGTTATTTAACCCATAACTGGAGAGAAGAAATGGATTAATACCTTTCCCAAGGGTAATTGCGCGGAAGTGAATGCATGGAATTCAACTGAAATTTTAACTCAGCTTCCTGATTTCTCATTCCAAGCCAATATCCACTGCACCAGACAAAATTTTTTTTTATAATCATATCACCCCAAGCATTTTATTGCCACTGTTTTGCAGGGGGTTACATTAGAGGAAATTTATGAGAAAGAGAGACAGGTTATAGGGGGTGTCAGGAAGTAGGTAAGAGAAGGATGAGAATACTGATTAGAGTGGAGTGAGTGGAGAAAGGAGCATGAGAGAGAGAATGCAGGTTAGTGGGGTAGGAGATGACTATTGACTTTACATTTAAATTCTTGGAGATTTTAGCTGTCGGGGAAGCAAGTAAATGGAAGGGAATTCCACAGGCAAGAAGTGTGAGAATACATATATTAAAAACTAAAAATAACAAAAAGATGTGGAGGGCCATGATCGTTTACTTCCTGAAGAGGCACAGCTCATCAAAGAAGAAGAAGATCACCACATGTAAAGCAGTAAAGATACAAGAGGTGTGGAAGAATTTGGAACAGGAACGTTTATAATGAGCAGGAAGAGTAATCAGGAGAACAGTAGATAGCAATTGACATTGAATTTAAATTTTTGTTGGCTCGAAAGCATGGAGCCAGAAAGAAGTTCCACAATCGATAAGTGCAAGAAAAGAAACTGTTAGCATACAACTTATGGCAACATGTAGCCAGCTCAACTAAAACCTTGATGCCAGTCTAGTACAGTGCTTATTAAAATGTCTAGGTACCATAATGAAGAGCTCATCTAAATAATTGCCCTGAAAGTATTTATGGAAAAGGCACAGAGAAACAACCTTATGGTGATGGGAAAATGACTGAACATAAGGGCCAATAATAATGCTTAGTATTTGCCATTTATTATTGTGAATTCAATCACTGAGATGGGTAGTGTCTGCTTAAACTCAGTGGAAACATGCCAAGTGATAATTGAACAATATTACATAAGAATTAGATGAAATATCCTTAGAAATAGTCAGTGGAATGAGAACTCTCTATTCTATAAATTAAATAAAGTGTTCAGTTTGAAATTCCTTGGTAGTGGGTGTCTGATTTGGCAAGCACCTGATGAATGCTCTACAGAACAACAGATGAAATATGATAATATTATTAATTTTGAGGATAATAGTCCATGTGTAAATAATGTTAGTAATTAGTTTTCTGTTTGTATGATGCACTGTCTAGTATCTCAGGATAAAATGAAACTGCAGTGTAACCATTTATGTCATTTGCTGATCACAAACTTTGTTCATCTTCATGTAATGCATGGTTGGTTCTCTTTTAGAGAAATAAAATGCATGACAGGTAATAAAATTAAATTCATCAAGCCTGAAATTAATTCTAAGTTAGACTTGCATCAGACCTTTAATAAGTTTGGAATTTTTCCAATATTAGGGGTCATATTATTCTTTTGTACCAACCCATTGTACAAGATGTGTGTTTTAAGATGCACGTTAAACTAGAGAAATCAAATGATTTCAATATTTTTGAATCACCTGATAAATGAAAATGCTTATGGATTGATGGATTAATCAGTTTTTACAGTTTATCGACCCAAAATATATTGTGAGTTTTAAGAACATTTTATGTTTGAATATTGCATTAACAATTTTTGAAGAATTACAAGTTTTACTATTTAACCCATAGATTTCATAATGGAGATAGATTTTTTTTTTCCAAAATTTATTTGTGCATAATAGAAAATAATTATAGAGTTTGATTCTCATCTGATAAATGAAATGCTTCAGTTTTATGATTTATTAACTCTTGATGGGTTATCTAATCTGAGACAATTATTTAAATTATTCAGATTGTTTGCACTATTGTCCTCATCTTTGTTCCCATATTCACAACATTTTGGATGTTTTAACTTCCGACCTTCAAGTGATTGGAATTTCAAACTGAACCCTTTATTTTGCTAACTGGGGTAGATTGTCCTAGTTCCATGTGTCATGCCTCTTCCTGATGTCTTAGTGTCAATTGTCTCCCTTTAATTCAACTCTCAAAGTTTTTTGTTCATCTCTGCTGTCACCAGGTATTGAACTTACAACTCTTTGGGTAAAGTCACTGGATCTAACCAATGCTTTTATCTACAAGGCTGTATGCCCTCAAGGCACACAAAAGTATTTAAGTCTAATTGAAAATGTTTTTGGACTATATATGTCTTTTTTCAGACATTGTTAAAACTTCTGTAAGTTTCTAGAATAACCTCTTCTGCTTCAGTAGTCCCAACAGAATCAGGTGGAAGCACCAAGTGTGCAATGAGTGCAGTAGAGCAAGAGAGAGAGAGAGAGAGAGAGAGAGAGAGAAATTAAAACGTATCCAAAAAATATTTAAAAAAAAACAAAAAAAGCACAAGAATATTGATTAAAATATAAAGTTCCAGGAAAGAATAAAAAATACACACATTTATTAGATCTGGACAGAAAATGCAAGGCTAGAAATTTGCAGTGTCCCCTATGAGGCTTAGTGGAAAGTAATATATCTACTAAAATTGTGTTTAAAAAATTGTGTATAAAGTGTTTTTTACACTATTGTTCATGTGTGTGTTCATAATTTACTATATATACGGGGGAAAAGTGCTCAGTATCAAACCTCACTACCAACCAGTTTTGATTTTAGAAGCAGAGCTCGAGAGATCATTCCACCATCTTATCAAATTGTTGCTAGAGTAAGAAGAGCCTAATTCACATCTTTCCAATATTTGTTAGAATATAAAAACTAAATTGACTGGAATTTTAACTCAACATGCCAAACAGTGAAATGCACACATTGCACTGCACACAATGCAATGCACACAATGTGATGCACACATTATGATACACTGGAGAACACATGTAGCATAAAGAATATGCTATATGCGGATCCAGTGCACATATATAAATCTACCATCTGCCCTTGTATTTAATACTGCTGCCACATCTGGTCGGGTGCCCTTGCTATTCACCTCGGGATTATTGACAAAATCCAACAAAGAATCTGTAATGTGATTGTTCCTTACTTGGCAGTTCAGATGCAGTTACTTTCTCACTGGCATAATGTGGCTTCCCTGTGTCTCTTCTACAAATACTTTCATGGCTTCTGCTCTGATAAATTTAGCTCACTGGTGCCCCCTGTGTATGAATTTACTTGAGCTACTAGACTAGCAACTAGGTCCCATCCTTTTACAGGGAAACCAATTAAATATAACTGCAAATTCTACTCTAACAGCTTCTTTTCTCACAATTCTCACCTGTAGAATTCCCTTCCGTGTACTATTTCCCCAACAGCTATAATCTCCAAGACGTTAAATTTAAGGTCAATTGTCATCTCCTATCTCACTGACTTGCATCCTTTCTTTCATGTACTTTCCTCTGTCCACTCTCATCATACCAGTATTCTCATCCTTCTCTTACCCACTTACTGACACCCCTTATAATCTGTCCTCTTTCTCATCAATTTCTTCCTATGTAACCCTCTGTGCACCAGTGGCAGTTAAACTGCCTTGCTTGGGGTAAAATGATTTAAAAAAATCAACATGCTAATCCAGAAATAATCATGTAAATTAACTTTGGAATACTAATTTAGTTTATTTTTAACAATAGAAATATACAAAACTCTTTTTTTTGTATAAACTCAAAACAAAGATCAATAAATTAACTCAAAATTACAAGAAAATCATCTTCTAATCCTAAAATTTATTAATTAAAATTTAAAAAAGCATGATTAAAGCATTTTCAGAATTTTGAAAAAATTGAATTTTTAAGCAATTAAGTTATTAAAACATTTATTTTTTTAAATTCCAAAAATACAGATGGGAGATCATGAAGATCAGAATAAACTTTTGGAACCATGGTTTACAAAAACTACTGCACTACTGTGAGCTTTCAGGACATAGATAATCATGGCTCACCACATCTTCCTATCTGTTGAAGCTCATTGTGATGCTTATTTTCTTACACATACTAGGTAGATTACTTGTTGTTGGAATTTGTCTCTCTTGCCTTCAGTATGTCTTCAAGACCACTTTCCTCATTATAGCCCCCTGCACACCAGTGGCCTTACTGCCTTGCTTGGGGTAATGTGATTTAAAAAAAAAAAAAATATGTCCAAAAAATTTCAACCATTTCTAAGTACTGTATCCTTCTTGTTTCCATTTTTCTTAAACCGTTACTTAAATGCTCTGTCCATGGTGTTCTCAACATCCTTATTTAAAACCATATCTTTTTTGTTTCAAGTCTTCACTTCATCTGATAGGTAACTGTCCAATATTCAGTGTTACGTAAGAACATTCATATTACATACAACTCTTTTCTTTGTTTCTAAGCAAATTTTCCTACTTCTTAATATTTTGCTTGACTTTTGGAAGGCATTTTTTTGTTCCAATACATCATTTTCCATCACCTGTTAACATGCCTCTTTTAGATGTCTGAGTATTATTTATCTCTCTTTAACTCAACTCCCAAAGTTGCGATGTGCCATCTGGAAGTGGCATCATCCATGGAACTAGAACAGTCTACCCCAGTGAATGAAATATAAGGTTCAGGTCAAAATTTCAATCATCTGAAGAAGGTCATATGTACAACAGCCAAAACATTGTGAATATGACAACAGAGATGAGGACAACAGCTTGAAAAATGTAAATAGTATAAACAATAAATACTGCTGAGGAAATTGAAGGGATATACAGTAATAATGATGTCAAGAGAAAAAACATCCTTTTGACTGCTTTTATTTAGTTTTTTTTTTTTTTGAGGTAAATGTAATTTTTTTTTACTGGAAATGTATATTAAACTTATGTGGTTACCTGGAGAATTATGTACTGTATATAATCTAGTATAATGCAACATTTTTAAACTCAGTTTTTTACACAAAAAATAGGAGGTGTCACTATACATGTAGGTATTTTTTTGAAAAGATTAAACATAATTCATGAATACAGACAAACGTATTGAACAGGTGAAGAGGCTCATCCCTTGTTCCCTGTTTAGGACGTGGTTTCCGGCTTTCTCTTTTCCAATCTTTTTCCTCTTCTTTTTTTTTTTTCAATTGGAGTAGATAGACTAAACTATCGCCCAGTTCACACTCCACCCACATCTATTGAACAGGTGAAGAGGCTCATCCCTTGTTCCCTGTTTAGGATGTGGTTTCCGACTTTCTCTTTTCCAATCTTTTTACTCTTCTTTTTTTTTTTTCAATTGGAGTAGATAGACTAAACTATCGCCCAGTTCACACTCCACCCACATCTATTGAACAGGTGAAGAGGCTCATCCCTTGTTCCCTGTTTAGGATGTGGTTTCCGGCTTTTTCTTTTCCAATCTTTTCACTCTTATGCAGCCCCCTGTACATCAGTGGTGTTACCGCCTTGCTCAGGGTGATATGATTGAAAATAAATATATATCTAAATCATTGTATCAGATATTTTATGTTAAGTGTTTTTCTCACCATTTTAGGGAAGCCTTATACAAAAAAGAATATTTATTTGCTATAGAATATTTCCAGTAATATTTTACTTTGGTAGGTTGTTACAAAAAAGAAAAAAAATATCTGTATATATTGGTTGGAAGCAACCAAAGGAAAGTATTCCAAAAAGGTCCACCAGGCAAACCAAAGTTTCAATTCTTGTCTTGATCTCTGAAACATTATTCTTGCATGAACGACAGCTCAAAAAACTCTCCCCCTCAAATGAGCATACCATATTTTATGCACTCAACCTGGCTACCACTCAGCCAGCGAGCGCCCAGAACCAGTCAATATAAACGGCTACAAGTGACACCATTTCTATTACCACAAAGTGCTGTCTGATTCTCCATCTGATCGAAGCTCGTCAATTCACCGTCTTCACACTCCCTTGCAAAACATACGCCTGACTCTGGCCCTTTTGGGTCACCGAGGTAAGTCACTGCTACGTAGGTCTACTGGTATGCTTAGAAGCTGAGGTCACAATATACACATGCTATCTGAAAAATGTATTCAGTGCATTGTGGTGCAGTGGATATTAGCCCAGAACAAGAAATCTAACAGCTGAGTCCAAATTCCAGTTGAATTCTTTGCATTCACATGCACAAATACCCCTGGTATAGGTATTAATTCATCTCTTCCCCCTATGGCTATAGGTTAAATAGCAGAATGAACTGGTCTCTATACCTTACGTGCCAACCAGTCTACTGCAGAAAGTAATGGCAACCTACTCCTGGAAAATCTTCTGCCCAGTCTGTCATGTCTCTTTCAAGACATGATTGCACAACTACGTATCACATATGGCACTGTCTAATATGAAAAAATGAGGTTTTTCACCCCAAAATTTAAAGATTGCATTATACATGAATTAGTTTTATACACAAGTATATATGGTTGTCAAGTAATTGAGTGAAATTCTAATCCTTGGGCATAATTTTGTCCAGATTAAAAGATGTACAAGATATCAGTTGCCAGAAAACGCACTTGTATAATTTATACATATTTAAATAATCCCACAAATATTTATAGGTACTGCGCTTGTTAAAAATGAAACACTTATCTGAGATATTTGACTGAAAAAACACACAAATGACAAAACTTATGTCTCAAGCAGAAATAAATATAAGTTGTGGTTTCCCTTTGTCTTTTCTACAAGTATTTTCATGGCAACTCCTCTGACAAGTTTTTTTCCTGGTGCCCTGACAATAAGAATTCATGTGTTCTGCTAGATTGGCATCTAGGTCTCACTGTTTTACTGTTAAAATAGTTAAACGTAACTGTTACTTCTACCAAACAGTTTCTTTTCCTGCACTTCCTGCCTGTAAAACTTGCTTCCCTGATAGCTACAATCTCCAAAAATTTAAATACAATATCAATTGCCATCTTTTATCTTCTTGAATCCCATCCATCTTTTATCCTTTTCTGTACCCAGTCTTTTCTCTCACTGTAAACCCTTCACACTAGTGGCAGTCCCACCTTGCTTGGGGTTAAAGGATTAAAAAAAATAATTGAAGTTAATGATTTACTAAACTGAGAAATGATAATTGGGTTGTAGCTTTGAATTATAATCCAGATCTGAAAGCATTTTGAATCTTACTACATTTTCTGAAGAAATATAGAAGGCATTTACAAAATCTTCAAATAAAGGAACTCCCAGAAAATGGAGACAATCATTCTGAATTCTAATTTCTTATTGATTTTCACATGAAAACTTTCATCTTGACTTTACTGTGACATTTGTCTAATGAATGTCTATTAATTTTTTTCCCTTTTGTAAAATTTTCATAGTTAAAATGGGAGTGTTATTTAAATGGCACACGAATGGAAACAAATCTATATGGTTATTTTCTGTAGCATAGATTAATTTGGCACAATATGTCAAGTATGTAGTGCCCAATGAAGATTTATTTCATTGTTACATATTTAGAAATCCTACCAGAATAGTTATTTTTTAAGGATAGATTAATTTGACATATGATCTCAAGTATGGAGTGCCCAATGTGAGTTTATTTAATTTTTGTATTTAGAAGTCCTATGAGGATTCCTCATTGGTAGCCATAATCTTAACAATAGGTAGGCAGGTACAGAAAAGAAACAGTAGGATCTATTTGAGAATGGAGTAAAGAAAGGAGTAAACATCAATTGTAAAAAGGTACAATTTATGGTTGTCAGCAAAAAGGAAATGCTCAGCATTACAAATTGGAAATACCAAAGTCAATTGAGTATAAAAATTTGGAAGTGTTTTTACAGTGGACAGAAAATGAGACACAGAAATCTGAAAAAAGATGTCTTCCAAGAGGTAAGCAAAGATATTAAGTAACAGGAAAATTTCATTAGATACAAAGAAATGTGTACTGAAATGCTATATGGCAGTGAATGCTGAATAATCTCAGCCCAGATAAATAAAAGAATTGAGGCAATAGAAAAATGATTCTACAGAAGGATGCTGAGAATATGGAGAGACATGTGAGCAATGGCAAGTTTTAGAGAAAATGTAAATAAAAAGAACACTTAAAAGTAGCACCAGAAAGAGGCGGCTGAATTCTTTTTTATATATAATGAGGAAAGAGAACTTGGAGAATTTGAAAGTCACAGGACTTACTGAAGGCAAGAAAGACAGGAAAGCAGTGAATAACATACCTATCAAGATTGTGTCATTGGATAGCAGAACAGGGATTAGGAGGGATAGCAAAAAGATAAATGTTACTAAGGCTACAAAGGATAGAAAATTATAGAGAGCCGTGGTCACTCATTCACATTTTGCTGAGACTTGTTGAGAGTAACTGATAAAATATTGAGGTGAATAAAATGTTTAGTAATGTAATTGATGTTATTATTAGTAAAACCCTAACGTATTTTATTACAACACCAGAAGCAATTATTTTATAAGTGTCTCTTAGAAGTTTTGCTTTGCTTTGGTTAAACTCCAGAAAAAAAGAGTAAAAGTTAATAAATACTTGCTTATTTTTCTGTTGATCAATTTTTAACAAACTTCTTTGGTTGATTATTACTGCAATATAATGAGTCCTCTTCTTATTAGATACACTATAAATATTGCTTTGTACCAGGTAATATTTGTAGGGTAAATGGATGATGCTAGTCTCCTAAAGAGCAACATACTTCACCTTGACCTTTCTCTCAAATGATCTTAAATGGAATGGCGACATCCAACCCATAGCTGCATCTACTGCTAGGAAGGTTGGGTCACTGTGTTGGGCCAAAAAGTTTTTCTCATCAGAATCCATTTTGCACACTTATAAATCTTCCATTCATTGAATACTTTTGCCATATCTGGTCAGAAGCTCCTGCTATTCATCTTGAGGTTCTTGAAAAAATCCAAAGGCAGATCTGCAATATAATCAACCTGACTTAGTGGCTTGACTTCAACCACTTTCTCACTAATCTGACATGGCTTCCCTCTGTCTTTTCTACAAGTATTTTCATAACAACTGCTCTGACAAACTTTCTTCCTAGTTCCTTGTCCATATGTATTTACTCGTGCTACTAGATTGACATCAAAGTCACACCCTTTCACCATCCATATAGTCAAATATAAAAACTTTTTCTTCTCTAAAAGTTTCTTTACTTGCGCTTCCTGTTTGTAGAACACCCTTCCATTTGATTGCTTCCCTGATAACTAAAATCTCTTAAAGTTTAAATGCAATGTCAACTGCCATCTTCTATCTGCTTGATTACCATCCATGTCTTATCCTTTTTTTGACATCCCCTATACCATGTTTTTTTTCTTACTGTAACCCCCTGTCTTACTTGGGGGTGAAATAATTATAAAAAAAATGAAAACATTTAACTTACTACATAGCAAATCTGCTAGATTACTTCTATTTGATGGTGAGTTTGTCACTCACTATGTGCACCACACCAATTACTAACACTTGTTGGAAAAGAAATCTCTCTCAACTATGAAAACCACAGTGTTATTTGTAAAGCCAGTGTAAAACAAATAATTGAGATAATATAAACAGGGGTCATTCATGGACCCCCATCTACAAATTGGAGATGGTTTCACAGGCAAAGAAGGTTGAAAAATATTTGTAAAATAAATACATTTATTCCTCCATTTAGCTGTAAACCTGGTACTCTATTTATGGATTGTGCCTTTAGATTTTAACATTTTGTGTAAAAATTGTAATTTCTATATTTAAGAGTAGATAAGTCTGCCTATGGGCACCTTGGAGTGGTGTAATGGTTAGCAAGCTTGTCTTACTAGAATCATTATAACTGAGTAGTGAGTTTGATCCTCACTGGGTATGCTCTACTTTCAGCCATGTGTCACATCTAAGCTATGCTTTGAAAATCACCTTCCTCCAGGTTTGGGGGTTGGGCGCAGGGCTAACAACCTTGTCCCATAAAAAACAGTTACGAAAACAGCAAAAACGCTGCCCTACACCACATTGGGTGTAAAGGAAAAGTTTATTATTTTTTTAAAGTTTACCTATCACACTCCTTCACTCTCTTCTGAACAGATGTAGAGGTTTATCACTTCTTTCCTGTATAAGATGGCTTCCTGGTTCTTTCTCTTACAGTCTTCCCAAGTTTTTTAAAAATGTTAAAAGTAGAATTTGGTTAATATCTTTGTGAAATTAGTCATTATTTTGTGTGCTTCTTCTGAACTATATTTTTAAACATTACACTTTTTTGCACATTATTGTGATGTACATACAATGTATAAAGTTTGAAAATACCTAACAGTTCAATTTATCACTTGTAATAATTAATATTCATCAGCCTGTATTAAGCTGAGTGCTTTGCAGAATGATTTTTGTCATGACGGGAAAATTGTCATTGAACACAGGAGATTCTCTGTTCGAACAAAAGAAAAAATATCTCATCTGTTTAATGTGAATGTGCATACAAAAATAAAAAATAAAAATAGGAAGAAAAAAGACATCTTTCAAAAACATGCAGACTACCAAATGATGAAAATAATACAGGAGAAAGTTTTTGTTTTTTTATTCATCTCAAAGGTAAAATGCTGGTTCCATTGTAATGATGTGGATGCAGATTTTTCTTTTTTCTTTTGCTAGCTGCTTATTTATTTTTTAATATAACCAATATTCTTTATGAGTAATATTGAAAGGCAGTTTGTGTAATTTCTTCAAATCAACTGGAAAGTGTCTTGGAGCAGTGGAGAGATTAATGGAATAATCTTTGATGAGTTCTATTTTTGATTGAATTCTTACTGATGACTCTCTCCCCCACCGGAAAAATTTTTTTTTAATTTGTTTTTCAATCAACCAATTTAATTTTCTATCCAAAGTTAGAAGCAACTTGAATTGATGTATTTTTTCAATCAGACAACCATTTTTTTATGAATGAGAATTGAAAGTGGCAGTACAAAGTAAAAAAATTATAGGGTACAGACAAGAATTTTCAAATCTGGGATTCAGTTTTCAATTATAAAAAAAACAGAAACACTCTTAATCTAATAAAAATTTAAATTCTAAAGTCACAATAAGCAAAATATGTGAAGAAACATGTACTTGATATATATTAAGTCCGTTGCATTCACCTTTGTACAAATTCCCTAGGCAAAGGTTTTAATCCATTTCTTCTACATTTAACTATAATCTTCTTCCTCCCATTTTATTGAATATATTATATATATATCATATGTATATATGATATCATAATCATATCATATCATATATGAATATATTATATATATATCATCTTCTACCTTTAACTATAATCTTCTTCCTCCCATTTTATTGAATATATTATATATATATCATATGTATATATGATATCATAATCATATCATATCATATATGAATATATTATATATATATCATCTTCTACCTTTAACTATAATCTTCTTCCTCCCATTTTATTGAATATATTATATATATATCATATGTATATATGATATCATAATCATATCATATCATATCATATATGAATATATTATATATATATCATCTTCTACCTTTAACTATAATCTTCTTCCTCCCATTTTATTGAATATATCTGTTTTTATTGAAATAATTATTTTACTTTATTTTGCATTTTTAAAAAGATGTTTTCCAAAGATAAGCAAAGTCTTAAAAAACAAGAAAATCTCATTAAAAACCAGGAAAAAAATGAGTATTTAACTCCTATATGACAGTTAATGCTGGACAATTTCTACCCAGATAAAGAGACTAGAGGCAACAGAAATGTGGTTCTACAGTAGGATGGAAACAAAAAGTGCACTTATACTTAGAATCAGAAAGAGATATTTGCAATTTCTAGGACACATAATGAGGAAAGAGGGCTTGGAGAATTTGACGCTCACAGCACATACTGAAAGCAAGATAAACAGAGGAATGCAAGTAAGCTACATTGGAAGCTTGTGTAAATGGATTGCAGAACAGGAATTTGCAGGGATAGTGAAAAGACTAAATTTACTCAGAGTTACAAAATATAAAAGTTGTGGTGAACCAGTTATACCAACATCCTGAATGGACATGGCACATAGATGAAGAACAAGGAGACACATATTGAGGTTTACATATGAGCTTAAATTTTTAATTTAGCAATCTTTTATGATATAATTTTTCTGTGATATGGTTATTGCCATTTATGATGATGGATCACTTCGACCACAGCTTGACACAGTTGTCTACTGAATTTTGATTATTATTCATCATTGAATAAAATGCATAAATTACTTTTTAATACCATAAATTAATTGTTGTACCATGAACTGAATATATGAGCAACAACAAAATTTTTGAGAAAAAGGAAACAAAAGGGACACTTACTGTATTTGACAGCATATAAAGTGCACTTTTTTTACTAAAAATATCTTTTAAAATTCTCCTGTGTTTTATATGCTATTTGCTTGAAGGCTTACGGCCATATCATATTGAATACAACAGTTCTCGCTCGATCATGGAAGTTAAGCAATGTTGAGCCTGGTCAGTACTTAGATGGGTGATCACTTGCGAATACCAGGTGCTGTAAATGTTTAGTGACAGATATGCATTGTGGTGCAGTGGATATCGGCTCGGAAAGAGAAATTGGTGAGCCGAGTTTGAATTCCAGTTGAATACCCTGCATTCACTTAAGCACTGGTACCCTTGGGAAAGGTATTAATCCATCCCTTCCCTCCAGTTATGGGTTAAATAACAAGGGTAGGACTTGGGGACCCTGCTCTTAAAAACAAATCCCAATGAATCTTGATACTCAAAAAGAAAAAAGTATTACTAAACACAAAACTTATATAAAAACAATAATAAATTGTTGAAAGAAAAAGGTAGTACCAGCAATAAGTGAATAAAATTTAGTTACCAATAAATGACCTGCCAAGGTTGATATGCCATAAAAACAAAACAACCAACCAACCAACCATATGCTTGATCTTTATTTTGTTTTTAACCTTTGAATATAAGAATATAAGAATATAAGAATATAAGAGTTTTATAGGCTCATGTTCTTTTTTTTCCTATTATTTTTCACTTAATTTTAATCACAGCTTCTTTAACCAAAATCATGCTTCATAAATATAGCCTAGGCTGTATCATTTACTAATGATTTTATTAATTTTACTAATTACTAATTTTTTCTTCATTTGCCCTGCTGAAATTGAGGTGCATTGTATACTCCCCTGCGTCTTATATGCTGTCAAATACAGTATATGTAGAATCAAAAGAATTAGTTGAAATGTCTAGGACACATAATGAGGAAAGGGTGTTTGGAAAATTTGACACACATGACATATTGAAAGCAAGAAGGACAGAAGAAAGCAGAAAATAACCTATCTAATGACTTGGATCACTGAATGACAGAACAGGGTTTATAAGATATATCTTATAAACCCTGTTCTGTCATTCTGTGAAAAAAAAAATTTACTAAGACCTACAAAGGACTGAAAATTGTTGCGATTCATGAACACAAATATTTTAAAGGGAGATGGCACAGTAGAAAAAGAATCAGAAATAACTTGTTTTATTTCTTGAGAAAGAGTAAGGAATGGTAACTAGTTAGAATATTTTATTTTTTATTAACTTCTTCATGGTACTTATATATTTTTCTCTCTCCTTTCCTTTTACTTTTTTTAATATATTCATTTTTTCTACTAAGACTACTATTCATCATCATCATCATCATCATCATCATCATTGAATTATTACCATAATAACACGAGCACTGTTTCTGAATGCTGTGAACTCAATTTTTATCTGACATTCTGAGATATGGTTTTGCTGTTAAGTGATTCTTTCAGATTAGTCTTTGTTGGTTTTTATCAGAATGTTTCCACCATTATTGCCTTCTGGTCTTTCTCAGCTGTCTATCATATTTGGTAATCTTCAAGGAATTGTGCTATTGCTTGGAACGATTTTGGTTTCTTATTTAACCTATTCAATCTCAAGCTGAACAAAGGAAAAGTTTTATAAATGTTGCGAACAAGTCACTGTAGCCAAGAGTTAGGACATCATTATATTTTAATAATATTTTTTGATTGGGCATCAAAGTCAAATCCATTGTTTGTTCATTTGTTTTGCTGTCATTTCCCTAAATCTGTTGAATAATACTATCTCTGGTTTACATCAGCAGTTTTTTTTACATCAGCAGTTTTTCACAAGCAGAAATATTTGAAGTTAATCATTGACAATGGAGACTTAAAGTATGAGGAAGGTGGAAAAATATCCGTATTTGATTCTGAGCTTTCCATTGGCTGATAAATAAAATGAATATATATATATTTATATAAATAAATGAACTTATTATTTAAAAAAAAAGACTTTTTGATTAAACTGCTAAGATGCAATTCACTGAGGATGAAAGACAACAGAGTGAAAGAAACTGAGATAGCATTCTTCTTCTTTTTCTTCTTCTTCTTCTTCTATGTTACATGTCCTTTCAGGACGTAGGCAATCATAGCTTTCCATGTCTCCCATTTCCTGGTAGCTCATAGCACGCTTTCTTCTATTACCCCATCCAAACCCTGCTCTGCCATCCACCTGCTCAAGCTCTTCAAATCCACAGCTTTCTTATGTCTCTTTTTCCTTCTATCTAACCTCTCTAAGCCTTCCTTCCTCATTACATTTCCCAGGAACTTCAGCTGTCTTTTCCTGATGCTCAGTTTTAATTTCCTTTTTTTCCCTCCTTTCTAAAATCTCATCATTGCTCACATGCTTGATCCATGATATTCACTACATCCTTCTGTAGAACCACATTTCAGTTTCATGTTTTTCCTTCATCTTTGATGATATTGTCCAGCATTCACTGCCATATTGAAGGACAAACATCACATAGCAATCCAGAACTCTCTTCTTTGTTTTTAGCAAAATTTTTACTGCCTGTTAATATTATGCTCAGCTTCTGGAATGCGTCATTGGCTATTCCAATTTGTCTTTGGATCTCAGTGTCGCACTTTCCGTCTTCCGATATAACATTTCCCAAGTACTTCAGTTTTTGTACTTGCTTAATTTTAGTATCCCCAACCTGTAATTGGCATTTTGGGCTCCTCTGTTTGCTGAGGAGAAAAGACAATAAAAAGAAATAGATTTAATGAGACAGAAGATGACAATAGACATTGAATTTAAATTGATGTCAAATGAGTTGGCAGGAAAACAAGATGCTGGAAGAGAACATAAGAAGCTATTAAAATATAACTAAGAATTACACTGAGCAATTTCAACAGTAAAATGATGAGACCTAGCTGCCAATCTAGTACTGTACTTAATTCATGAAGTTGAAGTACCAAAGAGGAAAATTTGTTAGAGCAATTGCTATAAAAATATAGAAAAAAATCTATGGGAGCTATTTTGTAAGAAAATTATTGAAGCTGTGATGTCAGGTTGGGACTCCTAACACTGCAGATTCTTCTTTGGGTTTTTCCCAGAATTTCTAGATAGAGAAAAGAAGCACCAGACTAGATTTGGCAACAGTCATTAATACACGGAAGAACGTTATACATAATTGAGTAGATTAAGTAGGTAGGCTTAAAAAGTGTGTCAATTTTAACATTTACTACTTTTCTTTTGTAAAATACATTTTTGACACAAAATTTTCATCGTTAGATAATTTTATCCCTGGGAAGTTTTATCACTTTGTGTGATTTTCTGAATACTGTAGGCTAACAAAATGCATCACATTTGTTGTTGACCATTTATTACCTGATGTAAACAATATTTTCATCCATGTTTTTTTTTATCATTTCACCCCAAGCAAGGCATTCCACTGCCACTATTGCGCAGGGGGTTACATAGGGGAAGGTGCTGAGAGAGCGATTAGATAAAGGAAATGTCAGAAGGAGGGTGATAGATGAGTAAGGAGGAACATAAGAAGAGTGTTTGAGAGAATGGGTGTGAGTTAGTGTGTTAGGAGGTGTCTATTGACCTTACATTTAAACTCCTGGAGATTGTAGCTGTTGGGGAAGCAAGTTTGTGAAAGAGAATTCCACAGGTGGGAAGTGCAAGAAAAGAAGCTGTTGGAGTAAAAATTGTGGTTATATTTTATCGGTTTCACTGTAAAAGGGTGGGACCTAGTTGCTAATCTAGTATCTTATGCAAATTCGTAACTAGGGGGCACCAGTGATCTAAGTTCATCAAAGCAGAGGCCGTGAAAGTATTTATAGAAGAGGCACAGGGAAGCCATGTCATGCTGATGAGAGAGTGACTGCAGCTGGTCTGCCAAGTCGGTATTGATCACATTACAGATTCTCCATTGTATTTTATCAAAAACCCGGAAGAGAATAGCAGGGGCACCTGACCAGATGTGGCAGCAGTATTCAATACATGGGCAGATGGTAGATTTATATATGTGCAGGATAGATTCAGACGAAAAAAACTTCTGGGCCCTGCACAGAGAAGCGACTTTCATAGCAGTGGATTTAGCAATTGAGTCGATATAGTCATTTCACTTGAGGTCCGCTGAGAGTGTGAGGCCAAGCAGGCATTGTGTTTTACTCTCTGGGAGGAAAGCCTGTTCCATGCTAATGGGAGGTATGTATTTGAAAGCATTTATTTTTTTACTAAATGTTCATCTTATACAAGACCCAAGAACCAGTCAAGGTAGCAGATTACTAAATGATTTTGCATGGCTGAAGGAAGAGAGAAAACAATGTAAGTGCAGATTGTGAGTGATACGTAGGCCCAAGTTAGCCTGAGTCTTGAAGATGTTAAGAGTGTAATGTTCAAGGACACTTACTTTTTGGACTTTGTTCCATAAAGTAGCCACTTTGGGAAGAAGTTGTTTGAATGGAACTTCTTTCTTATCAGTGGACTGCATAAAGAAAGAGGAGAGTTCAAAAGTTCTCAAAATATTCAAAATGGTAAGATACGAATAGAACTCATGAACTATTTCAGGACAGATGGCAGTATTTGATCTAACAATATTGATGCACTCACTTTACTGTATCAGTCGACAAATCCATTTATCAATCAATAAAGTAACAAAGAAAATGAATGCCAGAAGTTTTCGGTTTCAAGTGCGTCAAGAAAAGTGAAATAGCAAGGGAGGAAATATCTTGTAGGCATGGACTTAAAAATATAACCATTTCATAAAGGCAAATTTAAAGAAATTGAAACGTTGACAGACATAAGAGGCCAAACAAAGTGTCCTCATGGTGAACTGGCTTAAACTGATTGAGCTACTGGTTCTTGAAGTCAGATCTCTTGTGAGGATCAATTATGTTGCTAGCTTTTGGCTAAAACAACTCAAGAGACCTTAAAATGAACTTCATATCCAAAGTATTTGCAAACAACAAGGTCAACTCTTGAAGAAAACAATGCAATGACTAAATTAGCAATATCAAAAGAAGTTATATCATTATGATGTCTGATCAGAAAGTTATGAGATTTTGCTAACAGAAGACTTATACATAGGTTCAAACAAATCCCTACTAAGCACAGACAGAAAAATAACTCATTTTATTCCCTTTTAAGCTTCATAAACTATTCAGGAATAGTTATTATTTGATTGCAGTATGATGGGACTTTTGAAGAATAATTTAAATTTTTTTTTATAATCATTTCACCCCAAACAAGGCAGTACTGCCACTGGTGCACAGGGGATTATATAAGAGGTGAATGATGAGAACGAATTCAACTGGATTGTTGAATTTGTTGCATTCACCTACGTGCAAATACCCTTGGGAAAGGTATTAATCCGTCTATTCCTTCCAGTTATGGGTTAAATAACTGGACAGATTGGGTTCTATAGCCTTGATTGGCAACCAGTCTACCGCAGAAAGCAATGGCAACCTACTGCGGGATAATCTTCTGCTCAGTCATTCCTGTCTCTTTCGAGACATGATCACCCAAGCGTGTATCAAATATGGCATTTAACTGACTGAGTGATGAGAAAGAGGAACAAGTTACAGAGGGTGTCAGAGAATGGATAAGAGCAAGATGAGAACGCTGTATGAGAGCTGAGTGGAAACGGAGAAGAACATGATACAAGGGTTGTCAGGGAAAGGATGCAAGTCAAAGAGATAAAAAATGGCATTTGACATTGCATTAAAATATTTAAAGCGGTTGTAGCTGTCAGGGAAGCAAGTATACAAAAAGGAATTCCACAGGTGGGAAGTGCAAGAAAAGAAGCTGAGAGAGTTAAAGTTGCAGTTTTATTTGATTAGTTTCACTGTAAAAGGGTGGGACCTAGTTGCTAGTCTAGTAGCTTGAATAAATTCATGCAGAGGGGGCACCAGGGAGCTAAGTTCATCAAAGCAGAAGCCATGAAAGTATTTGTAGGAGAGGCAGAGGGAAGATTGCAGATTCTCTGTTAGATTTTGTCAAAACCACCAACATGAATAGCAGGGGCACCCCACCAGATGTTTTCAGGGAGACTAGCCTGATCCATGCTAATGGGGGGAGAAGTAAGAGCAACTGTCTCTGGTAGTTAAGAGAAAGCAGCTTTGTTTTGGAAGCATTAAAATTTATGAGCCATTTTCTTAGTCCAGTCCACCACAGATTGGAGGTCTTTTCAAGATTTCAGTGAGGTTTACTTTGTGTGTGTGTATATATATATATATCTTCTGGATACATATATATATATATATATATATATATATTGTCATCTTTTTTTTTTTAATCATATCATCCCAAGCAAGGCGAAAACATCACTGATGCGCAGGGGGCTACGTAAGAGTGAAAAGTTTGGAAAAGAGAAAAACTGGAAACCACATCCTAAACAGGAAACAAGGGATGAGCCTCTTCACCTGTTCAATAGACGAGGGTGGAGTGTGAACCGGGTAATAGTTTAGTCTATCTACTCCAATTGAAAAAAATAAAAGAAAATAAAAAAAAAGAGTGAAAAGATTGTAAAAGAGAAAAACCGGAAACCACAGATGAGCCTCTTCACCTGTTCAGTAGACATGAAAATAAATTTAATTTTTTTTTTTTTTACTAAGTTGAAACTTAGTAAAAGTCAAAACAGCCTTTAAACCAACAATTTAGTAGAATTTAGTCCCAAAATTAAATGAATAAAAACAAATATGGTAGAATAAATTAACAGAAAATTCAATCTTACCACGTGCAAACCACCGAAAGTTGAGTAAATTTCTAAAGTCATACCAAATTTGCTCTGATTTTTCCAGTTTATGTCAGCTACCAGTAAATAAGCAGTGTGTTAGAGAGAGAGAGAGAGAGAGAGAGAGAGAGAGAGAGAGAGAAGCAAGTGTCCAGTAATCGGAGAGTGGGTAGAGAATGGCTGGATTCATAGAGTAACGGACTTCAAAAAAAAAAATATTTCATTGGAATGTGACACTAGCTCTATAACAGAAAACTTTAGATGTCGAAACGGCCTTTAAACCAACAATTTAGTAGAATTTAGTTCCAAAATTAAATGAATAAAAACAGATCTGTTTTGCTGTATCACTGCTCATCAGTACAGTTAGACATCCGATTGCTTTTTACCCAGGATTGAAACCCGACCAATTGGTGTCAGTCGGCAATTCTACCTCTGAGCTATGGGCACTCGATATATCCAGAAGATGAAGAGAATGAACAGGTCAAGAGTTCATTTTTTGCTCAAAGTGTTCTATTGTTTCTTAACGCTATATTTGCCATTCAATCTGAGAAAGTGGTTGCATACATTTGGCATTTTACATATTTCTGAAGTGCATGACATCCATATGAATGTTTTGATATTGAGAATCTATTTAAGGAATGTTAAATTCTTCAATCACTATATTCTCATAATGTGTTCCAAAAATTCCATCTTTCTCATTCTGATTATAAGTATATAAGTTATGGTTGCTCATACTGATGTTGGATTTGAAAATTAAAAAGAAAACAGTTTCAAAAATACAAATTTTCGTAAAAATGAAAGGAGTAATAAAAGTTAATATCAGCCATATTTTTTGCACCATTCTTTTGTTAGTAATGATGCTTGAACCTTTCTTTAGGCATTTGCTTTTACATAAAACTACAAAGAATTTAAATATTCAGGTGTAATTGAATTTTGCCAAGTTTTCCGAATCACAACTTTTCAAACACCTCGTCATCGGGTTTACTTTCAGTTTTTCACCCGAAGCATTACTGATTATTCCCCTGATGTTTTCTATTGTGCTTAAGTCAGGAAAGTTGTTTAATCTGCAAGTTCGTCTTGCTCAGTAAAAAAACAAATTTGAAAAGGAGTGTTCAATGAGTCGGGGCACAGTATTATTGTGCTAGAATGTCCCATCTGTTGAATACATTAGCAAGCGTTTCAACGGCAAATGTTTTCTGCTCAAGAACACCTCAATACTCATTCTTATTCATCCAACATTCAGAGATGGAAAGGTCACTCTTGATTTGGAGAAAAATGCATCTTCCCTATGTTAATATATTTATTGTTCAACGTGAACAATTTTGGCCTCGGTGGATATAGGAGGAGGCTAGTTGACAGTAACTATCCTTTACCTATCTAGCTAGAATCACAAAGGAATGTCAAAAAGAGATGGTGGGATAGGTCAATCAAAAAGATTTACCCAGCCAAGATCAAATAGGACAAAAACAAACTGGGCAGGTTGGAAATCTTGACATGGATCATAACCAAAGAAAACTTCAGGAACAGGCAAGGAACAATAATCACACACATTAACTAAGTATACAAGAATAGTTTAGCTAACAAGGGAAGTGATCCAACATGAAACCTCCCTCTTGTGACAAAGGGGAACTAAAAGAAAAAATCATGGCTGGCCCCATTCACTTGAATTTAGTTTGTCACTTTTACCGACCTTTTGCTGAAATCTGTTGACACAAAAATCTTTCTGTCACATTTGATTTTCATCTTGAACTTGTGCCTAAAGAGGCCACCAAATCCCAATAAGAACAGTGTTCATATCACAAGATTCTCTCCATCCACAATGTCCATATCACCATTCATACTACAGCAAGCAACATGAAAAACATCATCTGTTTTTCCTCGAAATATGGAAGCAACACATTATCACACACATGCATGAGATGTTCGGGAATGATGCAAGCCATCAGCTTGCCAACATAGTCCCAGAAAGTACCTGAGGACAGTGGAAGAACGTGTGCAAAGCTGTTTTCACTAGACCAAGGTCACACACATAATAGAACAAATCTGCTCAGTCCTATCTGAAGGCTGTGATCATTGAGAGGTAGCGTGTTCCGAATCAATCGCCATGTAACTGAAAACTCAGGGTTGCTGAGATAATTCTTCCTTATGGAATTTTATGATGTGTTTTATTGCAAAATTTAGAAATATCTTGGATACGTGGGTTGTCTCACTTGACTTTTCAAAAAGTAAAGTCTGTTAGGGTGCACTTTTCAGGATTATAAAAACTTGAGTTAAACATTTCCGTTGTCTTTCTCTTCTTTTTTAACTCTTGTTCCAGATGTAGTCGAATGTAGATAAAGAACACTGCCAACATTATGCATTTTCTTCCTTGGACCTCTATTGACTTTTGAACTCTCTCTCTTTTCTCTCTCTCTCTCTCTCTCTCTCTTTCACACACACACACACACATACAAGTCTAACATGCTTATTTAACACACTCAAATACTTTTTATAGCTAGTTTCAAAGTCTTTTCCTTTTATTTTGATACACTTGCAAATACTTTTGTTAATAAATGCATTAATTGCTATTCTTCTTAAATTTATTGTTTTATGCAACTTATTTTTACCCAGAGGTGTATGTTCACAAATAGCTAAAATAGACTTCTTCAAGAAAGAGGGCAGTTCTTGAAAATTCAAAAATGAAATTACCGATATAGCAGAATGTGTTAGGACTTGTTGGTCATTTGGATAATGACTTTAACTTGGTTTCGTTTAGTTTGTCTAATGGCATAACATATGGGTCATTTAATGCTGAAAATTCATTTTCTTGAGAACTTTTGCAAATTTTTTTTCCAAAAATATATTGCTTGTAATTTTTCTCTCTTTTTCAATAATGTATTTTTCTATAAATATGTATTGACAGCATTCTTACTACAAATACAAAACTATGTTTTGATCCCAGTTTGATGGCACACAATTTTCCCATTGCTGGATCTCTAACATATGCTACTGTCTCTGGTCAGGGTGGACCTGAGAATAAGAGGAATTAAAAGATTTCCATGCTCCTAAAAAAACTCCCAATCAGAGGTTTTGTTGCCAGATGTAGTTTACCATCATACGCAGGACAAAATAATTTCAAATGTGTTAAATTCATATTTATTTTGAAAATATTGAATTATAAACTAATTCAACATATACAAAATGAAAGGAATTTAACACATAGAAGAATTTCCCATGTATATTTAATAATAATAATAATACCTTAAAGAAATAAGTGACAATTACAAGAATTTAACATATTTGTCAGGGTAACAGAACTGCCAAAAGTGCTTGATAGATAACTAGAGCTCTAACATTCAATAAATCAAGGAAATTTTCAATTACTTATCTGAATGACCAACTCAAGATTTGGCCAAAATGACCATTTAGATACAAAATTCTTGAGTTGGTAAATCAGATAAGTACATTGAACTTTTCTTGATTCATTGAATACAGGCTTAAAAGCTGCACTCTGTGCGGACATTTAAGCTAACTCAAGAGAAATAGACGGATGCACACATGATGCTCATCACATGCATTATGAGACTGTTTTAAAGAAATCTATTTTCCAAAAAACAAAACACTAAAAACAGAAAAAATTACATTACAGTCAAACAGGAGAACATAAGTTGCAGTCTAGGGAGTTAGTGGCCAAATGTAAGGAATGATGTGTTTGCAGAAATTGTGTAGCATGCGGAAGAGTTTTGTTGCCAGACATAGCAGCTACCCTCTTGACTCAGGGCAGAACTAGCTCTCTAGCTATAGACCTGGTTAATTTGGAGGGATTGTTTGTGATCAGAGCCTGGATCAAACCAAAAAATGTGAAAGTTTTTTTTCTTATCAGAACGATTAGAGTGAGTGTCTTGAGCTGCTGTACCTTTCTAATACCATTAGACTCATTCACTTCTTTTTGAATCCTCTTTACTCTCCTCAGATTAACATTCAAATCCTGTGAAATGTTCATATCGGAGCTTTTGGTGCAAAAGCCAAGCATTACAGCATACTGTTTCTAAATTTCTGGTGGACTGAACTTTGTCATTGTGCACTTTTTTCTCACTGAGAGTGCCCAACTGACTCTACTATAAAGTGCAGTCAACAAAATCAAAAGCAAACAATGTGAATGGTGACTGCTAAAAAATATTTACTGCAAACGCTCACATGAGTACATAACATTTGAAACCATTACATAGGAAAGTAAAAAGCCAATAAATCTTTCGTTCCTTGAAATCTATTTATTAATGCCAAAAGCACTTAGAATTTGGGTATTGGTTGATATAAGATCCTGGTGTCAGACACCTTAAGAGGATGAAAGAAAATTGTTCATTTGTTTTGTTTTTTTATTCAATCTGTGTAAAAAAAAATTACTGATCTTATATACTTAATATTGTGCATTAGAAAAATTCGATTTTGAAAGAAAAATAATGAATAATGACCCTAGGACTTAATATTTATTTTAAAATACCAAAATGATGGTACATATATATATATATATATATATATATATATATATATATATATAGATAGATAGATAATGAATAGATGTTGTTCACTCTTAAGGGTTTTTTTCTAATTTGTAAATTGGAAGAAGCCACTGAAGAGTGAACAAAAAAATCTACCTACCAAACAATGAGTCACAATGCTGAAGTTAACATCAGTCAGCTAAGTGACAATTTTTTGCTCAAATTAATTCCATTAATGCTCTGTTTGATATTGAGCACTTTATTACAAGTCTGCTTGCCTTAAATGCTTTTTGTCAGTATTCCACTGACTGTTAAGAATTTTAGCTTCATACAATCTTACAAATATATATGTGTGTGTGTGTGTGTGTGTGTGTGTGTGTGTGTGTGTCCAGCAGAGCTAAATGTGCATGCATACAAATACACACACACAATTATATGCATATACCTTTTTTCCTGGAGTTGCACTCATGCACGCCATTTTAGCTTCATGATTGAAAATAAAAACTGGAACTGCAGAAGGCCATATGATTGCAGCCTGGCTTGTGTGAGCGATTGATTTTTGCCATTTCATTTCCCAAGAATGGTGGTACTCATAACGCAGTCTGACTTCCTGGCCCAGATCAAAGCTGCATTTCACTGCTTCGTTCTCTATAGAGCTTCCTTCAGTTCTTCACGTGTCAACTTTCTCCCACTCCAACTGCTGATTCCTATTTCGTTGGCAGAACTCTTACTTTCTTTATTACCAAGCTTTCTTTCCATGTCCTTTCCTGCTCACCCCGTCTCTCTCTGTCTCTATTTCTCTTTGAAATTGTTTCTTTTTCAGAATTGTCACTTTCTTTATTACAAATCTTTTTTCTGCTCTCTCTAGAACTTTTTCTATTTTTTTCAACTGTCATATTCTACCAAGCATTTTACTTAATTCTTGCACTTAATATTTTGACTTTGTCCCTCTTTCTTTTTATTTTCATTTGATTTTTGTCACTGATTTGTTCTATTTTTCTATCAGTTTTCTCTTTGAGAATTTTCATTTCAGTGTTTTCTTTCCACCCTTCTCTGCTTTGCGTACCTCTATTCTTTAAAAAAAATATTTCACCCTTCCTGTCCTATAAATGGACAAAACACTGCTTTCATCACTCTCTGACTTAGTCAATTTTATCTATTATTTCTTGACTCTACAGCTTATTCGGCTGTCCTCTTTTTCATATGTTATATTCTATCCCTTGCATTCTTCATTCTTCTCCTCGTTCCCTTTTCATTTTTCCTTTCCCTTTTCTCACTTTCTCAAAAATACCTTTTCTGTTTTATCTCTCTTTACATGTATCCGGCATTTTTCTCTCTCAAAATACTTTTATTTTTGTTCTATACATTTTTATTTTTATCTCTTTTTCATCTCCATTGATATCAATCTTCACTTCTATTTACAACTCCCGAAGTTCTTTAAAATATCTGTTCTTAAAATGTTTTTTCCTGCTAGTTATTTCTATTCTGTTCCTTCACTGACATTTGAATATTTCTCTGCCTCAGGTGTGATTTCCACCTGTTAGGCATTTGCATTTTGGTCAGTAACAGTAAACTTAAGCAGAGGAGTTTGGCACTTCAATTCTATTGTTTCCCTTTCAAAACTTTTGAATCTACCACCATGTTTTTTATTATTTTTATTTTTTTTCAGATTCCTCCCTACTCTGTTTCCTACTGAAAAAAAATGACTTCAGAAATAAATATAGTCAATGAAATAAACAGCCAATAATTTGTAAAGAAATAAATAGGAAATGATTTTATTACAACATTCACAAAGTACTTATATAGGGGCAATAAAATGCTGCAGGCAGGATTAATGCTTCAATTGTGGGTGCTTGTAAGTAAGGAATGTCTTTGATGTATTTGTTCCTTAGGTCAGTAAGTAGTTTTTGAGACAGAGAAGAAGGTAAGGAGATGTGAAGGGAGGTAAGCATAGTAACCTCTTGACATGGGTCAAGGGAGATACTAATTACTCTCTTCTCCTCCAGTCAGTCTGCCTGGTGATGCTTTCTGTATCCACTTTTTATATCTTCTTTTTGGATCACAGCAGCTCATTTGGGATTTCACACTTGTATTTGGCTTTGAGCTTCCCATTGGCTGATAAATAAAATTCGCGTAGGCTTGCGAACTGGAAATTTAATATTTAATTAATTTTTAGTTTTCAACTGAAACATCTGCGCAGAGCCGGCGGTGCAGCAATGACTTTTGGTCATTTGCTTTTTGGTTATGAAAGCGCAAACATCCGGTCCATCGCTTTTGCTCTGTATCACCACACTTATTGTCACTGAATTTATACTCCTACTGTTAGCAAGGTCTTCAATAAAATAGTTTCCTGTAGCATAACCTTCTTTTGAATTTTACAAATAATACATTCTTTCTGTCAGCAAGGCTTTTAGTAATTCCTGATAATCCTATTCTTATGTAGATTATTGTATTTGAGGGCATATAAGATGCACGGGTGTATAAAATGTACTACAATTTCAGCAGTCAGTCAGTCAGTCAGTTAAGTGCCATACGTGATACATGCTTGGGCAATCATGTCTCGAAAGGGACATGGCTGACTGGGCAGAAGATTATCCCACAGTAGGTTGCCATTGCTTTCTGCGGTAGACTGGTTGCCGACCAAGGCTATAGAACCCAATCTGTCCTGTTATTTAACCCATAACTGGAGGGAAGAGACGGATTAATACCTTTCCCAAGAGTATTTGTGTGTAAGTGAATGCAATGAATTCAACTGAAATTTGAACTCGGCCCCTCGATTTCTCATTCTGAGCCAATATCCACTGCACCACAATGCATTTCAGCAGTAATTAGTAAAATTATTAATAAATGGCACAGTCTAGGCTACATTTGTGAGGTAAATGCCTTAATGGAATAATTTAAATCCAAAAATTGTGAATGTATTTATACCAATGCAACTGGAAATTGTTGCAAGAAAAATATTAATAAAACAAACATATTTTACAAATACATAATTTGCATTTATTACATATAATTTTAGTGAAACAAAGTACTAATATTAAATGTGATGAAATTAACATAATGGATGTTGAATTCATTGCATTTACTTACACGCAAATACTCTTGGAAAAGGTATTAATCCGTCTCTTCCTTCCAGTTATGGGTTAAATAACAGGACAGATTGGGTTCTATAGCCTTGGTTGGCAACCAGTCTACCGCAGAAAGCAATGGCAACCTACTGCGGGATAATCTTCTGCCTAGTCAGTCATATCTCTTTCAAGACATGATTGCCCAAGTATGTATCACGTATGGCACTTAATTGACTGATTGAATGACATATAAGTTGCAGGGAGATAAAAAAAATTGTGCCTTATATGCTGTCAAATACGGTGTGTGTGTGTGTGTATATATATATCTATTCAAAAGTTGTACAATATAAATGTATTGAACACTTATTAATACAATTGTTTCCTGGTCTAATTTAATTATGACCAAAATATTACTAATTATATATATATATATATATATATATGTATATGCAGGGGATTTATCTTTTCAGTAAGATAAATTCATGAGGGTCATATGATGTCAGTTTGTGGGTTTGATGAACACCAGTTGCTATCTAGACAGCAAGGAAGATAGATGTAAGCCTACAGTTGTAGGGTCAACAGTGGGAAACAAAAGAAAGCACATCCTGACTGTTTTCCATATCCAGAAAATATAAAAAGAAAAACTATCTCATTTTTTTCTGTTATATATATATATATTTTTTTTATCTCTATATATTAAAGTATTTCTATGTGGTATAAATAGTGACAGGAATATTCATATTTGTATATAATTTCTTGTTTAACATAGTGCTATATAAAATCTTTTTAAGAACAACATATATCATCCACCCCCTCTACAATTTTGTGGTCTTTCCTTACATTGTATAAAGGTGTCAGTATATCATGGATCTGCTAATGCTTATAATGGGGCACTGGAAAACTAGAAATATTCATATTCCAAGCCAAGCATCCTGATATATATATATATATATATATATATATATATATATATATATATATATATATATACATACTTTAGAACATGTACAAACTACAATCTACTACAAAATTGTACACTTTGTTTTGACATTGGAAGAACAATGTCTCATCAGGTAGTTAATAATGATGGTAATAAATGCTATTTTTTAAAAGATAATTTATGAAAATTCATTTATATTATTGGAAAAATTTTTCATATGAGCTAAAGAGGATAGGAAAGATGAGAAAAATAATGTTTATTACCATCATTATTAATTACCTGATGAGACATTGTTCTTTCAATGTCAAAAAAAATGTACAATTTTTTAGTAGATGATTGTACTTTGTACATGTTCAAAAGTATAATTTATGATAAATATTCATTGCTCTATTTTTATATTGAGCATTGTTTAAATTAATGTTTTGAATGTTGCAAATATTTTCTTTGTTCCTTTTTCATTTGGTTATATATATATATATATATATATATATATATATATATATATATTATAAATTGTGTTTTAGAAGATGTACATGATTTCTTCTATATATGACCTCTTCTCTACAATCATATGGCTGTTTCAGTATTAGGACTTCAAACACATCATCTCCTCATTCTATATTCACTCAGATATATATATATATATATATATATATATATATATATAGTCATCTGCAGACAGATCTGTTTTGCTGTATTACAGCTCAAGTACAGCTAGAAACTGAATGCTTTTAATCAGGATTGAAACCCAACCGAATTGACCTCAGTTGCCGATTCTACCTCTGAGTTATGAGTGCTTGGTAGAAAGCAGACTTTTAGCGTGTGATATACCATGTAAGCATTCACCTGTAGCTGAGAGTATTTTAATTCATTACTTCTTACTTTGTGCCATATTTCTTATAAAAAAAGAGAATATCCCAACTAGTACTACTCACAGTTGACATAAAATCTTTCTCTTAAAATAATTTTCTTTAAGAATTTCAACTTCTTGATTTTATGCCTTTATTTTTTCTTCAGTTTAAATGTGCTATCCATTTTAGGTGTTGCTATTGTTGATCATCTTCAAGTCACATGGCTTCTGTTATTTAGTACAATTCTTTGTTTGTGAATCTGTAATACTAGTTCACAACGTTCAAAGAATGAAGATCTTTGCCAAGAACCCCAAGCTTCACTCACTCAAAGCCTTGAACAGACCAAGAGAGAGAGAGAGATGGTCGCCAATACTGGAAGAGTTATATCATTTCTAAATAATGTGTTATTTCTCTTAATAGACTGAGGAAGATAAAACAAAATACATTGACAAAGCTGTTATCACTGTAGGTAAATCTAAGTTTGTTCAGTGTATTTGGACAGCATGTAATTAATGGATATCGACTGACCAATGATAATCAGACCAAGAGTGATATAAACATAAGGCATTAAGACATAAGAACATTTTGGTTTCCTGTAACTTTGCATCATTGATCCATCAAAATACAGCTAGGACTGATTTTTTTTTTTAATCATTTCACCCCAAGCAAGGCATTCCACTGCCACTATAGCGCAAGGGGTTACATAGAGGAAGGTAAAGAGAAAGAGTGGTTAGATATAGGAAATGTCATAAGGAGGGTGATAGACTGGTAAGGGTACCAAGGTTGAGGGTTGGGTAGATGGGAAGAGTGTTTGAGAGAATGGGTGTGAGTTAGTGTGTTAGGAGGTGTCTATTGACTTTGCATTTAAACTCCTGGAGATTGTAGCTGTCGGGGAAGCAGGCATGTGAAAGGGAATTCCACAGTTGGGAAGTGTGAGAAAAGAAGCTGTTGAAGTAGAAATTGCGATTACATTTTATTGGTTTTACTGTAAAAGGGTGGGACCTAGTTGCTAATATAGTATCTCATGCAAATTCATACCTAGGGGGCACCAGTGATCTAAGTTCATCGGAGCAGAAGCCATGAAAGTATTTATAGAAGAGATACAGGGAAGCCACATCACGCCGGTGAGAGAGAGACTGCAGCCGGTCTGCTAAGTCAGTGTCAATCACATTTCAGACTCTCCATTGTATTTTGTCAAGAACACTGAGTTCGGTTGAAATTTATGAAATTTTTCTCTTAAAACAGTTTTTCAGAAAAATATGTTTCCCAAGTCCAGTAACTGTTATTTCTCTTTCCGGTATTGATGGATGATTTCTTTACAGTTGTAGTTTATAAAATCTTTCTCTTAAAATAATTTTTCAGAAAAATAGGTTTCTCAAGTCTACTAGATGTTATTGCTCTTCCCAGTATTGATGGTGGATTCTTTCTTTAACTATCACTTGAAGAAATGTTGAATATCAACCTCGTGAGTGACATTATTTTCTCTCTGAGTACCAAGTGATACCCATATTACTGTTGTTGCTAATCCTCAAATAATAGAATTTTTCTTATTTGGCACAGTTTTTGGATTCTGTAGTGCCATTCCAGAGGTTTCAAAGAAGTGTGATCTTTGCCAAGATTCATAGACTCAAAGTATTTTGTAGTCATTGATCTTAGTGGTCTTATACAGCTGACAGTTTAGATGTTTCTGAATGGGTCAAAATATGAACTTTTAACAAAGAAAAGAGTACTGAACTGTTACATGATATCTGTTCTGTATGGCAGCAAATGCTGGACAATCTTCTCAAAGATGAAGAGACTTGAAGCAATAGAAATGTGGTTCTACAGAAGGATGCTGAGGATACCATGGACCAAACCTGTGAGTAACAACAAGATTTTGGAGAGAATGGAAACTTAGATAGCTGTGGAAATCTCAGGGTTATGTAATGTGGAAGATGGGCTTGGAAAGTCAATACTCACAGGACAGATTGAAAGACAGGAAAGCAGTGTGGAACATACTTGATGAATATGTGTCAATGGATGGTAGAATTGAGTTTGGGATAATTAACAAAAAGACAAAATGTATTAAGAGCTACAAGAGACAGAAAGATGTGGAGGGTCATAACTGCATACATCTTGAAGGGAGCTGGCTCAAAAATGAAAAAAAAAAAAAACTTTGCCTTAAAAATGAATTAATTTCTTCACTTTCTTCCATGAATTCATCATGAATCAAAAGAGAGAAATGATTGTAAATTTTTTATACTCTTTATTTAGTAAGATACTATTCAGTCTGTTTGTTTCTTAATGTATTTCCCTGTTTTTATCTCTAGTTCACTACTGAATTAACTGTAGTTATTAGTCTTCTTTCTCAAAATGTGAATCACTGATTTGTCTATTGTCAATGAAGCACTTGCATGCTTAACTGACTATGTGCTCACAAGCTTTTTGATTTCATTTGCATTAAGATGGAATAAGACTTGTAATAAAATATCCAGCAAAACTGGAGAGTATTCTTCTGGAATGACGTGATAAAAATCAACAATTACAGAAAAAAATCTAGTAATAAAATAGCAGTAACAATAAAAATTGTTTTGACCAAGATTGTTGTAATAAAAAGCAAAAATGAGTAATCTAGTAAGAAAATAATAGTACTAATGAAGAGTATCAACACAATGTGTTGTTATGAAAACCAACAACAATAGTATAAAGAAATCATATGGCATACAGAAATAATGAAAGATGTTTTCAGAAAGTAAGCAAAGCATTAAGAGATTGAAAAATGCCTCTAGAAACAAACAGAAAACTACTGGGCTATGATCAAAATTATATGGCGTTAGGACAATTTCCTCACAGATGAAGTGACTTCTAAGGAAAGATATCATTCTACTGGAAAATACTAAAAATACCATGGACAGAACATGCGAGAAATAAGGAAGCTTGATAGAGAACAGAAATTATAAAGAAACTACTGCTGATAACCACAAAAGAGCGGCTAAAATTATTTTTGGATACATAATTAAGAAAGAATACTTGGAGAATTTAAGTAACAGAGCATATGGAAATTTAGTGAAGTGTAGGGAAATATAAATTTCTTAATTCTTGCCATTCCCTTAGTCTTAATGTTAGTGGCTAGCTGGCTGATGTCTGTCACTTACAAATATAATAGCTGGCCACTTGTATTCGAGGATACTTGTCTAACAGAGCAACTAGATAATCCCCATTGCAAACGTCTGCCCAGGCACACATGTTTGTTCAACACCCCAAAGTCCACCTGTGGTTTATATTGCAACTATGCTGAGTGAACCATAGAGTTTCTGAGAGAGAGCATGTTATCTAGTGTGAAAAATGGTCTGAACAAAGACAGGACACTCAGACCCTCAGTCATAATGACTTGTGACTTTGAGCTAGCAAAACTATTGAGAATTTCTCAAAGGAAGTAGTCTACCCAGTTTTGCTCACAGTGCTTGGGTCAACCCATGATATGGTTTTCAGGCACTTTCTAAAGGTGCCACACACTGGGATTGTCTCCTTCAAACCAATAACATCAAGAAGTCACCTTCTCATAAATCAACCATGGTGACATTCAAACTCACGCTTCATGGTTAGAAAGCAAATGTTCTAACCACTCAGCCACATGCCCGTAACTTATGGCTTATCACTTAAACAAGGCCAAATATTAACTACTGCCACCCACCTGCTTTATAATTAAGCATTTAGAACATTGTCTTTTTTATATGGAATAGAATACTTACCACTGGGACAATGAGAAGTACTAAGCCATGCATAGTATTGCATAATGCCACAGTTGAAGTCACTGAATAGATAAGGAATTCTTTATACTTGTAAATTAATTTTTAAGATAAGTTTTCTGACCATCACATTATAAGAGCTGTACTTAAATTTAGCTAAATGGACAAATGAGGAAATTGTGAGCATCAACTCTGACATAGGAAGAGTGATATGACTAGCAGCAAGACTGGAATGTACTACCCCCTGACTAGGGTGGACCCAAGACTGATTGGTGAGGGCCCCAAGCAGCATTGTATGGCCCTCACTATCATACTAATATTTACTTGTTTTCTGTCTATATTTATATGTTATAAATTAAACAAAGGACAACTGACTATTAAAAGGATGAAACATTTTATAGATTTTGATGTGATTCTGGAGTATTTATTGTCCAAAAGCATGAATTGTTTTTTTTATTGTTTCAATGGGTTAAATTTGACATCAGTCTTTTATTCTTCATCAGAAATCTACCTTTCTCGTTGACCTGAAACAAACTCAAATTCTAAGTGGCAAGAGAGGAAATGAACATTGTCTCAAAAAACTTGACAACACAATCTCCACCTACCCACTTGGTGAAAATAACAGAATACTATGCCAAAACTTTGGAAGAATATCAAAACTAACAAGTTGCAGAGTAGGGGCTCTCATATAATAGATTTTGTTGGGAGCCACGAGACCTTTGCAACTGCTCTGTGTAGCAATTAGTCAAAACTGGAAATGAGTGTTCAAAATTCTAGTTTTTAATTAGGTTTGAACATTAGATTTTAATACTAGCAAAAAAAAAAAAATTAATTTCATTGCATATCAAGTTCTTCAGAAATGCACAAATCTATATGTATTCAGACATTTTAAAAACAAAAAGACTATATGAGGCAAAAATGATTTAATTCTTTGGAAATTCATTGTTTTATGACCTCAAACACTTAACCAATCATTTTATCTTTTCAGGATAATCTACAAAATATACTTTCTGTTACTGTGGAACAAGAATCTGGTTATAACTAATATGTATCATCAAAAATTAAAACATATTCAGCTTCACAGGAGTCAGTCAGTTAAGTGCCATACGTGAAACACGCTTGGGCAATCATGTCTCAAAAGTGACATGACTGACTGGACAGAAGATTATCCCGCAGTAGGTTGCCATTGCTTTATGCAGTAGACTGGTTGCCGACCAAGGCTATAGAACCCAATCTGTCCTATTATATAACCCATAACTGGAAGGAATAGACGGATTAATACCTTTCCCAAGGATATTTGCGCGTAAGTGAATGCAATAAATTAAAAAAAGATTATCGATGACTACATACAAATACTTAATCCAAGTATGCTATTTTTATATCTCAACCATGGTAGTGGTCTGAAAAGAGTGTGGGGTGAGGACAATGAAAGGAAAAAAATACATTATAGCAAGAAAATGAAGACCTTATTTGAATCAAGTTATTGCATAGCTACTTCCTTCAATAGATAATAATGGAGTCACTTAAGAAACTCTTAAGACAAAACTATAATAATTTAAACAATAAACTCTCAAATTACTCCTAAATGTTAGACAATACACTAGTAATTGAAGAATTAAAAAAATGTATGCAGAAAAATTCTCAAATGGTCAATATTTAATAACTTACGTCAAAATCTACCCACACCAAAGTCTAAACATATCTGAACCTGTAATCAAAAGTCCAGACCTGGCAGCTTGCTTCTTAGAATAAATAAAGTTAACCTAAAAAAAATGTAATAGATGTAATCAGAATAACAGTTAAAAGAAATAGTCAAACCATAAACATAAATACATACATAAACATAAACATAAACATAAATACATACATAAACATAAATACATACATAAACATAAACATAAATACATACATAAACATAAATACATACATAAACATAAACATAAATACATACATAAACATAAAAACATAAAAACATAAAAACATAAAAACATAAACATAAAACATAAACATAAATACATAAACATAAATACATACATAAACATAAACCATAACCATAAATAAATACATATTTAAATTCAACACACCCAAACCATCAAATGAAATATAAATTGATTATATCATCAGGAATGTGGAAATTTATGTTCCTAGATCTTTATGATGTCATAACTTCCAAAGATTTTCTCACCATAAAGACAGATGTACTAGAATTCTGGTATATCAAAAATGCAGCAATACAATTCAAGAAACTAAGGGCAAAATTATCTTAAAATGCAGAAGTTGTAATGAGAACCAACCTGCATACTCATATCTATATAAATCTTGGCAAAAAATAAATGAGATCAAATATACAAAAAAAATTAAACTTTGCTGAAGCTAGAAAAATTGCTGAAAACACTAGACAAATTATACAAATGGAACCAAAAGCTAACAGCACTGTGGTAAGTAATATGATTTCTGTGAATTAACAACATTAATTAAAGAGCTTAAGAAATCAACTGAAACAATGAAAACTGATATCAATAAGGAAAAGCGACAATTAACATCGCATCTCAAAAAAAAAAATATCCAAAGTATAGATAATTCTAACTAGTTAAACTTAGAAATTAAAAAAGAAACATCATGCAACTTAATCTAGAAATTCCTCACTTACAGCTCAAAGAGGAAGATCTGAAATAATAAAAAAAAAGCAAAGAAACACACAAACTAATCAAAACAAAAATCTGCAAAGAAGAAATCACCTAAAATCAACTTAGAAAATGAAAAACAAGAAAACTCACAACCCAATCAAAAAGGAAACCATGCAAAGCAAAACAATTACCTAAAAAAACATAAAAAATGAAAACTTAACCCAACAAAAACACAAAAGCTCAACAACAATCATAGCTAATAAAATTATTCAGTGGAACGTAAGAGGGTTATAAGCAAATCAAAACAAATTGCTTTTGCTTATTGCAGACTTATGTCCTGCAATCATTTTTAAATGACAATGAAAATATAGATATTAAAAACTATACAGCATACAGTTTTATTCGTTATAGTAGAAACAGAGCTTCAGGCACTACTTCTATATTAGTAAAAATTATATTTTCCAGAGCAAAATCAAGTTGGATATAGCACTAAAGATAGTGACCATGAGAACCTTACTACATAAAGCCATCACCATATGTTCAGTTTACATTCCTCCTAATGTTCCTATAGATAGAACTGAAATAGATAACTATGGAAACAGCTTTCAAAAATATTTATTTTAATGGGAGAGTTTAACCCTCTAGGGCCATTCGTATCATATTTGATACAGTATTTCCCTATAAGGAAACATTTGGTATTTCCCTAATAAACAGATCCCCCACTAATTACTACTTAATAATATAATATGATTAAGGCTTCTACTTGTCATAAAGTGGGGGATCAGTTCTATATTGTTATGAAGTAATAAACAGATCCCCCACTAATTACTACTTAACCCTCTAGGGCCATTCGTATCATATTTGATACAGTATTTCCCTATAAGGAAACATTTGGTATTTCCCTATAAGGAAACATTTGGTATTCATTGACTGAGCAGTCAGTACTGCTTTCATTTGAAATTTATAAAATATTTCTCTTAAAAAATTTTTCAGGAAAATATTTCTTTCAAGGCTTGTTTTCATACTGTATCAAATATGATACGAATGGCCCTAGAGGGTTAATAATATAATATGATTAAGGCTTCTACTTGTCATAAAGTGGGGGATCAGTTCTATATTGTTATGAAGTAATAAACAGATCCCCCACTAATTACTACTTAATAATATAATATGATTAAGGCTTCTACTTGTCATAAAGTGGGGGATCAGTTCTATATTGTTATGAAGTAATAAACAGATCCCCCACTAATTACTACTTAACCCTCTAGGGCCATTCGTATCATATTTGATACAGTATTTCCCTATAAGGAAACATTTGGTATTTCCCTATAAGGAAACATTTGGTATTTCCCTATAAGGAAACATTTGGTATTCATTGACTGAGCAGTCAATACTGCTTTCATTTGAAATTTATAAAATATTTCTCTTAAAAAATTTTTCAGGAAAATATTTCTTTCAAGGCTTGTTTTCATACTGTATCAAATATGATACGAATGGCCCTAGAGGGTTAATAGTCATATGGGATTGCAAAAATACTAATCAGAAAAGAATAATGAAAGAATGTATCAATAGGAACAGTATATGCTTATAAAATGACAAGTAATATACCTTTTTCTACTAATCAAGTGACACATATACATCAATAAATCTAACCTTAACTGATCCTGAAACATAACTAGACCATAGCTGAAAAGTACATTATAAGAGATGTGGTAGTGATCACTTCCCAGTTATGTTGGAAAATGATCATGATCTTTACGAGATGAAAAGTTAAGAGAGCCAGCTGGAAGCAATTTGAAAATAAATGTGTGCTAAAACTTACACTAGAAGCCAATGTAGATAACACAGAGTACATCACTTGTTTTACAAAAACACTTCTTAGTACTGCAGAACAATGCATATCAAAATCTAAACTGTCAAACATGACAGACCTTGTTTTAACGACGAATGTAAAATAGAGATCAGATTGTGGTGTGCAGCTCTACACAAGTTCAAATTACATCCAACCCAATAAAATCTGGATATCTATGAAATAAATAAAGTACACAGAATAAGTAAAGAATCCTAGCAATCCTCATAGAAGAACTTTGTGTTCAACATAGTTTATAACACCAAAACCAAAATAGTATGGAATATGATTCATAAACTTATTAGGAAAAATTAAAGCACTTTGTTGAGATATTTATGCCAAAGCAATATCTAAGCAACTAACAAAGAGGATATTGCAAATTTATTAGCATAAATCTTCTTAAAACTCTTCATCAATTAATGTTAATAAACTATTTCATAATATCAAAATAAATGAAGAGAAGAAAAATTTAAATTTTTACTCTAACAATAAAGAAAACTACAATCAGGCTCTTACTTTACTAGAATTATTAGATTTTATAAAATATGACAACTCAGCTGTTGGCCTTGATTAAATTTACTATGAGTTTCTAAAACCCTACTCAAAATTTTCATAAGTATATGGGTCAGTGGTAATATTACCAGTTTCTGAGAACAAAGTACTGTATCTCTAATCCCCAAACCTGCAGTTACAGATTGCTTATTCAACACATTTGAAAGAATTGTTAATAATAGTCTTACTTGGTTTCTTGAAATTTATAATAAAATTACAAATTTCTAATCTGACTTAAGAAAAACTAAAAGCACAATTGATTATCTGGTTTGACTGAAGTCTTTTATCAGAAATACTTTTATTAAACAGGAACATTTAACATCAGTTTTCTATGACTTTGGAAAAGCTGATGATACCTAAAAGAGATAGGGTATCATAAATGCATCTTAAAGGAAGATTACCAATTCTTATCAATAACTTCCTGACAGAACGAACCTTTAATATTCATATTGATACCACACCCTCAGATGTATACAAGCAAGAAATGGGTGTCTCTTAAGGCAGCATGTTATTGGTAACACTCTTTGACATCAAAATAAAATACATGATTAAATGCTTAAACCCTGGAGTTGGCTGTTCACTGTATGTAGACGAATTTCTAATATGTTGCAGATTGAAAAATATCCATGATAACTCTCACAGTGTCTCAATAAACTAAACAAGTGGGCCACAGAAAATAGTTTCAGATCCTTCTGACAAAAGACTCAGTGGATACACTTTTGCCAGTTTGGAAAGCTACACCATAATCCTGAATTTGATGGTACTGAAGTGCTCAATACAAATACCTTTGATGAAAATTATCCTTCATGCCTTATAGAAAATATCTTTGCAAGAAATGCAATAAAGCAGTACCACTAATCAGTCATCTCTCTCAAAGACTGGAGAGCTAATACGCATGCTACTGAAACACTGTCAAACATTGGTTAGATCCAAATTGGATTATAGATGCTTTATCTATGGTACAGCAAGAAAATCATGTGTTAAAGAATTTAATACCAACCATTGTTAGGGTCTTTGATTTGTACAAGCCTAATTGGAATGTTATACACCAAAGTACACAAACCACTTTTGGCATGAAGACAATATATACAATGTTGCATCAAACTTTGCTCATGCCAAAATAACTTAGCATACAACTGTGTTCTTCAACCTCAATATAAAGAATTATCTAAATCTAAACTTATTTATAAATGGAACTTTGTGTGTGTGTGTGTGCGTGTGTGTGTGTGTGTGTGTGTGTGTGCGCGCGTGTGTGTGTGTGTGTGTGTGTGTGTGTGTGTGTGTGTGTGTGTGTGCGTGTGTGTGTCTGTGTCTGTGTGTGTGTCCGTTACCTACAGACTTCGAAACAGCTGAACTGATTTTCTTGAAAATTTACACAGTTGTACTATAAGTGTCTGCGAGTGTTCTTAGCTAGGTTTTGTGTCGAGGTACCCCCAATAAATATTGAAAATTGATAATCAAAAAATTGGGTTATAGAAGGAGTGGTCTGATTTTAATCAAGTTTGATACACTCATAGACAAAGACATAAAAAATGATATTCAGAAGTTTCAAGGTTGCAGTTCTTACAATAGTGCAGAAAATTGATAATATATATCTATATAAGGCAGGATGTTTGTGTGTGTGTCTGTTTATCTGCCTGTATGTCTGTATTTTTCAGCACTTTTATTTTAATTTTTGCTTCGGGTTTGGCTCTAAGTAGGTATAATTGTAGTTCTTAGTCTCAGCTATGATATCATTTACTCAGAGGACTTATTTAACCCCCAAAATTCAGTTTACAATAAAAAAACTTATTTGATATCGATACCAGGAAATCAAAATTTGACTTACATCCATTCATTTTTCTTTCAGTCTACGGTTTCACTTTAACTGGAAACAACTATTGCTTTTTAGTCTTTCATGCCAACGTCCAAAGTGTCTGAGCTCCAGGACCATGGATTAGTTTTAAAGCTTTCATTACACCCGAGCAACGCCAGGCTATACTGCTAGTATAATTTAAAGGAAAATGCCATTAAACCTCTTGACATCTGCATAGAAATCAATTTTAATGAACTTGAAATAAACACTTCTCTAATACACAAATCTATTCTCCCAAAAACTTCACCCCGGACAATAAAACATCCCACTTTAATAATAAATCTGACAAAACACTCCAAAATAGAAACTGACTCATCTGTATTCATGGAAGAAATTCATAATGTTTTAAAAAACCTAAAAATTGTAAGCATATACATTTTCAAAAAAATATTGGATATTCAGCTATATTGAACAAAACCCTACTTCAAAAGCACCTACATGACAAAGCTTCAATATTTAGTGCAGAATCTATGGCAATCGACTTAGTCTTGGATATTATCACAGATGATAAGTCTAAAAAATTCATTGTATTCTCAGACTCTCTATCTGTTTTTATATTATTGATATATATATATAAACCTAACCAGTTTTGTAATATCCAAACTTTAAAACAAAATCAAATACACTTCATAAGTAAAAACATATCACATTCTGCTGGATAGGCATCCAGGAAAATGGAAAGGCAGATAAGGCAGCTAAAGAATCACTAAAAAATGAATATTTTAAAAAAAATTTTTTTTTTTATAAGCGTTTCACCTCGAGCAAGGCATGTCACTGCCACTACTGTGCAGGGGGCTACGTAGAGTGGAGAAAGGCTGATTAAATATAGGAAATAACAGAGGGTGGGTGATAGGCGGGTGAGGATACCGAGAATGAGGGTTGGGTAGATGAGAGTGTTGTGAGAATAGTTGGGAGTTAGTGTGATAGGAGGTATCTATTGACCCTACATTTAAACACCTGGAGATTGTAACTGTCGGGAAAGCAGACTTGTGGAAGGGAGTGTTTCAAAAACAAATGTTCCTTGCACAGATTTCACAACAGTAATTAATACACATATCTTAAATAAGTAGCAAGAGTCTTAGTAGAATAATCCAAATAATAAATTCTTAGTAGAATAATCCAAATAATAAATTGAGCAAAATCAAACCTACACTTGGGATAAGCCACTATAACCCAAAGAAAAGTAGTCTTAGCAAGAATCAGAATTGTTCATACCAATATCATACATCGATTTCTTCAAAAAGATGAGGATCCACCTAAATGCATAGTATACCAAGAGACTTACACAGTAAAACATTTTATGAAGACACCAATTTTATCTTTATCTGTAAACATATTTACAAAGGGAATAGGCTTAAAAAGATTTTCAAAAATGTCAATGAGAAAACCATTTTGACTTACCTGAGGAAAAGTAAATTATACACCAAAATTTAATCCAGACAACTTCAACTATATATGAACTATATAACTTAATGTTCAGTTATATTTCACAAATTTTAAAACTGATATTGTATAAAAACCTGATTTTTAGCCTTAAATTAGGTTGATATACTGGTAAAACTAAAAAACAAGACCGAATAATAGAAACCACATCACTTGAAAATTTCCAACACCACCATTAACTAAAATGAATAGCATATTTAAATTTAAAAAAATGGCAACATAATCATGGTGTTGAGGTTTCAAACAAAAGAAAGTTGTTAATACTTTCGTAATAATGAATGGTTTATTAGCTCTACTTTTGTATTGAGCACTTTTTTAAAAATAGTGTTTCTTTGGACAAGGAATATTATTCCAACAATACTTGAGCACTATCTACCCTATTTTTATAATGGAAGAGACTTTTAAACCATTCATTTAAGAACAATCACATCACTTGACAAGACACAAAAGTGTCAAAACAAAATGGGTACTTTTGTAGTGATATTGTAACATATGCATGTTATAATTTATGAATAAATAATATATATATATATATATATATATATATATATATATATATATATATACAAGTATTGTTGGAATAATACTCCTTGTCAAAAGAAACACTATTTTTAAGAAAGTGCTCAATACAAAAGTAGAGCTAATAATATTATTTATTCATAAATTATAACATGGATAATTAATAATACCTTAATAATACCTCCCTGATTAAAGGGGCCACACTCGTTTTCAGACTTTTAAACCATTCATTTAAGAACCATTACATCACTTGAAAAGACACAAAAGTGTTGAAACAAAATGGCTACTTTTGTAGTCATATTGTAACATATGCATGTTATAATTTATGAATAAATAATATATATATATATATATATATATATATATATATATATATATATATATATATATAAAGTGCTGTCTAAATTATGCAAAAATGAAAATAGCACTGACATCTCATTTTTAACAGGCATATTAATCAAAATTACAAAAAAGTATCTTGGTATACTAAAGTGTAAATTCATTCAATAAAATCAGCATTGGCTTCAACCATGGCTTTTAAATGATATCAGGATCTCTTGCAGCTCTTCTGGGTGGTTTCCTTGTTTAAGTTAATAAATGCTGCCATAATCCTTGCCTTCAGTTTATCTTTGGTGTTACAAGAAGCTTTGTTGGTCTCTTTCTGAACTGCATTCCACACATAATAATCAAGTGGGGGGTTGCAATCTGGTTGGTTAGATTGCCAGATGTAAGGGGTGATGTGGTCACTGAAATTGTCTTACAGCTATGTTTGGGTTCTCCTACTTGTGTGACACAGTGCAGAGTCTTATTGCCAGACACTGGATCTTCCAGCAATCACCCTCTTGAAACAAAGCAGTACCATCTCTTCAAGGTCCTTGATGTAAGCCTCTCTGTTGAGTCTGATTGCATAAGAGAAGATGAATATAGGTTTAATGTCACTATCACACATTATCATTTCAAATGCTTTTGTAATCACCATTAGACTCATCCAGCTCTTTCTGAATTCACTGCATTGTACTCATATTGACACCCAAACATTCTAAAATGTTTGCATTGGAGCTTCTGGTGTAAATGCCAAGCAGTACAGCATGCTTTTTCCAAATTTCTGGTGAAGTGAATTATGTCATGATACTTTTTAAAAAACTTGCCATTGACTTCAACCATTGCCTCCAGATTATTTTGAAATCTCTTTGGGATGTCTCCTTGTTTAAGTTAACCCTCTAGGGCCATTCGTATCATATTTGATACAGTATTTCCCTATAAGGAAACATTTGATATTTCCCTATAAGGAAACATTTGGTATTTATTGACTGAGCAGTCAGTACTGCTTTCATTTGAAATTTATAAAATATTTCTCTTAAAAAATTTTCAGGAAAATATTTCTTTCAAGGCTTGTTTTCATACTGTATCAAATATGATACGAATGGCCCTAGAGGGTTAATGAATGCTGCCATAATCCTTGCCTTAAACTCATCTAGCTCTTTCCTAATTCGCTGCACTATCCTCAGATTGATACCTAAATATTCTGAAATGTTCATATTGGAACTTCTGGTATGAATGCCAAACAGTACAGCATGCCAGTTACAAATTGCTGGCAGAGAGAATTGAATCATGGTACTATATATATATATATATATATATATATATATATATATAGTTTATAAAGGAAAACTCAACACGTCATTTCAGTTATAAACTATAGCTCATTTCAGTGAGTTTAATTAGCTCATATCATCAGACCTTACAATATATCCTCCATCTGGTACAAAGTTTCTGATGGAGGATATACTGTAAAGTCTGATGATATGAGCTAATTAAACTCATCTGATGATATGAGCTAATTATACTCATTGAAATGAGCTGTAATTTATAACTGAAATGGTGTATTGAGTTTTCCTTTATAAACTTCATATCACTCTGGTTAACACTCATTGAGTTCTCTTTATGGATTTACCAATTAATATTTTATATTAAGGTAATCTTGGATTATCCTCACCGTTTACGGACTGACACCTATACCTATATATATATATATATATATATTTTCTAAACATATACTGTTAAATATAAGAGACAATGAATGTCTATTATGTTTAATCATGAGCCATTGTAAACATCATATTTTGGCTTTATTTTCAGTTGAAAATAAAGACAAAAATTCTCCAACATTTGGATAATTTTTTATTAATTTGCTTCTAAGCTTTTGGCTCACATGAGCCATCTTCAGAGAGGTTATTTAGATGGTAATACAATAACATCCATCATCACCAATGATTTTATTTTGTGTTGACATAAAACTCCGCTAGGCAATGGCAATATTTACCAAAAATAACAAACGCAGTTCTCAAATTTGCAATGCGGTTCTATGACGTCACACCATGTGATAGCATGAAATGACAACAAAACCATGTATTCAAATGCAATGTAACATGCTATGCCTGGATTTAAAGGTGATTTTATTAAGTGTTGGTTGTTTCTGATGATGGCTCATGTGAGCCAAAAGCTTAGAAGCAAATTAATAAAACATTATCCAAATGTTGGAGAATTTTTGTCTTTATTTTCAACTGAAATTAAAGCCAAAATACGACGTTTAGAATGGCTTATGATTAAACATAATATACATTCATTGTCTCTTATATTTAACAGTATATGTTCAGAAAATTATTTGCTGCCTCGATACACTAAATATCTAAACTTATTTATAAATGGAACTTTGTCTCTGTGTGTGTGTGTGTCTGTATGTGTGTGTATCTATTACCTATAGACTCCGAAATGGCTGAACCGGTTTTCTTGAAAATTTACACAGTTGTACTATAAGCATCTGCGAGTGTTCTTAGCTAGGTTTTGTGTCAAGGTACCCCCAATAAATATCAAAAATCGATAATCGAAAAAATTGGGTTATAGAAGGAGTGGTTCGATTTTAATCAAATTTGATACACTCATAGAGAAAGACATAAGAAACGATATTCAGAAGTTTCAAGGTTGCAGTTTTTACAATAGTGCAGAAAATCGATAATATATATATATATATATATATATATATATAAAAAGCAAGATGTTTGTGTGTGTGTCTGTTTATCTGTCTGTATGTCCTTTATACAAATCTACAATTTTTATCCGATTCTCACCAAACTTCACACAAATATTCTTTAGGCTGAGTTTGAGCTCCAGGACCAAGGATTAGTTTTAAAGCTTTCATTACACTCAAGCAATGCCAGGCTATACTGCTAGTATATATATATATATATATATATATTAAAATTTAAGCAGATTTAAAATGTATGCAGGTAGGATGCATAGAAATATCATGTTTAATTAGTGAAGGATGGAAGCACAGGTGTGAAGACAGGTACAAGTTTTCAGCTTCAAAACACCATTTTCGGTCATCTCAACTGTGTAAGCATGATATGCTTGTAAAATCTAATCCAAAAGAGATGATCCACTTTTTCACTGAAATGCATGATCCACTGCCTCACTTTGATCACATCCACTGTTTACTCTCTATGAACATTCAGTAAACAGCTTCTTTTCTCGTACTTCCCACTTGTGGAACTCCCTTCCATATACTTACTTTCCTGACAGCTACAACCTCCAGGAATTTAAATGCAATGTCAATTTCCATCTCTTATCCACTTGATTCTAGTTCTTTCTACATCACCCTGTATATCTTGTTTTTTGCTTTCTCTCTACTTTCGCAAATGTCTTCACACCTGTGCTTCCATCCTTCTCTTGCCCTTTCTTTGACACTCCCTGTAACTGGTCTGTCTTTCTCTTCCCTCTCCTCTTGTCTAAATGTTTACTATTATGTAGCCCCGTGCACATCAGTGGTGTTACCACTTTGCTTGGGGAGAAATGATTAAAAATAAAAGTATCAGTGGATGCAGTTTTTTTTTTTGTGTGTGGGAAGGGATTTAAAGCTTGATTCTTTCTTGATACAACCTTTCATATTTTACTATTTTGCAAGATTGCTGTTCAGCTGCTATCTGTAAGAAGGCCAAAAGTTATCTCTTATCGTAAAGAAGACATATTCATTTCTGCAGTACCATCATCTACTTCTGATAAACTAACATAATAATATAGGCTGTATTATTTTTGGAGCAAATATCCTTTGCTACTACATATACAAGTTGCAGTAAAGGGACTATTTTGAAAAAGATGGAGGAAAGAAGGTATCTTTTTTCTTCCTGGAACTTTTGGGATAGAATCATATTTATATGAATTAGTATAATTTTTTTTTATTTTCTCAGTCTTTTATTTTTATGTTTAGACATTAAAAACTTAAAAGGAAATGAATAAAAGGAGAGGATGCTAAAAATTTGTAGCACTCACAGAGAAAGACAATTTTGACAAATTTAAAACTGAAAATTGCCATCTTTAATCTTCCTCAAAAATGTTTTCTCTACAGCTGTCTATTTGAACATTTTAAGACATAATGGCTTTACTTTAGAAAGCATTTTTTCTTTTTGTTTGTTGAAATATTTCATGAATAGAAATCTGGTTTTAAGCTGTCTTACAATGTGAAAAATCTCTTTTCTCAAAATGTTATCTTTTTGATTATATATTGAGTGGGTGGGAGGATTTATTTTTCTTATTTGATCACAAGAAGAAAGTTGTTTAGAATACATTTGTAGATAATAGTCTATTTTTGATGTTAACAGAAATGCTTTCATTCAAGCTCATGGCTTTTGGAGTCAATTTTATTTTAATCCGTTTTTGTTTCGGCTCTACTGTCAATTTATCTTTGTTTATAAATCAGGACTAAGTAGAAGAACATTCCTGTCAAACAAATTTAGCATGTTTTTGTTTCAAAAGGTAAAAGATAATTTTGTAAATATGAAACTTTTTGTAGTTTAACTCTGAAACACTGGAAATTTTCCTTTTAGTGGAACTGTAGCTTATATCAATCTCTTATTTTAGGTTCCAATGTGTGTCTCCCTCTCTCTTATTTTAGGTTGCTGATATGTGTGTGTGTGTGTGTGTGTGTGTGTGTGTCTCATTTTAGATTTTGATATGTCTGTCTCGCTTATTTTAGGTACTGATGTGTGTGTGTGTGTGTGTGTGTGTCTCTCTCTCTCTCTCATTTTAGATTTTGATGTGTGTATCTCTCTCTCATTTAAGTTTCAATGTGTGTGTCTCTCTCTCTCTCTCTCTCTCTTATTGTGGGTTCTGATGTGTGTGCATGTGTGTTTTTCTCTCTCTCTCTCTCTCTCTCTCTTTTATTTTAGGTTACAATATTTCTCTCTCACTCTCTCTTACTTTAGGTGCCCAAGTATCTCTCTCTCTTATTTTACATGCCAAAGTGTCTCTCTCTCTTTTTATTATTTTAGGTGTTCAAGTGCCCCCCCCTCTCTCTCTCTTTAGCTACATAAGTGTCTTTCTCTTATTTTAGGTGTTGAAGTGTCTCTCTTATTTCATTTATGGCTCTCTCTCTCTCTCTTTCTCTCTTTCTCTCTTTCTCTCTTTCTTTTTTTAGGTGCCCAAGTGTCTCTTTCTTTCTCTTATTTTAGGTGTTCAAGTGTCTCTCTCTCTCATCTTAGGTTTCCATGACTCTCTCTTTTATTTTAGGTTCTTATGTCTCCTCATCACTTTAGATTGCCACCTCCATCTCTCTCTCTCTATCTCTTTCTCTCTCTCTCTCTCTCTCTTTCTCTCTCTCTTAATCTAGTTTTGCTGTCTCATGTTTTTTTCTCATTTTAGGGTCCTCTTTTCCTCTCTCTCTCTCTCTCTCTCTCTCTCTCATATTTTAGTACTAAGTAACTCTCTTAATTGATACATTCTTTCTTTTACTTATTTTATTTTAAATTCAAAGCAGATTTCTATCCAAGTTCAAGTCTTTTTAAAAAAATTATATCTCACGAATATATGTATGAATATGTGTATATGCTTTTAAAAATCAATCTGAAAGTTAACAATGAATGTATTTGTATGCTTACAAAACTCTTAATGTCCATATTGTATTTAAAAATTAGAAAGAAAGTAAAACAGTTGAGCTGAAATTTGTGACTTGGATAACATTTTATAAACAGAAGTATTTTTGTTACTTAGAAAAAGGTATTTATCATTCTCATTTAAATGAAGCAGATTTCTTACCATAATACAATAATTAATGGTTTTGTAGTTAATAAGGGAATTAGTGATATTAAAAGGTTTGTGAAGAAAGTATTCAGATGTTTTGAGCATTTTGAGAACAGATTATATGATTTTGGCCATTTATCAGAAAGGATTTTAAGAGCTTAATAATATCTAAACTTATTTATAAATGGAACTTTGTCTCTGTGTGTGTGTGTCTGTGTGTGTGTCCGTTACCTATAGACTCCAAAATGGCTGAACCGATTTTCTTGAAAATTTACACAGCTGTACTATAAGTGTCTGTGAGTGTTCTTAGCTAGGTGTTGTGTCGAGGTACCCCTGATAAATATCGGAAATCAATAATCGAAAGAATCGGGTTATAGAAGCAGTGATCCAATTTTAATCAAATTTGATACACTCATAGACAAAGACATAAGAAACGATATTCAGAAGTTTCAAGGTTGTAGTTTTTACAATAGTGCAGAAAATCGATAATATATATATATATATATATAAAAGGCTAGATGTTTCTATGTGTGTCTGTTTTTCTACTTGTATATCTGTATTTTTTCAGCCCTTTTATTTTAGTTTTTGCTTCGGGTTTGGCTCTAAGTAGGTATAATTGTAGTTCTTAGTCTCAGCTATGATATCATTTACGCAGAGGACTTATTTAGTCTTCAAAATTCAGTTTACGATGAAAAAACTTATTTGATATCAATACCAGGAAATCAAAATTTGACTTACATCCATTCATTTTTCTTTCAGTCTACAGTTTCGCTTTAACTGGAAACAACTATTGCTTTTTAGTCTTTCGTGCCAATGTCCAAAGAGTCTGAGCTCCAGGACAATGGATTAGTTTTAAAGCTTTCATTACAACCAAGCAACGCCGGGCTATACTGCTAGTTAATTCATATAATATCATTTTGAGACTAACACTGAGAAGTATTGAACCCTTGATTAGAAGTGTGTAGAATCTTACCACTCAGTTCTTCTCTTTAGCTTTCATCATGAGCTGACAAGTCTTGTTTTTCATAAAATCTCTATGTGGAATTCAGATGGTCTGGATCATATACTTTCCCCTGTTTGGCTTTGTTTCTTACAAGATTTCAATAACTTTGCATGTGGGCCAGCCTAGAATTTGGCTGACACTCTAATCAGCAAGGAAGCATTATGATTTTTGAACAAAGAGTTTTATTTAGATTTAGAAAGTTATTATTGAAAATATGTAAATCACCAATGTTAGTTGACAGAAAAAAATGATTATAATTGGAGAACATGCCCATGAGAGGATGGAGTTGTGTTTCAGGCTTGCTGTTAAGAATATCCATCTTTCTGTATTATTTCTCACACAAAGGACGGTTCGAGTGACTTTGCAAGCAATGGTGATAACTGCTAATTTTCTTGCAGTATAGCATCTTGATTAAAAATCTGCTGCAGTCAGTGCAACTAATCTTATACAGATCATGTCAGAGATAACATTAGCCACAGGATGTGTAATGCAGACTTTTCCTTTGCTAATAACAGTATTGAACTCTGCCATTGTGACAAGCATGACTCCTATATTCAAGGTGAGGCTGCCAGCCAATAAGTAGGCTGGTACTAGTAATGAGACTAATTTAGTCGTTCATAGCAAATGGCAGGAGGTAAGTTTTAAGGGCTACAATAAGTTTACACTATTTTTTAAGGTAGGGGCAAAACATTGACCTACCCATCCCCACCAACTGCATTCAATATGGATTCATTTTCTTAATGACAAATTGGGGTGCTGAGTTTGAATTCCTGTTGAATTACTTGCATTCACTTACACACATATACTCTTGGGAAAGGTATTAATCCATCTCTTCCCTACAGTTATGCAAGACAGATTGGGTTTTATAGCCTTGGCTGGCAACCAGTCTACTGCAGAAAGCAATGGCAACTTACTGTGGGATCATCTTCTGCCCAGTCAGTCATGTCTCCTTTGAGACTTGATTGCCCAAGTGTGTATCATGTATGGCATTTAAATGATATGCCGGGCCTTAAAACTTTTCCTGGAGTTAAAAATAGGAGTTAAAACAAAAGATTTCAGATAGTGGAAAATGAAACAGCCATGCTGAAAGAAGATTTAGTAAGCTGTTTTTTTTTTGCAGGGGCGGGGAACAATGATGTTGACTCTGTACAAAGCCCAAGAGCCACTAGAGGTAGGATGTTGCAGAGTTTGTGTGGATTCGAAGGAAGATTGAGGAAGCATTCACTTGGGTGTTGTCTCCACAAATCCATAGCTTATGGGAAGAATCTGCTCAAATGGAAAGGGAATCTCAAAATGGAATGCAAATACTATGAGGATGGTTTGCTACAATGTGTGTGGTATAGCTGGTCTTAGATGTGAAGGATATGACTGCTAGAACTAAGGAACATTTTTCATGGAAATAGTGGTAGAGCAGCAAGAGGCTAGAGATATTTCATCTGTAGGTAAGAAATGGAACAGTTGAAAATGATTTATCACCCAGAAGAATGTGGAAAGGCTTTTGGACTTTATCAAAACTGAAATATTAAGATTGGGCAAGTCTTGCTCATATACGTCACCCCAACTTGATTTTCAAAATAAACTGAATGTTGTAGGTAATAGCAAAAGGAGTCAGGTACTTACTGTAGTGGTACAGAGAGCTGACCATTTTCCAGCATTTTTAGTGATGGGTCATATGCATGAGTTGATGTTGAGTTTAAGTCCCAACATGGGCTCAAAGCGTGGCACCTCTCTGAAGAAATCTTCATTTATTTCTCAGTGATATTTTGTAAAATAGAAAAGACTGGTAATTCTTTGATAGGAAATAATTTACCATTGCCCTCAGTGGGCTCCTTATTTTATCAGTATTAAATAATGGGATTATTTATGATCAGGTCTTTTTAGATTGACAGGTGTTTACTCGTGCAACCAGACTGGCAACTGGGTCCCACCCATTCACAGTCAGGTTAGCCAAATGCAGACGACAATTCTACTCCTGCAGCTTCTTCTCTCACACTTCCCGCCTGTGGAACTCACTCCCATATTCTTGCTTTCCTGACGGCTACAACCTCCAGAAATTTAAATGCAAAGTCAATACTCATTTACTAACCACTGGACTCTAGCTCTCTCCCCACCGCTGTATAACCTTCCCTTTCTCTCCACCTATGTATCTGTCATCGCACCTGTTTTCTCAGCTTTCTATTGTTCCTTTCTAACTAGTTTGTACTCCTCACTCTTTTCTAATTAATCTTTTTACATTTATGTAGCCCCCCGCACATCAGTGGCATTTCCGCCTTGCTCAGGGTGAAATGATTAAAAAAAAAAAATATCTGAGAAGTGAATGAGACTTGTTTACTGTAATATTTTTCTATCAAGAATACTAAGTGCTAAGCTCTTGATGAATATTTCTCAAGTATATATTATATATCATTCTGTGGATAGTAAGATATTAATACCAACAAAATTAATTTGTTTTTGTATAAGTGTTGGATGTGTTACACCCACTGTGCAGGCATCTTGATAGATGAATGGTACTAATATATCCACACCAACTGTATATCTTCTGCTGGAAATTCATTTAATTAGAAATGAGTAAAAAGATAATTATCAGTGTTAATTATTCACCTGCCACAAAAAAAAACTTATTTTCTCTTAATAAGAGAATGGTTTAGTGAAAGAATGGCACGTTTTCGAAGCTGGAAACAAGAAAATAGTTTTAAGGATTAAAATATTTTTCTTTGAACATATTTGAAATTATTGATTACTAGCAGTATAGCCCGGTGTTGCTCGGGTGTAGTGAAAGCTTTAAAACTAATCCATGGTCCTGGAACTTAGACTCAGCCTAAAGAATATTCGTGTGAAGTTTGGTGAGAATCGGATAAAAATTGTAGATTTGTATAAAGGACATACAGGCAGATAAACAGACACACACACACAAACATCTTGCCTTTTATATATATATATTATTGATTTTCTGCACTATTGTAAGAACTGCAACCTTGAAACTTCTGAATATCATTTCTTATGTGTTTGTCTATGAGTGTATCAAATTTGATTAAAATTGGACCACTCGTTCTATAACCTGATTTTTTCGATTATCGATTTTTTATATTTATCAGGGATAACTCGACACAAAACTTAGCTAAGGACACTCGCAGATGCTTATAGTATAACTGTGTAAATTTTCAAGAAAATCGGTTCAGACGTTTCAGAGTCTATAGGTATTGGACACACACACACATATGCACACACACAGACAAAGTTCCATTTTTAAATAAATTTAGATTAGCAACTTACTGAAGAAATGTTAGAAAATTTTGAAATCAAGGTTGACAATTCTCATCTTTAATGTTAATAATTATGCAGACAATAACACAACTAAGCAATGGAGCACAAGATCAATCCTAAAGTGCTGCACTAATTTTTTTTATCTGTCAGCTTTCATTATTCAAGTCAGTATTCGCAAAATTAGTTTTAAAGCTTGAAGCTTTTAAACCCAACTGAACAGACTGCAAATGTTCTCCAATCTTCATAAGTGATCATACCTTTTGTAGAAGTCAAAGAACTTACCTTTCAACATGGCTGTCTCCTTTTGTCTCCCTGTAGGAAGCTGAACATTCATGAATGTGAGACTCACCTTCCTGATGTTTCCAACTAGTGTCCAGTTGGCAGACAAAAATAAACAATAACTGAATACATGTCCCTATGTGGCCCAAAGGCAAATGATGGATATTGTGCTGAATATTTTTGGGGCTCAATGTACACACTGAAATTATCAGTCAATCACTGCTTATGGAATAGACTTGCCTGTAACAGAATGGAATCTCCCAGGTTATTATTTAAACCACCTACCAATTTGCCCTGGTAGTTTTTTGGTCAGTCAAACCAACTTCTATTCTAGTTGAATACTGGCTGGTTCTTCCACAAGATTTTTACACCTTTAATAAGTCTCCTCATTGCAAAATGCCTATTGGGCCTAAAGCTCCCTTCATACCTTAAAAAGAATTCTTAAATTTATGCTATTGTTAAAGATGTTGATAAGATGTTTGTTTGAGTTTTGTTTAATGACATATCAACCTCTGTGGGTTATTTAATGCTAAAAAAGTGGGATTTTAAGGTATTTTTTAACATTTGGTCACAGTGAGAAAGTTGATTTTGATGAAAAAATTGTTTGATGAAAAAGAACTGAAGATTTTTTCTAGTTTTGTATTCAAAAGTGTATTGCTGGTAATAATTTTTTCCTTTAAAAATGTGTTATGGTAATAATTCTTTTCTTCAAAAATGTATACTTTTCTATAAAAGTCTATTTTTATGCATATGTTTCCATTAAAGTGTATTTTTATATTTTCATAGTGTTTTGATCCCAGTTTGGGAGTTAACTATTTGCCCATAGCTGGGACCCTAACATGGGTTTCCACTCCAGGTCAAGGTTGACCTGGAAACAACAGAAATATAGAGGTGGTTCCATGCTCTTTACAATCTTCCAGTCAGAGACCTTGCTATTGGATGCTGTTTACTGTCATACACAGGACCAAAAGATGTTTAGTTTCTTCTATGTTGTAACTCCCTTTATCTTCTAGAAAAGGTGGTTCACCTCCAAGCAAGTTTTGAATTCAGTATTTTGCATTCTAGACCGGTTGCTACCTAAGGCTATAGAACCCAGTCTGTCCTGCTATTTACACATAGCTTGGTGAGGGAGAAGAGATGGATGTATACCTTTCCCAAAGGTATTAACACGTTAATGAATGTAACTATAATTCAAACTTGGCTCTCCAATTTCTCAATCTAATCTACTATTCATTACTCCACTATGCCTCCTATGACTTCAAGCTACTTGCCCTTAATTGTAAAGTATGACTCTTGAAACCACCTTAGCAATAGACTCAGCATTTGCATTAATAATAGGTTCTCATATGGCATAAACACCCCAAAGCAAAGACAAATTTGTTGTACATGTGCTCCTGCATGACCCTCATCTATTATATATAAGTCCTCTTCATTGTATATCATCCACATGATGATGGAATTGTTACATTTAAAAAAAAAACTAAGAAAATTGTTGACATCCTTTCTGATAATCCTCAGTTAATATTTATATTTGCAGTGACTTAAATATTCCCCACAAGGAGTATTTAGTCCACTCAATTCATGTTTGTCCAGCATTGCAAAAACGTGTGTTAGGTAAAATCTCTGAATGAAAAGCTAAATTCTCCATGCGGACTTTCACAAGATGCAAACTTTGTGAGAGCTTACAAGAAGAAATTAATCTGTTACATTTTTGTAAACAGTATTTCCTTTTTCCTACATTTAAACTAAATTGCACATATTTAAAGATGCAAGTAAGCTTCATTTTATGTTGTTCTTTAGACAGTAGGTCTTAAAGAGAAACATCTTTCTTTGAATCTTGTGAACTGGTTTTATAGAACCATAAAGAACTTTACCAAATCACAAAAACCACATCACTTAAGGGCTTTCAACTATTAAAATGATATCACATGTAATTCAAAAAGAAATTAATGATGTGATCAAGATGTTGATGTCCCACACTACTTCAAACTAAATGTTAGAAAGGAGGCTTCCATCAATACTGAAAACAGTGATAAATATACTGAATTTGAGAAATCCATTTTTCTGAAAAATGGTTTCAATACAAATATTTCATGAATTTCAGTCAAAAGCAGCAATGGCTTGTCAGTCAAGAAATGCCAAATCTTACCTTATAAGGAAATGTCTAATATTACCATTACTATGCTGATGTCAAAATGGTCACTATCAGTGATGCCAACAAAACAGAACTAAGAAAGAAGCATCTGACAATTTCAGACAATCTCTAATTGGAACTGAAACTCAGTTCTCTGATTTTCAATTCTGAGTTATTATCCTTTACATTCCCTTCATATCTAAACTGACAGTACCTGATATTCCCAAGCAATCACCAACCTAAGTATTAACCAAGGTCAATGTTGCTTAACTGAAGATTGAATGGGAATCCATGTTTCAATATGATATGATTGTAAACTAATTAGAACTAGTATCATTCTTTTATTATGGAATAGACAATTTAACTAAAAGGTGGTACAAGTCTGTAAAAAACCAGATAGAACTGAAGGTTATTTTTTTAAGACTACATTTCAGATATATATTACTTTTCTTGTTCTATAGTTTTCATACAGTCTTGTCTTTAGTATTCTTTATTTTTGTGAAATAAATAATAATAATAATTTAAAAAAATGGTTTTATTTTGAAAAATTGAATTAACAAGCCAATATGAAAAAAAGAATTTCAACATTTCCGAAATTCAAATATATAGAAAACAGCTTCCATTTCTTTTCAGTATGATCTTTTAAAGCAATTTATGATGAATAACTCCTCTTCAATTGATTTCTTTTACATTCTGAGAAACTTGCTGTGACCTTTGCATACATTTCAACGACATATCATAAACTGCCTTTTCTATTCAGTCACATACAAATAATTCACACAAATATGACAAAACCAGAACGTTCTTAGAGTTACTTGACAAAGGCATTCAAAAAACTTTACTCATCATAAAAATTTAACTTACTACTTGTTCTACAGAGTGTCCCTAAAGTCTGAATATGTAAGAAATCTTATTAACTTAAATTTTGCTTCTACATGGTTTTGTCAAAAGAAAAAAGTATTGACTTCTTTTTCAAGAGTATGCTAAAGAAGAGTATACTCCCTAAAAATGACAGATGCAACATGAATAAATGCATAAAGAGTGAATGTGCTAAAATTAAGAGCTATGTAGAGTTATTGATTTGAATTTATATGAATTTTAATAAGAACATCAATCTTTGTATCACAAATGATGTAACTCATATTGAAGATGTTATTTGTTAATATTCCAATTCAATAAAATATCGAAAATTTAATTTCTTGAAAATATGTACTTTTGTCTGTGAGTTCAAACTTTAGGGTACACCCTGTAGAACAGTAGAAGGAGTAGTAAAAATATTTTCTTGCATTAATTATTTTTGCAAACTGAGAACAAAGTATTCTAATTCCTTGTGGAAAAAATTATAAATGTTTAAACCAACAAATCCTCTTTTATTATCAGGGGAAAATCATACAGTATCAATGATTCATAAAATTAAAAATTTATAGGTTGAAATATTACAAGTATTAACTTGATGATTAAATGTTCAAAATATCTGAAACTCTGATTACGTTCATCTTATAAATTAAAACTCATTAGAATTTCTTTTCGTCTCACTTTTTAAACATTTTATTTAATTATTAAGTTCCTGCAAAATTCTTTTATATGTCTAAAAGCACAGGGTAAAAGTTTGAGCATATAGGAAATCTCATTAACTTAAATTGTTTTACCTCCACAGATTAAACATAGTTTTGTTGAAGGAATAAAGAACTGACTACTTTTCTGGGATAAGTTAAATTAGAAGATGTACTGAACAATAAGGATGTGCGTTGTGGTACAGTGGATATCGGCTCGGAACGAGAAACCGGGGAGCCGAGTTCAAATTTCAGCTGAATCCATTGTATTCACTTACACGCAAATACCCTTGGGAAAGGTATTAATCCGTCTCTTCCTTCCAGTTATGGGTTAAATAACAGGACAGATTGGGTTCTATAGCCCTGGTCGGCAACCAGTCTACCGCAGAAAGCAATGGCAACCTACTGCGGGATAATGTTCTGCCCAGTCAGTCATGTCTCTTTCGAGACATGATCGCCCAAGCGTGTATCACGTATGGCACCTAAACTGACTGACTGAACAATAACCTTAGATGCAAAACACTTGATTGATCGCATAAAGAGTGTATAGGCTAAAATTGATGGCAATGTGGAGTTATTGCATCAAGTTCACTTGATTCTTGCATCAAACTTAGCATCAAAAATGATATGATGGAAATCATATTGAAGATGTTATTTGTTAATATTTCAATTCAATAGAATATTGATGAAAATTTAGTTTCTTGAAAATATAGAATTTGTCTATGTGTCAGACTTTAGGGACACACAATGAGAAATATTTTTGGATGTCTTCAAACACTCCATGGTACTAATGGAGAATAAAATGACAGAATACTGAAGCTATGAATCTGGCTGGACAAAAAATCAAAAAAATTCTATGAACTTTTGCATCAACATCATATTGAGAAAAGCCAAATCAAAGTTGTTGTCTTTCCTTCTGAATGATATTTTCAATGATTATTATTATTATTATTATTATTAATAATTATTATTATTGTTATTAATATTATTACAAAGTTAATTGCAATTACTCTTCATACATTTTTAAGGCTGATTCTTAATCTTGATGGATGCAATGCTTAAAAGAAATACTGATATCACATTAATTGCATTTGCTGTTCTGACCTTGAGTTCAACCAAAGAATGAGGTTTTAATGAGTCGGGAAGTTTCTTGACAGGTTCCGCAAAATCAAACGGAGTTAAATCAGGATAAAGCAATGACCAAGTAACTGATCTACTTCTACTAACCTATTTATTTTAGAAAATGTCATTTTAAAATCATGAATACAAGAAAAAGAATAAAATTCATGTGCTTGAAAGTGTAACATAAAATTTTTAAGAACTTAAACTTTTCCATAATTCTTTAAGAAATGATTCTATCATTTGTCAAACTTATTTAATTTTTATGACAACATTATTTTGAAAATATCATTATAACAAGGCAGAAGGTTGATTTCTTCTTCTTCATGTGCTGTGTCCCTTCAGGATGTAGATGAACATGGACTTCCATTTGGCTCTGAACATTTTTAGTGTAACATGTTTTCTGTTAAATATTTATAATAATTGAGTGACCAACATTAAAAGTGAAAAAAGCATTACTTGCTTATATATTTTATTGTCCTTTTCATCATTAAACATGACTACTGAAAAGAAGTATCATCTTCTTCTTCATGTGCCATGTCCCTTCATGACATGGGCAATCATGGACTTACACTTGGCCCTGTCTCTTGTCACTCTCAATATTGTTCCTCTTTGTATCTCTACCAAGGATAGGATGTGCATTGTGGTGCAGTGGATATCGACTCAGAATGACAAATCGGCAATCCGAGTTCGAACTCCAGTTGAATTCCTTGCATTTATTTATGCACAAATACCCTTGGGAAAGGTATTAATTTGTCTCTTCCCTCCACTTATGAGTTAAATAATGGAACAGATCGGGTTCTATAACATTGGCTGGCAACCAGTCTATTGCAGAGAGAAATGGCAACCTGATGCACCAGGGAGCTCTACATATGTAGCAGGAGCACGAAAATCATATGTAGCAACATTATTCAGAGCATGAATGAGTGGTAGACTTCTTTTAAATATATATATATATATATATATATATAATGATTGCTTGCTTTAAAATCAATTATCTTCCAGAAATAAAGGTCTTAAACATTTTTTAATGTAACAAGTTTTCTGTTAAATTTCTAAATCTATCTAAACTTATTTATAAATGGAACTTTGTCTCTGTGTGTGTATGTGTGTGTGTGTGTGTGTGTGTATCCATTACCTATAGACTCTGAAATGACTGAACCGATTTTCTTGAAAATTTACACAGTTGTACTATAAGCATCTGCGAGTGTTCTTAGCTAGGTTTTGTGTCAAGGTACCCCCGACAAATATCAAAAATCGATAATTGAAAAAATCGGGTTATAGAACGAGTGGTCTGATTTCAATCATATTTGATACACTCATAGACAAAGACATACGAAATTATATTCAGAAGTTTCAAGGTTGCAGTTCTTACAATAGTGCAGAAAATCGATAGTATATATATATAAAAGGCAAGATGTTTGTGTGTGTGTCTGTTTATCTGTCTGTATGTCCTTTATAGAAATCCACAATTTCACACAAATATTCTTTAGGCTGAGTCTGAGCTCCAGGACCATGGATTAGTTTTAAAGCTTTGATTGCTTTCAATGGTATTTGCACATAGGTGAATGCAATGAATTCAACTGGAATTCGAACTTGGCTTCCTGATTTCTCATTCCAAGCTGATATCCACTGCACCACAACACACATCCTGTCTGGTACTGTTCAGTCTGTTTCTGTTCTTAAACTAAAAAAGTTTAGGTACCATAGTGAAGAGTTCATCATCACAATTTCTATGTAAGTATTTATAGAAAAGACACAGATAGGCAATCTCAAAAAAAAAAAAGAAAATTAATCTCATCATTACTGATAAGGAGTTTCACCCTTTAATATCTATTTTTATTTTGATCCTATTTTGTTTTGGGAGTGTTCGAATTTATTGGGTAAAAAAAATAAAGAGCAACAAAGTAACACATCACAATATTCTATATGCCTCAATAGTGTTATTTTTTTATTTTAAATGTTTATATGATTTCCTTAACATTCTATAAGTCTTGTACCAGCCTTAATTAAGGATTTTATTCATTTTCTATTGCTTCTTCAACTTTAACATTACTCATAGCAGTTTTTATTGCTACCCAAAAGTTTCTTTATTTGAATGTCATTTCCATTCTCATCAGTCTTTTTTTTGATTACTTTATAACAAGTTTTCTATTACTTTAATATCTGGAAAGGCTGGCCACCATTTCAATAATTTAATATCTTTAGAAAATTTTTTTCAAATATGGTCAATAGTCAGCTATAGCAGAACAGAAATGAGCATTGTCTATGAATATACTGCTAAACTTAAAGTTTCTTGGATGTGACCAGTATCAATTGCAAGGTATCTTATGTAATAGTAATATTTAACATTCATTAACAAAACATTTAAGCTACTCTCCTTTGATCACTCTAGAAAAACTTCCATAACTACCACCAGAATAATTGATGCTAGTCTCCTAGAAAGCAACACATTACACCTCATTGGCCTGACTCTCTCAAATGACCTCAAATGGAATTTCTATATCAAATCTATAGCTGCATCCACCATTAGGAAGTTTGGGTCACTGTGTTGGACCAGAAAGTGTCTCTCATTAGAATCTATTTAGCAAATCTATAAATCTAGCTTTCATCCCTGCATTGAATACTGTTGCCATATCTAGTCAGGTGCTCCTGCTTTTTCTCTTGAGGTTTTTGACAAAATCCAAAGAAGGATCTGCTATTTAGATATAACCATAAGTTCTATTCTAAAAGAATTAAAGTCAATTGTTTCAGTTTTAGACAAAGACAATTTTGATAAGAAAAACTAACCAATCTTAAATTTCTTGTATTCTGCAAGCTTTTTCAAGGCCATTGAGGTCCAGTTTAAAATTCCTAGAACCTAAATACTTGAATACAAACTCTTAAACAAAAGCTACAGCTGAGCAATATAAATAATATATATAATATATATAAATATAGAAAATATTAAGATGAAAGAAATGTGTTTTTTGTACTTACATAAACTTAGCTTTAGAGCAAGTACCTGGGTATAAAAAAATAAATACTTGCATATAATATAATATTATGATAACAATCAACCTTGGAGAAACTTGAGAGGTTTTGGTAGATTTCTGACTGGAATCAATTTTGTTGAAATACAGTTTTGTGGTCAAATCCCAACTTTATAAATGCAAAAATTATGAAGAAAATTAATTTTGAAGGAGAATAAAGAATGAGTCAGTGTGTAGAAAACAGATTTTTCTTAAAAGAAATGTTGAATCAACTGCCAGAAACTTGTAATAATGTTGCAAATCTGTATTGAGATTCTGGTTCTGCAAACCGTTCCTTGCAATGTATTAGCTTTGAAATGAGATAAAAAGAAACAATTCAAATTAAAAAATAAATAATGAATGGAAAAAACAAAACAAAAGAGTTGTTTGTGGAAATTTCTGAACATCTCGGCAAATAATTAGAAAAAAGTGGGAAAGCTGAAACTTGACAATTTCACTCTGTTTGGAATAAATGCATCTGCTCTTAAATAAAATTGTACTATCCTCAATTTAAAGGAGAGAAAGAGAGTAAAAGAAAACGATTGATGGAGGAAAAATAGTTCCTTCTCTTTTTCAGATGGAATTTATTTTGTCTTAATTTTCCAACTTGATTGATGGTTGCTAACACTGAAAAGATCATGAATAACAAAGAAAATTCAAATCCGAAGAGATGATGGTTACATTTAAACTAATGCATAACTGAGATCTTAAGCCAGAATAAGAAAGGATTTCATAGTCATTGAGAGGTGAGCTTCTTTTCTAACAGATGCTCAGATTGTGATTTAATAAAACAAATGGATTAAACTATCAAAATTGCATAATAATAAAAATATGTATATATGCAGTGTGTATTCATAAACACACATGTGCATCTCTCATGCATGTATACATTTTATTTTATCATGTTAACCCAAGGCAATTTATTAAAGCCACTGTGACACAATGGGTTACTGGATGTAGAAAAATTAGAAAACAGAAAAAAATTATTAAGGAGTGAGATCAAAATAATAGTAATGAGGATAATAGATAACAATTGACATTGGCTTTTGAATTTTTAAAGATTGAAATTGGTTGGAAAGCATAGAGTTAGAAGAGAGTTTCACAAGCAGGAAGTTCAACAGCATAGAACTTATGGTTACATCTGTAATATATATATAAACTGTAATATATATATAAACTGTAATATATATATATATATATATATATATATATATATATATATATATATTCTACCGGCCACAATTATTAGGCCACCCATTTTTTAAAAGAAATGATGTATTTAATACTACTTTAGTATTTATTGCCAAATAAAAATAGAATGGTTCTTTTGTTATTATTACTTTGCAAAATTTTACAAGGCAAGGGAGAGATGAACTCATCTGAATCACCCTAAATTTATTCATTCTTTCATAGATGAAACTGCAATATAGGTAATTATTAAATATTTATAAATTCATTTGATGCACATATTATTGTGCAATATTAACAAAACAGCCATTCTATTTTCATTTACAATTATTCACAATAAATACTTAAAAGTAATATGAAATACTTCATTTTTTTAAAATACTGGAGTGACCTAATAATTATGGCTGGGAGTGTATATATATATATTTTCCATTCTTAAACAAGTTATTTTACTACCTAGTTTTCTACCACAAATGGTGTCTTCAGATGATTTTTAATAACTGATTTTACCGTTTACCATTCTTCTTTTTAACAACGCTCTTGTAATGGCATTTTATTTGAATGCTCACGTGGCAGGTAGTTTTTGAACATGCAATTTTAAAATTAAAATGAATTAAAAATTAAAAATTGAAAATTAAAAAGTGCACATTCAAAAATTCCCTGCCACATGAGCGTTCAAATAAAACACTGTTACAAGAGAGTTCCTAAAAAGAAAAATGGTAAATGGTAAAATCAGTTATTAAAAATTACCTGAAGACACCACACATGGTAGAAACCGAGGAAGTGAACTCGTTTAAAAATAGAAAATATTCAAAAGTTCTAGAAGATAATTTTTTTGAATACTTTTTAATACAAATGTGCACTGGTTTAACCGTTCTTCTTCTTTTTCTATGTGCCCTGTTCCTTCAGGACATAGGCGATCATGGCTTTCCATGTTTCCCTATCCCTGGTGGCTCTGAGCACGCCTTCTGTTAGACCCTGCAATCCTCATTCTGTCATCCATCTGATTAGGTCCTTCAGATATGTTATTAGTTGCTTTGCCTTGTCTCTTTTTCTCTCTATCTGGCCTGTTAGTATCAGGTTCTCCAGGCCCTCCTTCCTCAGTGCATGTCACAGGAACTTCAGCTCTCTCTTCCTGATGCTCAGTATTAATTTCATTTTTGTTTCCATCATTTCCAAGACCTCATCATTGCTCACATGCTCGATCCATGAGATTCACAGCAACCTTCTGTAGAACCACATTTCAGTTGCTTCAAGTTTTTCCTTAATCTATGATGGTATTGTCTAGCATTCACTGCCATATTGAAGAACGGACATCATGTAGCAATCCAGTACTCTCTTCCTAGTTTCTAGCGAAATTGTCCTGTTTCTTAATACCTTACTCAACTTCTGGAAAGCTTCCTTCACCATTCCAATTGGACTTCGAATCTCTGTGTCACACTTTCCGTCTTCTGTTACAATGCTTCCCAGGTATTTAAATTTTTGTACCTGCTTGATTCTGGTATCCCCAACCTGTATTAGGCTTTTTGGGCTGCCCTTTTTCCTGATGACCATGCATTCAGTTTTCGTGCAGTTTATTTCTAGTCCTTTCTTGTTACTTTCTTCTGCTGCCTTCTGTAAGAGGTTGTGTAGTTTTCTTTCTGTGTCTGCTATCAGCACTGTATCATTTGCATACCTTAGGTTGTTTAAATTGTGGCTTCCAATTATGAATCCAGGCATAACTTCTAGGTTCCTCAAAACATTCTTGCTGTACAAGTTGAACACATCCTTGTCTTACACCCCTTTCTATCTTTGTATATCTAATCAATTCATTATCTGTCCGTATGCAAGTAGCTTGCTGCCAGTAAAGATTCTTTATTACTCTCAAGTCTTCTCCAAATATTTCCAGGCTGCTGAGCATCTCCATCAGTTCTTTGTGGCGTATTTTGTCAAACGCCTTCGCATATTATGACCAATAACTAAGTATTAAAAAATCAATATATATATAACCAAATAATATACATATATATCTCATTTGAATACACACACACATCTAATTTTATATATATATATATATATATATATATATATATATATATATATATATTATTAGATGTGTCTGTGTAGTCAAATGAGATATATATGTATATTATATGGTTGGATTTTCCCATCAAAAACAACAAATGAGGGTTCAGTAAAATTAAAGTTCTTAATGAGAATTTTATACAAGTGTATCATTTAAAGTAATCAATTGCCTGTGCACTGCAATGAACACACTCTCCATCATAGCACTACACCCTGTACTGGTATACTGTACAGTACATGTCTGATGATGCTACAGCCACAGGCTTCTTCTTTTCTATCCTAGCTGGCTCTTAGCACCTAGAAGCTTGTTTGCATTTTACAGCCCCAATATTGTTCAAATATCTCCTTTCCTAAAAGAAATATTTTTTCCCAAAGCTAATATGCATGATCAGAACAATCTTTTAAAAATTGAAACAAAATGATGAAATTCAAAATCTATTATATACATTATATAAAACATATTTTAATCTCAAACTAAAATAATTATATTATAAATAAAAACTCAACAATACTCATTTACATTATTATATTATTGAATTTACATTATTATATTATTGAATTTACATTATTATATTATTGAATTACATCACTGAATATCCTTCACAATATGCCTTGACTTTTAATTGCTTGAAGCTTTTCTTGACTTTCAATTGCTTGAAGCTTTTCTTGACTTTCAATTGCTTGAAGCTTTTCTTGACTTTCAATTGCTTGAAGCTTTTCTTGACTTTCAATTGCTTGAAGCTTTTCTATGCCAAGAGATTGCATAGCATAAAAGAAATTAATTAGTATCTGTATTTGTTGAAAAGAAATAGCCAGAAAAACAGACTGAGCAAAAATTAAAATAAATTATCTTCCATATTGGTAGTTAAAAAATATTCATTTAATTCGAGATATTAAATTTTGAATTAAAATTGGTGAATATCTATAAGTAAAGATATTTATTAAACTTGGCTGATGTACAAATGTGCAGGCTTCTCAAATTTGAAAAAATAAATGAGATATTTGTTGCTGTTTATTATTAAAAGTTTTGTGTAAATGATTTTATTTTCAGTGTCCATTGAGGAAACAAGCAATCATGGCTTTCTACAAACTCTTTTTTTTAATTATTATTATCCATTAATTGTCATGGTTTTCCTTGCTGCCTTCAAGGATTTTGAATTCATTATTTGTCTTCTGGAATGGCTGCTATTTAAGGCTAGAAAGCTTCATCTTTTCTACTTACAGATAGGTGGAGAACATATGGCTGCATGCTTTTCTCAATGGAATTAGTGCAAAAGTAAATAAAGCAGCTTAAGCCAAAAACTTTGAATACTCATTAAATAATTGATTCAGTTAAACAGAACTTAAAAGTTCTTTATGTGCTTACATCGAAGTTAAAGTCCAAGATATTTACTAATTCAATTCAATTAGTATCGTCTTCTTAGTTGTTATGTTTAAGCTGTTAAAATTGCTGGATATTTTTAAATAATTATTGTCATTAGAAATCTGGAAATTTTAATCTAAACCCTTTACTCAATTCAGAAGAATAGATAATTCTTATTGTATATTCTGATGCTTTTCATACTTAATTTTTCAGTGAATTAAAATATACATGACTCTATACATGACTTGAACCAAGGTTAGAACTCAGGTAGCTAGATTCAGTGAAAGTCATTATCTGCACACTCGTGTGTCTCCTACATCATTCCAGCATTGGAAATTTAGATCTGAAAAATTAGAAACTGATATGAAAAAGATTTTAAGCATAAAATTACTCTTCCAGTAAAAGTGAAATTCTTTCATTTTTTGTTTTATTGTATCATTTAATTCTATGGGTTTTTACTGTCAAAATATTTTTAAAATTTTTGTTAGTGAATATTGTATTAAGAATCTTTTGAGAATAACAATGATTTTTTTACATATGCAAGTTTTACTATTTAATCCATAGCTGGGGGTGTGGAGATGGATTCATACCTTCCAAACAAAGTGTCTTCTGAATGTAATGATTTCTTATTCCAAACTGTCATCCATTACACCCCCATACATTTACACACACACACACACACACACACACCCTCAGGCACCAAGAATTCATTCAAACATTTTATTAAAACTGACTGACTACCTAATTTTTTATAACATTTTTCTGATGTGTATATAAGTTGTCACATATGCATATGAAATTTATAGAGAAGCTGTCCAAAGTTACTAATGTTTTTGGTTGAGTACTTTCAACTGTCTTTAGTCAATATCAGTTTTTATTAGTGTCATCCAGGAAGTTTTAAGAATGCTACATTTCCAATTTAAATGAAAGTATATCCTTCCCAAGAAATGTCCCATATTCTACAGACAAGTAGTGTTCGCAAAACTTAAAAAATGTCTGAAGATGATCATATGCTGTCTCTATTCAGTACATGGGCAATCATGCCTTGCAACAATTTCTTCTCCTTTGTAGCTCTGAGTAAAGTTGAACTTTTTGCTATACCTCCTAATCCTGTTTTGCCAACCATTTTCAATTTAAAATATTTCTCTTGCTGACAATTATACTTTCTAAAATAAACAACTTTCTTGGATATTCACTCTCTCTTCCACAATTTTTCTCTCTCTCTGATGTAGTGGTTTCATTATTTGATTTTTTAAATTGTTTTCTCCCCAAGAAAGGTGGGACTACCACTAGTGTGCAGTGGGTTACAATAAGAGAAAAGACTTGGTACAGGGGTTATTGAAGAAAAGATAAAAGATGAATGGGATTCAAGAAGATAAAAGATTGCAATTGATGTTGCATTTAAATTTTTGGAGATTGTAGCTATCAGGGAAGAAGTAAATAGAAGGAAATTCCACAAGTGGGAAGTGGAAGGTAGGAAACTGTTGGAGTAGAAATGGTGGTTACATTTAACTAGTTCAATGGCAAAAGGGTGAGACCTACATGCCAATCTAGTAACATGCTAAAATCCATGTGGACAGGACACCAGGCAAAAATGCTTGTCAGAGCAGTTGCAATGAAAATATTTGTAGAAAAGACAGAGGGAAGCCATATCACGTTTGTGAGAAAGTGACTGAAGTTGAGATGCCAAGTCAGGACTGATTACATTGCAGATCCTTCTTTGGATTTTGTTGAGAACCTTGCAATAAATAACAAGAGCACCCAACAAGATATAACAACAGTATTCAATGCATGGATGAATGGTAAATTTATAAATGTGCAAAATAGATTCTGACAAGAAAAACTTTCTGGCCTGACACAAACCCAATCTTCCTAGCAGTAAGTGCTACAGATCTGACATATTTGTTCCACTCCAATTCAGTTGAAAAAATGAGGCCAAGAAGGTGGAATGTGATACTCTCAGTAAACTTGCATTAGTCATTCTGATAAAGAGGTTAAAGGAGAACAGTTTTGTTTTGGATAATTTAAATAAAATTTTTTTAAAAAATTAAGGTTTCAGAGATTACATATTACTGGTGAGCTGAGGGCACTCTAGTTTTCTCAGGTGTATTTCAAACCAAGTCTTCTTCACTTAGTTTTTTTAAGGTAATTGTTTTATGTTAATTTTAATTTAATGTTAATTTTTAATAATAATTAATTTTTTAAGTTAATTTTTATTTAGTATTAATTTTTAATCTTTTTACTTAAAGTAAAGAGAGGAAGATTTGATTGGTAAATTATATATTAATCAGGTAAAAAAAGTATGAAAGAAATCTATACAAGAAAATTTTGAAAGCATACTAGCAGGATTATAAGGTTTGGAAACAAGACAAGTATGCATGCTCGTTCCATCAATTCAATGAATATTTTTCTGTCTTTGATTATCTTTTAGAAACTTTGTTTTTGTGTACATCCCTCTTAGTATTTCAACTTCCCTTCACTTCTGTAGGAATTAAACCAGGCATGAAAACCACCTGCTCTAAATTTTTCCCTCATTATTTCTTTCTTACTGACGGTCTGAAACTAATGAAGAAATTTGATGTTATTGGTTTTATGTGAATACAGTGAAAGGGATTTTTATCTTTTTAACCAAATTTTTTTTATAATTGTTCTGGGAGTAAGAAAAGAAATTTTGATGTGGATATAATGTTAATCCACCAAACATTTTTTGTGCCTTTTGTAAATTGGCAATAGGTAATAATTATTCCCAGAGTTGTTAGAATCACATCATCTCCTTCTTTTTCTACATTTGTTATAAACAGAGTTAAGTGAGATACATGATATATATATATATATATATATATATATATATATATAAGAAAAATTCAGACAGACACGTTATTTCATGGTGAATCGGAAGTGTAGGCCTATTTCAGGCAAACCATCATCAGCTTCCATCTTTTTGAATCATGTAAAATCCTTTGTAAAATAAAGACAGAAGCTGATGATGGTTCACCTGAAATAGGCCCATACTTCCGATATACCATGAAATAACGAATCTGCCTTAATTTTTCTTATATCTGCTCTATATCTATTTATATACATATATATTTAGAGCTCTCTTAGAGAGTTATCCTACTACTGTATATACAGCATACTTCTTTGGATTCTTCTATACCCACACTGCATGCTGATATATATTTCTATACATATATATATATTGTACAAATTTAGGTGCATGCAAATTGATGCCATGGAGGTGACCTGATTTGATCTTATTAAAGCTGTTTGTAAACAGACTGAGTTTTTATTTGAGATCAGGTGGAGTCTGAGTAGTAATTTTAGAAAAGTACTTTTTTAGGAGCAATGTCTTTATTGTGCTTTGAGTTTGGCAATAGTTTTCAAAGAAACATTCTTAGTACAGACAATCTCAAAGATACATGATATATATATATATATATATATATATATACATATATATATACAGGGTGGACCATAAGTCGCGCACCAAAGAATTACGTGAAGTGATGTGAAACAATGTAAAATAAGCAGGGTAAAATATCTTTCCCTTTCCTTGGGTATAAAGCAAATGTTCTTTTCTTGAAGTTTTTTCAGTTATGATTTGTCTTTAAGAAATGTTTATTTTAATTTTCAGATATGCCCTTAACAATTGACGAACGTGCTAAACTAGTGTTCATGTCTGGTGCTGATGGCGCCGCTAATCAATCTGTTGCTCAGAAATTTAATCAAATTTATCCTGATCGTGAGCCTATCTCTCACACAACAGTAGGAGGTTTGATATTAAAACTTCATGAAACTAGTAGTGTTCTAGACAAACCATGAAGTGGCACTCCAATAGTGTCTGATGAAACTCGAAAATGTGTCCTCAAAAAAGTTGAGAGCAGTCCAATGAAATCATTGCAGCAATCATCAAGTGAGCTCGGTGTCCCAAGAACCATCATGCAATGTATCATCAAAGTCAAAAGTTTTTATTAGTTAAGTTTGGTTTTAATAAAATAACATTTATTATTATCAGAATTGTTTTAAATGCTTTGCTGCGCAACTTATGGCCCACCCTATTGTACAAATTTAGGTGCATACAAATTGATGCCATGGAGGTGGCATGATTTGGTCCCAACAGTGCTGTTTGTAAACAGATAGTTTCTATTTGAGATCAGGTGGAGGCTGAGTAGTAATTTAAGAAAAGTACTTTTTTTTAGAAGCAATGTTTTTATTGTGCTTTGAGTTTGGCAATAGTTGTCAAAGAAACATTCTTAGTACAGACAATCTCAAAGATCGACACTTTTTAAGAAAGCAGTAGCTAAAAACAGAGACTGCAAAATGATAATAGGTGATGAAGATCCAAAATTTGCAACAATTTGGAAATTTTTACTTTCACAAGAATGACAGGAACCTGGAGATCAAGTTCATTTTGTATGATTTCTGACAACAATGCAGTCTAAAATACTGCAGACACAAAAATGATCTAAGAAAGAGCATCAGTATGTTGATCATATACGGTTATATTATGCTAATCCACCATTTTGTTTTGTGCCTTTTGTAATTTGGCAATATGTAATAATTATTCCCAGAGTTGTAAGAAACACATCTTCTCATTCTTTTTCTGCATTTGTCATAAACTCAGTTAAGTGCAATATGTGATACATGCTTGTTCAATCATGTCTCTTTCAATCCATGACTAACCAGACAAAAGATATTCCCTCACTAGGTTGTCATTTCTTTATGCACAAGACCGGTTGCCAACCACGGCTACAAAACCCAATCTGTTCTGTTATTCAACCCATAGCTGGAGGGAGAAGAAATAGATTAATACCTTTCCCAAGAGTATTTACATATAAATGAATACAACAAATTCAACTAGAATTTGAACTTGTCCCTCTGACTTCTCATCCCAAGCTGATATCCATTAGACCACAATATCGATTTGATCAATCTTCAGGTGGTGAACATGTGTGTTCATTTTATTTTTTGTTTTTTTTCTTTAACAAAAAAATTAGCCATCCATTTAATCAATCTTCTTGTTTTTTTGTTTTTTTTCTTTAACAAAAAAAAAAAAATGGGAGTCTCTTTGGTCAGGCAGTGGTAAAAAATAAAATTATTAAACAGAAATTGGTCAGGAAGGCTGAAGAATGGATCAGCTAGTTGTTGTGATGAGGTTGGAATGCTAATATTATAACCAATTGGTCCTCTGCCTATATTATTATAAAAATAGCATTTATTTTCATTTTATCTTTTATAGATTTCTTGAGGACATAGATTGAACATTTAAGCAATGAGAAGGTTTTAGAACAAATGAAAACAAGGAAAACTTGCACTTTTCAGGAAGAGACAGTTGAAATTTCTAGGTCGCATAAGAGGACTTGGAAAATTTGATACTTACAGGGACAGATGAAAATAACACATAATATGCTTAATGAGTTTGAATAATAACAGGGTTTAAGAGCTATAACAAAAGAACGAAATTTATGATGATCTACAAGTGACAGAAAATTGTGGAGACCCATGATGACAGAGCATATAAAGAATTAATTCTTGTAATTTATTTGGTTATTTAGGCATTGAGCAAATGCCAGAAAAAGTAAAATAAAGATTTGAAGATTACTGAGGAAATGATAAACATTTAGATTCAAATAAATGTTGGCATTAGATATTAATAAAATGAGGTGGCTAAAAATACCACCCTCACACATAGACACACATTTTTCAATAATTAAACAGTCAGTCAGTTAAGTGTCATACGTTAAACACGCTTGGGCGATCATGTCTCGAAATAGACATAACTGACTAGGCAGAAAATTATCCCACAGTAGGTTGCCATTGCTTTCTGTGGTAGACTGGTTGCCAGCCAAGGCTATAGAACCCAATCTGTCTGTTATTTAACCCATAACTGGAATTACCTAATTAACCTAATTAATACCTGGAATACCTAATTAACTAATTAATACCTGGAATACCTAGTGTTAGCTAATTAATACCTGGAATACCTAATTAACTAATTAATACCTGGAATACCTAATTAACTAATTAATACCTGGAATACCTAATTAACTAATTAATACCTGGAATACCTAATTAACTAATTAATACCTGGAATACCTAATTAACTAATTAATACCTGGAATACCTAATTAACTAATTAATACCTGGGAGAAATACCTAATTAACTAATTAATACCTGGAATACCTAATTAACTAATTAATACCTGGAATACCTAATTAACTAATTAATACCTGGAATACCTAATTAACTAATTAATACCTGGAATACCTAATTAACTAATTAATACCTGGAATACCTAATTAACTAATTAATACCTGGAATACCTAATTAACTAATTAATACCTGGAATACCTAATTAACTAATTAATACCTGGAATACCTAATTAACTAATTAATACCTGGAATACCTAATTAACTAATTAATACCTGGAATACCTAATTAACTAATTAATACCTGGAATACCTAATTAACTAATTAATACCTGGAATACCTAATTAACTAATTAATACCTGGAATACCTAATTAACTAATTAATACCTGGAATACCTAATTAACTAATTAATACCTGGAATACCTAATTAACTTCAATTAATACCTGGAATACCTAATTAACTAATTAATACCTGGAATACCTAATTAACTAATTAATACCTGGAATACCTAATTAACTAATTAATACCTGGAATACCTAATTAACTAATTAATACCTGGAATACCTAATTAACTAATTAATACCTGGAATACTAATTAACTAATTAATACCTGGAATACCTAATTAACTAATTAATACCTGGAATACCCTATTAACTAATTAATACCTGGAATACCTAATTAACTAATTAATACCTGGAATACCTAATTAACTAATTAATACCTATGGAATACCTAATTAACTAATTAATACCTGGAATACCTAATTAACTAATTAATACCTGGAATACCTAATTAACTAATTAATACCTGGAATACCTAATTAACTAATTAATACCTGGAATACCTAATTAACTAATTAATACCTGGAATACCTAATTAACTAATTAATACCTGGAATACCTAATTAACTAATTAATACCTGGAATACCTAATTAACTAATTAATACCTGGAATACCTAATTAACTAATTAATACCTGGAATACCTAATTAACTAATTAATACCTGGAATACCTAATTAACTAATTAATACCTGGAATACCTAATTAACTAATTAATACCTGGAATACCTAATTAACTAATTAATACCTGGAATACCTAATTAACTAATTAATACCTGGAATACCTAATTAACTAATTAATACCTGGAATACCTAATTAACTAATTAATACCTGGAATACCTAATTAACTAATTAATACCTGGAATACCTAATTAACTAATTAATGCCTGGAATACCTAATTAACTAATTAATACCTGGAATACCTAATTAACTAATTAATACCTGGAATACCTAATTAACTAATTAATACCTGGAATACCTAGTAACTAATTAATACCTGGAATACCTAATTAACTAATTAATACCTGGAATACCTAATTAACTAATTAATACCTTTGCAATGAATTCAACTGGAATTCAAATTCGGCTCCCCAATTTCTTATTCCAAGCCAATATCTACTGCACCACAACGCACATTAATTAAACAGTGCATTTATATATATCAACTGGATTAAATTTTTGAGAAATCTTGTCAGGAAAATGTCTACCTTCTGGCAGGATTCAAACCTGCAACAACCTTATGCCTGATAGATGCTGTAAATAGATCTGACGTGTCTTACCACTCAAACAAAGAAGATTTCATGGTTTCACAAAATCAAATTAAGCTGGAAATAGATAAGTCCCTGATTTCACAGAACATGCATATCTGCTATCAATAATGAATTGAGTTCTCTTGGTGACTGCCATGTGTATACACTGCATTATATATAAAATCTCCCCTCACTCATTCCATGCATCCATGGCTTAGAGAGTAGGTACTCCAACTGACACCAAATTGGTCAAGTTTTGATCCTGGCTAGAAGCAAGTCTAACCACACTGATGAGCTGTGATACAGTAAAACAGTCTTGTATGTGGATGACTAATATTTATACATATATATTTCTATGTTGATTAATTTTGTTATATATATATATATATATACTAGCAGTATAGCCCAGTTGCTCAGGTGTAATGAAAGCTTTAAAACTAATTCATGGTCCTGGAGCTCAGACTCTTTGGACGTTGGCATGAAAGACTAAAAAGCAATAGTTGTTTCCAGTTAAAGCAAAACCATAGACTGAAAGAAAAATGAATGGATGTAAGTCAAATTTTGATTTCCTGGTATCGATATCAAATAAGATTTTTGTCGTAAACTGAATTTTGAAGGCTAAATAAGTCCTCTGAGTAAATGGTATCATGGCTGAGACTAAGAACTACAATTATACCTACTTAGAACCAAACTCAAAGCAAAAACTAAAATAAAAGGGCTGAAACAAATACAGACATACAGGCAGATAAACAGACACATACACAAACGTCTTGCCTTTTATATATATATATTATCGAATTTCTGCACTATTGTAAGAACTGCAACCTTGAAACTTCTGAATATCGCTTCTTATGTCTTTGTCGATGAGTGCATCAAATTTGATTAAAATTGGACCACTTCTTCTATAACTCGATTTTTTCGATTTTCGATATTTATTGGGGGTACCTTGACACAAAACCTAGCTAAGAACACTTGCAGATGCTTATAGTACAACTGTGTAAATTTTCAAGAAAATCCGTTCAGCCGTTTTGGAGTCTATAGGTAACGGACACACACACACACACACACACACACACACACACACACACACGCACACACGCGCGCACGCGCACACTCGTGCGCGCGCACACACACACACACAAACACACTGTCAAAGTTATATTTATAAATAAGTTTAGATTTATATTTAGATCATATATATATATATATATATATATATATATATAAGCACAGTTTTGGAGGAAAGATATATGACAAAGTGAAAAAAAGTTGTTGTATAACACGTTTCATCCATTCATGCATCTTTTCCTTCATATATGTGTATGTGTATATGCATTGTGTGTGTGCAAGATCACAAGAATGTTTACTTGCTATAATATCAGCTTAGAGTAATTATACATTTATTTCTGGCCATTAGAATTCGATGACTGACTTCAAAAAGTATTTGTAATTGGTATCAGAAAGTATAAAGCGTCTTTTGAAATGGAACAAAGAAAAAAATTAAGTTTATTTTATAAAACTGATTGCAGAGATGATTACTATTGTCTGTAAAAAAAATGTTCCTGAAGAAGTTGTCAACATTTCAGATTCTATTAGCATCAATAAGTTAACTGAAAATTTTGATTTTTGTCTGATAAAAGCAAAAATGAAATGCTTCATTAACAATTGTTTTCAACCGCCACAAAGCAGACAACACATTGACAAAATCTTGTCATTGGTGCTTTATAATCAATCAAGCAAACTGAGCATTTCAAAAATGAATGTATATTTTCAAGAATTAAACAACTTGAGAACTTAAATTTTAGAGCTTGTTTTACTAAATTAATATATCTAAGGTGACAGGCTTGAAACAGTTGTCTTGTATAAAATATAAAGAATCTGCAATGCTAGTGCTACACTGGCATCTCGGCATCAGTCAATTTTCAATCACCATAACATAGCTACCAAATGCTATTTCTATAAACATTTTGTTACGTCAGGTAACATAATTATGTGAAAAATTACAAAACAACGTAATAGTATAAAAGTAGGTGTATTGACAGGAAAGAGAAGTATTTACAAGAGGTGAGGATTAGTAGAATACAGAACAAGGTAATTAGTATACAGTATTGTCGTAGAGACATGATAGATAGACTAGTAGAACACTTCCGGTGGCAATACCAAAAATACCCGACTGACTCACTCACTTGACTTCCTTACTCAACTTCTTTCCTCGACTTCCTTCTTCGAGGTATAATCAGTACGATTTTATATAGTGATTCGAATAGTCCATTTCCATGGAAAGGTGGAGAGCGCCCCAACAATTTTCATGGTAGTTGTTCTGATAAACTTTTCTCTTTGGTAAGTAGGCATTGCATGGTTGTGCAGTGGATATTAACTCGGAACAAGAAATCGGAGAGACAATTCCAGTTGTATTCACTGCATTCACTTGTGTTCAAGTATGATTGGGAAAGGTATTTATTCATTTCTTTTCCTTCCAGCTATGGGCTGAATAGCAGGACATATAGCCTTGGTTGGCAACCAGTCTACCACAAAAGCAATGGTAACCTACTTCAGGAAAACCTTCTGCAATGTCAATCATGTCTTTTTCAAGACCCAAGTGTGTATAATTTATGGCACTTAACTAAAATAGGCATTAAGTTTAGTTTTTAAGTTTTTATCAACTCCCCTACCCTTCAACAGACAAATTGTGACTTTAGCAACTAGTTAGGATTTCATAGAGACTATGTGGTATTATAGTGGCTGTAGTAACAAAGTTAAGAATGTGTTGTTTGGTGTAAGTAATATTACAGCTTGTTTGAGTCAGTAATTATGTCTAGCTAAATTAATGATAAAACTGTTAAAAACCAGCTTTTCCCATCCTTTCTTTTAGCCATGTGCCACATTTTCTGTATTAATAGAAATAAATGTTGTCTTCCTCTTTGGTACCTTGACTTAATTTAAGCACAGTACTCGATTGGCTTCTAGGTTATATTGTTTTACAGTTGATGCAATGTAAAGTCTACACAAATAGTTTCTTTTCATGCACTTCTTGCTTGTGAAACTCTCTTCTAGGTTCTTGCCTTCTAGTCTACTTTGATCTTTAAAAATTTAAAGACAGTGTTAATCAGTATCTTTCATCTTAATTCTTTTCTTGTTCTTCTTAATAGTGTTTTGCTTTTTCTGAATATTCATCCACACTGAGTACCCCTTGTATCTTAGAAGCTTTATTACTTTGCTTGGAGTAAAATGATTTTAAAAAAAAGATCACTGATTGATAAAGACATTTTGTTTTATAAATATTAGAATTTGTGATGCTAAAATATACTTTTTAAATTTTATTTACCGAATTTGTTAATGTGTTAAAGAACTTGCTTACCTTAAAAATAAATCTTTATTTGGTTCAGCAGAAAATAAAAATTATCTCTTGATATTCATTCAGCAATTATCTTTAATTTTTATCCTCTTCCGGCTTACGGCCTATCATGTTGAATACACTGGTTCTTGCTCGATCACCAAAGTTAAGCAACATTGAGCCTGATCAGTACTTAGATGGGTGAATACTTGGGAATACCAGGTGCTGTGAGCGTTTAGTGACAGATGTGCGTTGTGGTGCAGTGGATATTGGCTTGGAAAGAGAAATCGGAGAGCCGAGTTTGAATTCCAATTGAATACCCTGCATTCACTTAAGCACTAGTACCCTTGGGAAAGGTATTAATCTGTCCCTTCCCTCCAGTTATGGGTTAAATAACAAGGGTATGACTTGGGGACCCTGCCCTTAAAAAAACAAATCCCAATGAATCTTGATACTCGAAAAGAAAAAAGTATTACTAGACACAAAACTTGTATAAAAACAACAATAAATTGTTGAAAGAAAAAGGTATTATCAGCAATAAATAAATAAAATTTAGTTGGCAATCAATGACCCGCCGAGGTTGATATGCCATAAAAACAAAACAATCAACCAACAATGTCTCTCAGTTTCTATTTGCATAAACATATAATCCATATCTATCAGTTTCAGCAGACTATGATGTTTACTAGGGTAGCCAGGTAATTCTTTCTGAAGAAACCTAAAGAATATTCATGTTTATTCAACACTGTAACTATTGCAGCATACTCAAACATGGAGGATAGAGGACAATAAAATAAACATGGAGGAGAGAGGACAATAAAATAAACATGGAGGATAGAGGACAATAAAATAAACATGGAGGAGAGAGGACAATAAAATAAACATGGAGAAGAGAGGACAATAAAATAAACATGGAGGAGAGAGGACAATAAAATAAACATGGAGGAGAGAGGACAATAAAATAAACATGGAGGAGAGAGGACAATAAAATAAACATGGAGGAGAGAGGACAATAAAATAAACATGGAGGAGAGAGGACAATAAAATAAACATGGAGGAGAGAGGACAATAAAATAAACATGGAGGATAGAGGACAATAAAATAAACATGGAGGAGAGAGGACAATAAAGCAAGAGAAATTAAGAAGACGAAAGATAAAAAGTAAAAGAGTCTGAGTAAAAGAAAAAAACAGACAAGAGATAAAAAAAAAGAATAGAATTCAAGGAGACAAGAGCTCAATCGATATTTGAATTTGCATTTTTAAAGATCAAACTTGACTGGGAAGCAAGAAGACTAAAGAGTTCCATAAGCAAGAAGAGCAAGAGAAAAACTGTTAGCATAGAATTTAGTTTACATGTAACTTCAAATATAAAATGTTGATGACTTGCTGCCTGCTTAGTACAATACTTATTATTAAAGTCGATGTACTGAAGAGGAAAGCACATCAGAACAGTTACCATGAAATTATTTACAGAAAAGTTATATATAGTAAAAAATATATATTTGGTAATATGGGAGTAAAACAAATACAAACTCCCCACAACAAAAAAAATATAATTCCATTGTCCCTTTTATCTCATTGAGAAAGAACATAGACATGTTTAAAACATTCCAGTTTTAAAATCTTTTTCAAACATGCGTACATTTGGTTAGAAGGCCTACGAATATACAATAAATATTGTTAGTCTAATTACCAATATTATTATTTTTGTTGTTATTTTAAACTACCCCATTTCTTTCACCAGCTTATTATTTATTTGTGCGCACACACACACACACACACACACACACATATATATATATATATATATATATATATATATATAATGTTCTCTGGTTACCATGTAGAATGCTCATTCGAAGAAGTTACAAAATCACTGCTGGTGTATTTCTTCTTTTATATGCCCTGTTCCTTCAGGACGTAGGCGATCATGGCTTTCCACGTTTCCCTATCCCTGGTGGCTCTGAGCACGGCTTCTGTTACACCATGCAATCTTTGTTCCATTATCCACCTGATTAGGTCCTTCAAATATGTTATCCATTGCTTTCCCCTGTCTCTTTTTTCCTCTACTGGCTTGTTAGTATCAGATTCTCCAGGCCCTCCTTCTTCATTGCGTGTCCCAGGAACTTCAGCTGTCTCTTCCTGATGCTCAGTATTAATTTCCCTTTCGTTTCCATCATTTCCAACACCTGCATTTCATAAAAAAATTACTCACTTTGAAATCTGCCTTTCTCTGACATGCACCAATGGCTCGGTGGGTGAATCTCCAACTGGTGTCAAATCAATTGGGTTTCAGTCCTGGATTGAGGTAAACAGTTAATCTAGCTGCACTGAAGAGCTGTGACTGTGATATAGCAAAACAGGCCTGTCTGCAGATGGTTTATATATATATATATATATATATATATATATATGGAAGCCCCCTTCAATACTAGAAAGAGCAGTACAGCTATTAGAGTTGAGAAAAATTGTTTACCTGAAAAAATTGTTTTTAAATTTTATATCAACTAAAACCTATTCTGACTCCTCAATCAAATGTTTCTTTGTAAGGAAATAGCCAATATTACCATTACCATTTAAATAATATAAAACTACTACTATCATTATTATACATGGTTTTCTCTTGATAAATTATTTGTAGAGAATTGATTTTGCAGTGAATATTGGCTTGGAATTAGAAATCAGAGAGCCGAGTTCAAATCCCAATTGAATCCCAGTTGCATTCACATATGTGCAAATAACCTTTGGGAAAAGTATAAATTCATCAATTCTCCCTTTAGCTATGGGTTAAATAGTAGGACAGATTGGATTCTATAGCCTTGGTTGGCAACCAGTCTACTGAAGAAAGTAATGGCAACCTACTGCGAGAAAATCTCTGCCCAGTCAGTCATATCTCTTTGAGACATGATCGCCCAAGTGTGTATCATGTGTGGCACTTAACTGACTGACTGAATTATTAACTGAGAAAAGAATATGATTTTGTCTTGGAGCAGAGAAAAATTAACTTCCTCACCATTACTGGAGGTTCTTTGCTTTTGTTGATCCTAACAACATAGCGTACTCTTCAGGAACCAAGATCAAAATTAATGAATTCTTTCTTTTGTGAAATTTGAAGATTAAGCATTTTCCTAGGCTGGGAAGGACATCTTGCTCTACTTGGTATGAAAGTCTTGCGAGTCAGAACCAATTTATTTCTATGGTGAGCTAAAAATATTTCTAGGAGACAACATATTACCAGAGAAATAATATATGGCATCCTACGTTTTGTCTCCTCCCTAGTGAAAGCTGGGAGAGTCTAGTTTGGATGTCACTGTCACAGAGCAGCAAATGAGATCATCTCCTCATTCATTCTCTAGAAACCTCATCTCTATGGTAGGATAATAAAGAAAAGCAAACAACTAACATATGATGTCATCAGCAGAAACATAAGATTTGAGGAATGACCTGATGGCTGCTATGCAGGATCATGGATGCTAGTATGGAGTTATGGATGCTATTAACTTGAAAGATAACTTTGGTAAAATGTGCTTCACTCTGCATTTATTGATTCTAAAGATGAAAGCAAAAAACATATATATTACAAATTAGAAATTTGCACAAGTCTTAATTATATTGCTGTTCCCACCTGATAACAGCAAAACAAAATATTCTACATCATTACATAATGAACTTGCTTTCGTTCTTTCATATATATATACAAAAAAGGAATATAGTTTCAATTCTTGTTGAAAGTGTAATCTTTAGCAGAACTTGTCCATCAAGGCCGATTATTATTAATTTCATTATTCAAGTACCTCCCCCCCACCCGCAAAAAAAATTTGGAAATGAGAAATCGGAGAGCAGAGTTCGAATTTCAGTCAAACCTGTTGCATTCACTTAGGCGCAAATATCCTTGGGAAAGGTATTAATCCATCTCTTCTCTTCAGCTATGTGTCAACAGGACAGACTGGGTTATATAACCTTGGTTGGCAACCAGTCTACCACAGAAAGTAATAGCAACCTACTGTGGGAAAGTCATGTCTCTTTCAAGACATGATGCCCAAGCATGTTTCACATATGGCACTTAACTGACTGACTGAACTCAAATACTTATCATCAATTCCACAGGTGGGAAGTGTGAGAAAAGAAGCTGTTGGAGTAGAAATTGCAGTTACATCTTACAGTAAAACAGATAAGATGTAACTGCAATTTCTACTCCAACAGGTTCTTTTCTCGCACTTTCTGCCTGTGGAATTCCCTTCTGCATACTTGCTTCCCCAACAGCTACAATCTCCAGGAGTTTAAATGTAAGGTCAATAGACACCTCCTAACACACTAACTCGCACCCATTCTCTCAAACACTCTTCCTATCTACCCAACCCTCACCCTCGGTATCCTTAGCCGACTATCACCCTCCTTCTGATATTTCTTACATCTAACCACTCTTTCTCATCACGTTCCCCTATGTAACCCCCTAGCCACTCTTTCTCATCACTTTCCCGTATGTAACCCCCTAACCACTCTTTCTCATCACGTTCCCCTATGTAACCCACTAACCACTCTTTCTTATCACATTCCCCTATGTGACCCCCTGACCACTTTTTCTCATCACTTTTCCTTATGTAACCCACTAACCACTCTTTCTCATCACGTTCTCCTTTTGGGGTACATAAACTTTTTATTCCCACTATGAAATCATAAAACTTATGATCTACATAAACAACTCATTCAGAAAATCTATGTAACCCCCTAACCACTCTTTCTCGTCACTTTCCGCTATGTAACCCCCTGTGCAATGGTGGCAGTGAAATGCCTTGCTTGGGGTGAAATTATTAAAAAACAAAACTAAACAAATTATGTGCTGTGTTCCTTCAGGATCATGGCTTTACAGTCCTTTGTTGATCTTAATAAATTGTCTTTTTGTTCAGTCAGTTAATTGCTATATATGATGCACACTAAGATGATCATGTCTCTTTCAATCAATGACTGGCTAGGCAGAATATTTTCTTGCAGTAGTGGGTATTTACAACACAAGTTATATTTAATTCACATAATTTTAAAAGCATATTTGAATTAATGCTGATTTGATATATTGGTGTCAGTCACTTTCCCACTGCTGTGCAACATGGCTTCCCACCAACTTGTTTACTAATATTTTCATGGTAATTGATCTGATAAGCTTACCTCTTTGGTGCCTTAACTGCATAATTCTAGTACTATCCTACTAGTTTCTTTTCTCACACTTCTCACCTTCCAGATTCTCTTTGAGTTTCTGATTTCTGATTTCTCAGCAACATAAATCTATAAAAACTTAAATGTAATACCAGTTGCCATCTTCTGCTTTCCTGCTAACATACAATAAAAAGAAAATTTATTAAGAACTAAAAATGGCAGTTATTTGGATGCCATCATGCTGAAGCAACACTGCATATAAAAGAAAAACTGCTCTACATTTTTTTCTTTTTTAAAAAAAAAACTTCTTTAACTGACACGGCCTTATGCCAGTTGAAGAAGAGATAGAGAGAAAAATTGTGTGCCTAGTTAGATTTTTTCATATATTTATTTTCTCAACAAAAAGTAGAAATATTGCTGCTACATCTATTGTTACTTATGACAGAACTGGCCAGTTTATGAAGATATTAATCACAATGATAGTGTTTCACTGGTAGGAAATAAGAGAATGTCATTGATAGGCTGGCCAAGTAAGGCAGGTAACCCCCAGGTGAAAAAAAACTGGCTAGCAATCAATTGGAAATATGAACAGCCAAAATTTGATACAGAATTTTCCAAAGTTGAAAGAAAATATTTTCATAAGCTTTTGTCCAAGGAAAAAGATTTTCTGAATGAGTTGTTTATGTAGATCATAAGTTTTATGATTTCATAGTGGGAATAAAAAGTTTATGTACCCCAAAAGGAGAAAGAATATAGTAAATAAAACTCAGTGGGATCACAAAAAATGAAACTTTTCTCTGGATTCACAATAATTGCCTGGGAAATTATCACATTTAATATGATCAATAACAAAAGAGGATGTCTAAAAAAAAAGATTGTAGAGATGACATAAATTTAAGTCCAGAATTTGATAGAATATTCTGAATTCATTGTTTTCTTTTGTCCAAGGCAGTAAATATGAAATATTTCCTATCAAAAAAATATTTTAAAAGTCAATCAGTTAAGTGCCATACAGGATACATGGTTGGGCAACCATGTCCTGAAAGACACATGACTGCCTGGGTAGAAAATTATCCCGCTGTAGATTGCCATTAATTTCTGTGATAAACTGGTTGCCAGCCAAGGCTATAGAATCCAATCTATCCTGTTATTCAACCCATAACTGGAGGGAAGAAATGAATTAATACCTTCCCCAAGGGTATTTGCCTGTAAGTGAATGCAATGAATTTAACTGGAATTCAAACTTGGCTCTGTGAGTTCTCATTTCGAGCCGATATCCACTGCACTACAATGCACATGTCTAGATGTCAATGTACATTCCAAAAGCAAAAAATGCTTCCTATATGTGAAATACAACAAAAACAGTGCCCCACCACAAAAAAATCAACAAAAATATTGCCCCTGAAACAGACCCTCCTTCTAAAAAATCATAAAACTGTTTTCAGTATTAATATCAATCCAGAAGTGATAGAAGAGACAATGTAAGGAGATTTTCGTTCAATCCATCTGAGTACATGATTTTTCTCTGTATCATGTAATGATAAGGACTTAGTAAATTGGGTACAAAAAGGTTAAGTATGATATGGCAGTGTGGATGATAGAATGGGCGTTGCTAGATGTTACAGGAAAAAGCATGCTAAGAACCACCAGGGATAGGAAGATATGGAAAGCCATGATTGCCTACATCCTGAAGAAGAAGAAGAAGAAGAAGAAGAAGAAGAAGAAGAAGCCTGAAAAAACAATAATCTTGGCCATAAGCATCAGTACAACTCAACACAGTATTTGATAAACTTTGATAAACTTTACCTCTATTTCATATTGTTTAGGCCCTCTATATAGGGGAGTGCATTGTGGTGCAGTGAATATCAGCTCAGAACTCGGGGAGTCGAGTTCGAATTCCAGTTGAATTCATTGCAATCACTTACGCGCAAATACCCTTGGTAAAGGTATTAATCTGTCTATTCCTTCCAGTTATGGGTTAAATAACAGGACAGATTGGGTTCTATAGCCTTGGTTGGCAACCAGTCTACCACAGAAAGCAATTGCAACCTACTGTGGGATAATCTTCTTCCCAGTCAGTCTTTCAAGACATGATCGCCCAAGCATGTTTCCCGTATGGCACTTAACTGACTGATATAGGGGAGACTTATTTTCCATTTGGCAATCTCTTTCTATCACACTGGCCATCACTCACTTTGTTAGATTAGTACAAATCTTTCTGTGAAGAGTGCCAAAATGCAGTTTTTCTTCTCTCCAAACATGACTCTGAACTTAACATTTTGTTATAAGCTTTCTAACACAACTCTAATGCTTCTTCCATGGCAAATGTTCAGATGAGCCCTGAGTTCAATTTTTAACGACATTTACTGCTAGAACATGATATGCTACTTCTATAGAGTTGAATCAGCCTCATTTCCTACACATTTCAAATGTAAAGAGAAAGTGCCACTCCCCATTGAAATATACACCTGTGTATATGTTTCCCTGTACATTACAATTTTAATATCTTCAAATTAAGGGTTAATTATTACTTATCCTCCTTATTCTTCTTTCATTCCTACCACACACCATATTCAACATAGCTGTTTCAACAGGAACTTGCTACTTTTAGTGGCTCTCGAGCCTTGTATTGAATAAATTCTAAAAGTTTTTTTTTTTATTCTCTAGTTACCACTGGAGAGAACAAAGAAATTCTCCCTCAATTTTATAAATTCTTGTTTTTTTTTCTCTCCCTTCTTTTATGAAAGATTCTCTATCTCTTAGTCATCTCATTGAAAAGTCTGTCATACTTGCTTCCACTTTAAACTTGACCCTTAGTTTTGACCTTTCCATGAAAGTTGGGAGTGGTTGATTATTTGACCATTTGAGAAGGAATCAAAGAAGAATAAAAGAGAAAAATATCTTGAGATAATTGAATGAAATTTCATTGCATCTCTGCAAGGAGAGGTTAAATGGAAATGATTATCTGCCCTTTGCAATATTTTGAATGAAGTCAAGAGTTATTGAGATCACTTTAAAAATTCCCTTAATCTAAGGCAAAATTATAAAATCAGTTAGCCGCAACTTCTGAAGTTAAACACACATTGATTTTTATCAAGATTGAATATAGAAGGCAATATCTTTTTCTTGTCTTATCTATAAAGGAATGATTTATTTCATATTATGCTGATTTATTGGAACTAGTGACATTTTATTGTTATAGGCAGTGTTTTTAGCCATTGTAACCTCCGGATTTCTTCATTTATCTTTCATAGGTGGAAACATAGGATTTTTCTTGTCTTATCTATAAAGGAATGATTTATTTCATATTATGCTGATTTATTGGAACTAGTGACATTTTATTGTTATAGGCAGTGTTTTTAGCCATTGTAACCTCCAGATTTCTTCATTTATCTTTCATAGGTGGAAACATAGGATTTTTCTTGTCTTATCTATAAAGGAATGATTTATTTCATATTATGCTGATTTATTGGAACTAGTGACATTTTATTGTTATAGGCAGTGTTTTTAGCCATTGTAACCTCCGGATTTCTTCATTTATCTTTCATAGGTGGAAACATAGGATTTTTCTTGTCTTATCTATAAAGAAATGATTTATTTCATATTATGCTGATTTATTGGAACTAGTGACATTTTATTGTTATAGGCAGTGTTTTTAGCCATTGTAACCTCCGGATTTCTTCATTTATCTTTCATAGGTGGAAACATAGAATTTTTTATGAACTGAATTCTTTATTCAAGCTTTTTATTTGGACTCTTGATATGGAAAATGGTTTTAATAGAGTGCTTGGAAAGTGAGAGGAAATATCTAGTTTTCTACTCTCCAAAAAAAGATGTAGATGAGGCAAAAATGGCTAACCCTACCATACTGGTCAGAACTTTGATCTGCACAGAGTGGGTGTGGCTTGAATTTGTAGGCATACAATCCCAAGTGACGGATTGCCTTTAATTAGGTTTTCATGCAAGGTAAAAAAACAAATTATGAACCAGCAGTATGATTGTGTTCATAGATGAGCCAAAAGCTTCTTTTCACAGATCCCATTTCATTGCATTCCATGGTTTTTACCAGTGAGTCTATTCACTGGGAGAAACTACTATTGAGTCTGTTGATGTTATATGGAGTTCTTACTGAGAAATTTGTAACAGAAAACACATATCCACACATAAAAAATGCAATAAAACAAAGCAATAACAAATTAAAACCAAATTTATACAATTATTAAAAAACGCATTTTTAACTACATGCCAATTTTCATTTAGTGAAATCACATATTTCATACTCTACTCAAAAAAAAAAAAAATTAAATCAATCACAAACGTACTAGACTGCTGGCAATTATCAACATTACTCTCACTTGTCATAGGTGTCTACAACTATGTCCATGCATTTCCCTTATATAGACTAGAAGCTGGACACAGAGAAAGGGACACTTAATGCCCATGCACTAACCAGAAAGGCTATAAGAGAGCATGTGTGACTGCCTGGTCAGCTAATAGGCTGTGAAAACAACTTCCTGTAAGCACAGAATAAGAGTGGATTTTGCTATCATTACAACAAGCTCAAACAGATAGCCAACAAGCAGTCAGCCATATTAAGTATACTCACTTTCACAATATCATTTCTTCCTCTTGTATACAGTACACTCAAATGCTACACTATATGATTTATCAGAGACATTTTCATATTTTGCAAATGAAATAAAATCTTTGGTTATTTCTCCAAACCAGTGACTAAATTGTTCCTTTATACCAACTAAATTTTACCCCAGATCCACTAGTGAGCAAAAAATGAACATGACCATAAAAATAGAAGACATCTCATTGTCAGTTTAAGACAAGTCTACAGAACAGAGGGGATGTGCGTTTGTGGTGCAGTCGATATCAGCTTGAAATGAGAAATCAGGGAGCCAATTTTGAATTCCAATTGAATTCCTGACATTCACTTACACTGAAATACACTTGGGAACAGTATTAATCCATCTTTTTCCTCCAGTTATGGGTTAAATAACAGGACAGATTGGGTTCTATAGCCTTGGCTGGCAACCAGTCTACCACAGAAAGTAATGGCAACCTACTGCGGAATAATCTTCTGCCCAGTCAATCATGTCTCTTTCAAGACATGATCGCCCAAGCGTGTATCATGTATGGCACTTAACTGAACTGACTGACACAATAGATATCATATTAACTATTGCTGCTAACCATTGTTATCAGCAATACTGTATTTAGTTTCCACTGCTTTCTTTGCAACACAAACAAGGAAATTAATCCTATCAGCCATTAAATGATATCAACTGTTAAATCCCTGGAGTCTTGACAATCAATCTTCTGCCATGTTAGTCATGTCTCTTTCAAGACATGATTGCCCAAGCATGTATCATATATGGCACTTAACTGACTGACTGACTGACTGACTACAAAACAACATGAAGCAAGACTAAATATCATTCATTTACCTCCTTTTAACAGAAAAAACTATTCAACTGGTACAAGCTTTTTTGAAGATCTGAAAAACTTTGCAGTAAATGATGTTTGTTTATGTAGTGGTAGTCTACGAGAGGATGTAGTTACAGAGGGTAATGACATCATTGAGCACATCCTGACCACAAAACCATATGACATGATAAAAACGGCCATCCTAAACAGAATCAGAAAATCAGATATAAGTCCTTTTTTAGGGAAGGACAAGAATAACACAAAAAAATGATCTTCAGAAATAAGTTGAACATAAAAATATTTCATACTAAAAGATACTAAATATAAGTATATATATATATATATATATATATATTTTTAATCCTTTCACACTGATCAAGGCAGAAATGCTACTGATGTGCAGGGGGCTACATAACTGTAAAAAGATTAATTAGAAAAGAGTGAGGAGTACAAACTAGTTAGAAAGGAGCAATAGAAAGCTGAGAAAGCAGGTGCGATGACAGATACATAGGTGGAGAGAAAGGGAAGGTTATACAGGGATGGGGAGAGAGCTAGAGTCCAGTGGTATGTACATATATATATATACATACTAAATCTAAAAGATAGTCTTTGATTTAGTATATATATATATATATATATATATATATATATATATACTAAATCAAAGACTATCTTACACAAAATAAACATAGATAAAAATCAGTTTGAAAAAAAAATCTCTTGGCATCCCCAAAAGTGGGGCAGTACAGCCCAGTGGTATCTCATTAGTTCCTCTTCAAATTTGTGCCATCTTTTTTGAGAGGCAATATAACAACTGACAATTCACATGAGTTTGTGTAATAGATGGCTGAGAAGAGACTGGGTGGTGGTATGGCAAATCACCAACATTGCTTAGAGATACAAAGAGCAGGATGCTGCAGAGTGCCATGATTGGCCACATCCTTAACTTTTGAACCCTGACTCTCTCTAATTGTTCCACCATGGACCCCTCCTATCCATCTGCTAAAAGCTGCACATTAGAAATGCACATGACTCTGGCCAGTATAACAGCTGCCTGGGTATATGCACTTTCACCCATCATTTGGCATACTAGCTTCTCAGGTTCAAAGGGTTAAGAGAGACGGTATATAAAATAAGATTAGATCAGGAATGGTAGTCTCATTTAGACTTGAATGATGAGCAGTTTCATTTCAACTGCTTTTTCTTATCAACTTATTAGTCTCTACATTTTTTTCTCCATATCTTTTATTCTTCTCAGGTTCAAAGGGTTAAGAGAGACAGCATATAAAATAAGATTAGATCAGGAATGGTAGTCTCATTTAGACTTGAATGATGAGCAGTTTCATTTCAACTGCTTTTTCTTATCAACTTATTAGTCTCTACATTTTTTTCTCCATATCTTTTATTCTTCTCAGGTTCAAAGGGTTAAGAGGGACAGCATATAAAATAAGATTAGATCAGGAATGGTAGTCTCATTTAGACTTGAATGATGAGCAGTTTCATTTCAACTGCTTTTTCTTATCAACTTATTAGTCTCTACATTTTTTTCTCCATATCTTTTATTCTTCTCAGGTTCAAAGGGTTAAGAGAGACAGCATATAAAATAAGATTAGATCAGGAATGGTAGTCTCATTTAGACTTGAATGATGAGCAGTTTCATTTCAACTGCTTTTTCTTATCAACTTATTAGTCTCTACATTTTTTTCTCCATATCTTTTCTCCCTCTTAACACTTGGATGTGACATAATACATACATCATTTTTTTTTAAATAGAATTTTCTAAATGATGCTTACATTAAGAATAAAGACCAGTAATTTCGGCAATCAGTTAACAATAGCTTAATGAAGATGTTCTTTTTCTAATTCTTTTCTTTTATAAGAAAATTGAAGTCTTTTTAACAAATGTTGATTAATTCAATCTTTACAAGGCAAAACAAATTTCTTTCTATTGAAGTTTTTGTTAACTCTTATTCTCATGTCGTGTACATACAAACTATTGTATCTTCTTTATTAGCTCACTGTTTTGGCTTCTGTGCCTTCAGGCTTTCATCAGGGATATGTTGATCAGGATAACAATCCTCCTTCAATCTGTCTTGATTAATGTTTTTACAAAGAAAGACTTGAATTATATTAAATCAAATATAAAAAAAAAACATTTTAAATCCAATATAAAATTTTCTCATTATTCCATGGATTATACAAAATTTGATCTTCATTTAGTTTGGAACAAGATAGTTTAGTGCGTATGTTTTGCATCTTCTTCCAGTTTATGGGATGCTAAATTGAATGGTTTTTAAATCTTTTAATTTTGTTTACTCATATTTTTTAGTGTTTTCTACATCTAGCATTTTAAATTTAATTTTATGGAAAAAGTTTAAAAATTAACTAGCTAGGCCAACTTAGACAATTTATAAGAAAGTCTAACTGGATTGTAGTATGAAATCATTGTTTTTCAATTTGAACTCTTTATGTAATTTACAAGAGGACACTGTTCTCATTTCACTGCCATGTCTATTCTTCTGTTAGTTATTTTATGTAAATTAATGAAAATTTTTGCTATTATTTTCTATGTTAGATGTGGTAATACATTTGAATGTTAAAATTTCGGAATGTGAATTGTAAATGTGGTATCTCCCTCACCTTATTAACAAATTAAATTTGTTATAGGTCAACCAGATATTGTGAATTTCTTACTGCTCTATCACTATTTCCATGGCAAATGTTCTGATAAGCTACATACTCTAATCCCACTATCCCTAACTTTTACTACTGGGACTCACCATGTTATGCAAACAAGTATGACTCATCCCCATTCCTTTCATATTTCACCAATAAAAATATCATTATGATAGCTTTTTTCCATGAATTGCTATTCTGTGGACCAGACTACCAGCAGAAGGTTTTCCTAAACCTTACAATCTTGACCTCTTAAAGTTGAGGGTTAACCGTCATCTTTCCTGCATAAAGCTGTGAACTTCATACCTTATGCTTATAGAACACTACACAGTAACCCACTATTTTGAGTGGATCTTGGGTCTTGTATTGGGTGACAATATAAAAAAAGATTATGGAGAATAAATTTGATTCTCTATGATGTGATATAAGAAAGCAGCATTGGAAACAAGTCCTCACGGTTTTCTCTGGAGCTTAAAATTGAAGAAAATATTGTGACAATTGAACTCATTTGTTTTTGTTTTGAAGACAGAATATTTTGATTTGTTTATTCTACAATTTTGTTTATGTGTTCAATGCATAGTTCATGTGTTCATTGGTCCATGTAGTTCACATGAACAAGGTTTCTCCCAAAAAAAGTATCCAGCTATTTTGAATATTTCAACAGTGGCTTTCATATAACTTGAAAATCAATGGAAGACATTACTGTGCATACTTGAACAGGGGAGTTACATGCCTTAGTTTCAGCAGTTGTGATCCACCATGACATGTATATATTGTTGAATCATTTACATTCCTTTCCTATTCCATTTGTAAAAAAGAAGGTCCATTTAGACAGCTTCTTTCCAAGAAGGCTACTTTGTGCAACTGCCGACTAAGAAGATGCACCCTTGATCACTAAAGTCTTATCATTTTCATTTCTAGTCAACTTGTTATGTAAAAAAATGTGTCAATATAGAGACATGTGTTTGAATATGGATCTCCAGGCAACAAATGTATCTGTTGAATGGATTGTGCTAGTGGAATCACCTGACCATGAATATTATTGTATAAAGCACTCAAACAAAAGTGTGACTGTGCTTCAGTATTATGTATTTAATGTATTCTGGGTATTCAATGTATTACTGGTTATTCTGTATTGTCTGGGGTTTCTGGTGTTATACAACATTATTGTCTATTATTCAAGGGATTCATTAATACATTGACTTTATGCAAAGATACTAAAATAATATAACTTGCAATAGAGCAAATTACCAGAAGTTCTCTTCAGAAGAACTTTATGAAGACCAATGTTATAGAAGTGGCAACAAAAATAACATTTATGCAAACATTATGAAATGACTTTTATCTACTTTTAACAACCTCATTTAGTAACACACTATATCTAGTGACTTTGAGCCTTAGTTTCTATAATATCTCATTTGTTGGTTATTGTGGCATGTGGGGACTTCCTTACTTTGCACAATTCAGCAGCAAGAGCAATAATCAGCAGGGTACAACCAGAAGTCCCAGAAGTCATAAAAGCCCCCACAGAACCCTACTAACTAATTCCCCCTTTTTATTTTCTGCAGCCTCTTCCTTTCAAGCCCAGTTCAAATTGCTACTGAACATTTGCTGTAGAAGATAAGGCCTGTCCTGGAAGATTGACTTCAGATTTCTCATTCTTTCTATGGGAACTGGAGGAGAAATCTACCTTAGATATCTAACCAAAGGAAAACTACAAACAAACCTCACTGTATAAAACTTGTGCTAGCAGTTTCACACACAGATTTCTCATTTCACCATGGGAACCAGTGAAAAAATTATCCTTTGACATTATCTATGCAAAGGTAAAACTACACACAAACCTTTCTGCAGAAGACAAGGCCTTTCCTAGCAGTTTCAGACAAAGATTTCTTGTTCTTACCAAAGGAACTAGCAGATAAATCTCTTAATAAAACATCTACTCAAGAATTTTATTAACTCATCAGTGCCCAAATTTTTTTTAATTTCTTACCAAAAATCTTTAATTTTTAAAAATTTATTTAATACTAAACATATAAAAACATTTCATTGCATTATTCTAAGAAAAAAATGAACTTTTAATTTGGTCCTTATTTTAGAACCAAACTTATAATGCATGGTATATTTGAGCAAAATTACTTTCATACATTTTCTGGGCTTTATAGGACAGCATTTGTATTTTTTTTTTTAATCATATCACCCCGATCAAGGTGGTAATGCCACTGATGTACAGGGGGCTACGTAAGAGTGAAAAGATTAGAAAAAAGAAAGCCAGAAACCACATCCTAAACAGGGAACAAGGGATGAGCCTCTACACCTGTTCAATAGACGTGGGTGGAGTGTGAACCGGGCAATAGTTTAGTCTATCTACTCCAATTATATACTATATACAAATATGAGTTAGATATAAGTACTATTTACCAAAACAATTTTTGCTTGAGTGATAGATGAAACTGAGTGTATCCTTCTACAAAAGATTTTCAGTCTATAGTGAAAACTGAGACATCAGTGTTACCAATATACATCAGATGGTAGGTGATATATTTGAAAGACACTTCATTCTTTATGACTAAACAAAGATTTTTCTGAAAACTGGAGAAATTGATGAAATATGGTAAATTATCATTCTGGTCCTAAAAAAAAGGACCATGGGCACTAATGGATTAACTGGGAAACCCAACTTTTTCTCTGCAAAATATTATTTTGCACTCTCTTTCAACCAAAAAAAATGTCTGTTGAACAGTTATTTTGTGCCTTGGGGTTTGTTCATACCATTTTCCCTGCCAAACACACACACTCATAACTGGGGAAAAATACTACATTATATTGGATAAACAACAGTATTTAAAAACAAAACAAAACAATGTTGTTTACTCATTTGACAGTAAAATATTCTTAAGTGAGCTTTTCTTCTTCTATAACAATCACATGACAATGACCAAGCTTCGCTCCCATATTCTTGCTTTCCTGAGGGCTACAACCTCCAGGAATTTAAATGCAGTATCAATGCTCATCTATTAACCACTTGACTCTAGTTCTTTCCCCAACCCGTATATCCTTTCCTTTCTCTCCACCTTTGAAACTGTCATCACACCTGCATTCTCATCCTTCTATTGCTCCTTTCTAACTGGTTCGTCTTCCTCTTCACTCTCTTCTAATTAATCTTTTTACACTTATGTAGCCCCCTGCACATCAGTGGTGTTACCGCCTTGCTCAGGGTGATATGATTTTTAAAAAAAAGTCTTTTTCAGGACTTCATAGAAAATCACTGCTACAATCTAGATTTGGCTTCTGGCAGTTTTCATTGAAAAGAGATGATTTCATAGTATTGATAAGGTTAAAGAGAAGCAGGAACTCTGAAGATTGTTTTAAAAGAAGGTAAGGGTTGCCAATATATGCATATAAAGTACCAAGGGAAGTACTTTAAAGAGGTCAAAGGTAGTATTACCTGAGATCGGTTAATGTTTCTTAAATAGTGAATAATTAGATCATTGCCAAACTGACTAGTCCATACTTTTTCTTTCAACTTCTTAGTTTACAGGGAGGTTTCTTATCCGTTAGATATTATGTCCCAAATATGAGAGCATATACAAGAACTGCCTTGTTCTCTCAGATAAATTAGGATTGCAATTATAAAAGAAATGGCAACAAAGACACTGATCAGACCACTCTTCTCAAAGTAATGTGTATAAAAAGGAGACTTTATATGAAATATCAAGATTGTACATATTTGCATTCTTTTCCTTATGATTGCAATATTTAAACCAATCTATTCTACAAACTTCTTCAGAGTTGACTTTATTATTACTTCAACAGGAGCAAATTATAACAATCTATACATAGTAAAAATTTTAACATGGGTGATTTCATATTGAATGAATAAACATATGTATGACAATATATACAACACAGACAATATCTATCTTGAGTGGCTCTCGCGCCTTGAATTTGACAAATAACAGTATAAAACAAAAAGTTCATATTTTTCATTTTGACTTGCTCTTCTATACTCTTTTTTGTATCCGATTAAAAAAAATAAACTCAAAAGATTGCTGAAGAATAGGTTGGTTGAAATATTTTGGGAACAATAAAAGCATCAAAATGTCAAAGAGACGGAAAAACTGTGAATGATAACTCCTCTCCAAATTTCAGAAGTTAATAACATTGTAAATATTTATCATTTCTCTATAAGTGAGAAAAGAATATTTTCCCCATTTCTTTCATCTGAAAAGCACTTTCATTATTAGAAGCAGAGAATTATTATTGTTAACCATTTATAATCAAATTCCATTGAGAGAATTCACTGCATTGTACATGAACAAGTTTAGTTCATTCACTTATTTCTCAGTGCTTGCTGCTTCAATAATATTCAACTTCAAAGAGTTCCAGGCTAAGTCAGCTATTTTAAGAATCAACTTGAAGTTGTAGTCTTGGGTAAAATATGTCTGAACTATAACTTAGTTCAATGTTGGAATAACATTTTGTTCATTCAGATTACTGTATTTGATTTTAATTCTTATTTTATATGATAACAAAATAAGGTCACAGGGTTAAGTGTTTCTGCTTGAGTGATATTTACTGCAGACTGATAAAAGCCTGTTGTACTGTTATACAAAAGTTTACTCTTTGCAATTCTTTGCTTTACAGAAACTTCCATTTGTTGTCTTGTGGTTTACTGATGATAACCAAAAATCAGAAAATTTCAAAGCCAAGAATAAAAGTAAATTTCAAAGATATTCTAATTGAAAATTCAGATTTAAATGCAAATTGTTTTGAGCAAGAAATGAACCAGTCAAAAATTGATTGCAATAAAGTTATAATATTTGTCTATATTTCCGAGATGCAATAGTTAAATGTAACAGCCACTTCTACTCAAGCAGTACCTGTGGAACTCCTTTCTATATACTTGCTTCCCTGGTAGCTACAATCTCCATAAGTTTAAATGCAATCTCAGTTACCATCTTCTACTTTCCTAAATCTCATCCACCTGCCTAAATCAGTTCTACTTCTTATCTTTTTTTTTCGGCATCCCCTGTATGCTGTTTTTTCTCTCACTGTAGTCTTCTGCTCCCAAGTGGCTGCTCTGCCTTTCCTGTCGTGAAATGATTATAAAAAAATGGTATTGTAATTATTCACATTATTTACATTGTTTGAACTGTTGTCCTTGTCTCTATTGCTATATTCATGATGTTTCGGCTGTTGTTACTCCAACCTTTGTCAGGTGATTGCAATTTCAAACTGAATTCTTTATTTCAATCACAGGGGTAGATTGTTCTCATTCCATGAGTTATGTCACTTCCATTCAACTCAACTTCTAAATTTTTTTGTTCACCACTGCTGTAGCCAAGTATTAAACTTACAATTCTTTAGGTCAAATCACAACACTTTTATTCTCTTGGCCATGTGTCCTCGGACTTGACCCAAAGAATTACGAGTTCAGTACCGCACTACAAATAATTTAGAGAGTTAAAAAGAAAAAAACTAAGACATCTGGAAGTGGTATGGCTCATTGAACAAGAACAATCGACACCATTGATTGAAATAAATGGTTTGATTTCAAATTCCAGTCACCTAGATAAATAATGTAAATATATTTATAAACAAAAATTAGTATTTTTTTGGAAATGGGTTTACAGCCACATTACATTGAGACACTGGTTTCCATTCACTCACATAATTTAACCAACATCAAACCTGATCAGTACCTTGATAAGTGACCACTTGGTAAAAATGCTGTAAGCATTGATGTGTGGTTGGTGTAATGGATAATGGCTTCGAATTTTTAATCAGAGGGACGAGTTTCAATTCCCATTGAGTTGGAAAGGGTATAACTATACCTCTTCTCCCACCAACCATGAGTTAATAAATAAGACTAAAAAACATTGTCACAAATAAATAAAATTCTTAAAATTTGAAAACATTTTCTGGTTTTAAATAACCTGCAATGAGTTAAGCCATAATAAACAAATCAATTGCGATATTTCAGTAAATTAGTGGAAGTATCAAAGGATGGTTTAAATGATTTTTAAAATTCTTTTTTTTTTATTAATTTAGGAAACAACATTTTAGACAACATCATCTGACCACAATTCATATTTCAAGATTCTTCTATGAGCCATGTCATTACGGGACGTGGGTGATCATGGCTCTCCAAAATTTCCAGTCTTTTGTAGTTCTTAGTTAATTTTGTCTTATCGTTGTCTTTCCAAATCCCTGTTCTGACAATCTTTTCTACAAGCTTATTACTTATGTCATTTGATGCTTTCTTCTGTCCCTCTTGTTTTCAATATGTCCTATCAACCCTCTTTCCTCATTATGTTCCCCCAAAATTTAAACTGTCACTTTCTGATTTGAAGTAAAAGTTGTCCTTTTGTTTCCATTTTCACTAAAACTTTGTCATTACTCACATGTTCAGTCCATGATATTCTCAATATCCTTCTGTAGAACTCTTAAATTTTTTTTCCTCATATCTCTTCTTCATCTGTATTGAGACTGTCCAGCTTTGGCATTCATTTATAGTTTTCCAACTGATTGAGAATTAAGTAACAGGATAAAATGGTGTCATCAAAGATCTTAATTGATTGGCTTTAGATGAAATTAATCAATTTTTAATTAAACCAATAAGATATAATTAGATTCTAAATAAGTCAGCAGTTAATTATTAATACATTTTAGTTATGAGATTATCTTTCTCAGTGAAGCATTCAAAATTAGAACATCACTAGTCTGAATATTCCTCTGAGACAATTGATTCATTTTAGAAATGTCAAAGAAAATGGAGTTGTAATGTTGTAGATCAAGGGTCGGCAACCAATGGCCCCTGAGCTACATCCAACCCATGAATGATTTTTATCCAGCCTAATAACTTAACCATAGTAAGGGATATACATTTCCTGTTGATGATTTTAATTATTATCTTGTTATTCCTGTAATAAAATAATAAACATTGTTTAACTAATTGTTGTATCACCAAGGTGGATACGATTCACAAAGAAATGTGCTGCAGTTTTATTCAGCACCATATCTGGTGCTAAACGGATATACACAGAACACTACAATAGTTACAATGACTTACAAGGCAAAACTTACAACACAGAAAGAAGGGATTTAAATCAGTAATCCGTCCGAATATTACTCAAATAACACTTTAATATTATACCTTGAATGCTACTATTTTTTACTTTAATAGAAGATTTCAGGCAATAGGCTATTCCATCATTAAGAGTGCTGCAGGAGTGTCATCCACTCTACAACACTAATATAATATGCATTTTATTGGTTCTTCTTTAAACTTCCAGACTAAGGCAGCCTTCTAAAGGAGTGTTTTGAGATCAAGACAATTTATTACAGTACATTTGATATCATGGACCTCCTCCGAGACACTGCATAGATATCAGCACTGCTCTCTCCAAAAGGTTACCAACCCCTGGTGTTGATGGAGAATGTGAGTAACAAGACAGTTTTCATGTAGATGAAAACAAAAAGAATGCATAGTTAGAATCATAACTCAGCACTTAGGATGTGCATTGTGGTGCAGTGAATATTGACTCGAAATCAGAGATTGGGGTGTCGAGTTCGAATTCCAGTTGAATTCCTTGCATTCACTTATGCACAAATACCCTTGGGAAAGGCATTAATCCATCTCTTCCCTACAGTTATGGGTTAAATAGCAAGACAGATTAGGTTCTATAGCCTTGGCTGGCAACCAGTCTACTGCAGAAAGCAATGGCAACCTACTGCAGGATAATCTTCTACCTAGTCAGTCATGTCTCTTTCGAGACATGATCACCCAAGGCATGTATCATGTATGGCAAATAACTGACTAACTGACTGGTTATCAGCATTAGCTATGACTTTAATTAATCATCACTATTATTGGTTAAAATAACAATGAAACTTTAGTTATTTCCTTTTCATAATTATTACCCACTTGTTTTTTAGTGTCTGCTTTCCATTGAATTTTTCTGATATTTTTAAAAAGTTCATCCGTAAAGTTAGATGTACAAGATAAAAAAAGTTATGCATGTAATATTCAGAAAATCAGGTCTCCTTTCAATATATCAGGTTCAATAACAACAAAGATAATGTAATTTGAAGATAAAGGTTGACAATATTTTCTTTTTTTTTTTCACCCTTGTTACATCTGCAAATTCTCAGTGCCACTTGTCTACTGTGAACTGAATGAATCAGAATTACCTCCCTTTTCAATGAAAAAAATCAAATTAAGAGACACTTTTGGTGGAAAGAGGACCCAAGAAATTTTCTGATTATATCTGACATGTAGTTAGCTAAAATCATTTATTCAGAATTTTCTGCTGAAGATAATTAAATAAATCAATAAATCTTTGGTTTTATGGGTTTACTCTCTTTCAGTATGGAACTTTCATAACTATTTCTGTGATTAATGATTTTGCAAGTTCTTAATCTTGATAATGTTAAAGTAGTGACGATTGCGTGTTTTATGTTGTGGTCACCATTTATGTAGGTAGCACTATGTATGTTTGTGAAATAGGGTGATACACTGATTCCAATGCTTCTTTAACAATTTGAAGCCTCTTTGTAGAATGATTTGTCTTTGACCTCAAAGTATGTCCCAGTTTCCAATATCTTCTTCATTGGAGCCAAATCCCTTTCCCTGGAGCATTCTTTTAAAGTCTGCATGTAGCCAATAGTCACTGGGGGGACAGATCTGGAGAATATGGTGGATGCGAAAGCAATTTGAAGTGCAATTCATTCAGTTTTATCATTGTTGCAATTGACTTGTGACACGGTGCATTGTCTTCATTAAAGATCACATTTTCTTCTTCATTTGTGGCCTTTTTTTTGCAATTCAAATGCCCCAGTAATGCTATACAGTATGCACTTTTGATGGTTCTTCCATTCTCAAGGTAATTGATGAACAAAATATTTTGTGCATCCAATAATATGTAGGCCTGCTGATGTCTTTGGTCACTTTGGACAGCTTTCACCTGCTGCTGTCCACTCAGCTGACTGCTGATTTGACTCTTGAGTGAAGTGGTACATCCATGTTTCATCCATTGTCACATATTTATTAAAAAAACTCTTTCTTGTTGCATTGAAACTATTGCAAACAATGCTCTGAATAGTCAACGTGTTGTTTTTAGATTGACTGTGAGCAAACGTAGACCCACTTTGAACACAGCTTTCTCATTGACAAATGTCCTTAAAAATGCCGTCTAATATGTTCAACTCCTCTCCTATCTCATGTAACTTCAATTTATGATCGGATAAAATGAGTTTGTGGATTTTTTAGCGTTTTCTGGGACAACTGCTGATTTTAGATGACCTGAGCGATCAGCACAATTTGTGTCTGTACGACTGCGTTTAAAATCAGCGTACCACCTCTTAACTATTGTTTCTGGTGGAGCAGAGTCGGAATAACACTTATCAAGCCATTGCTTTGCTTGAACAGTATTTTTTCCATCAGAAAGCAATGCTATATCAACATATGAAATTCAGATTTTTCCACATTTTTGAAAATTTGCAACAGTAGCTTCACTTAAATAACTGTAATTTGTAAACTAGTAATTCGATTGGGTTCAAATTTTATGTGCCATTGAAGGTTAGTACTTCATGAAAATCATACAGATTTTTTATTAGTGGTGTCATCTATATGTAAGGCTCGAGACTTATTGAGTGATGTGTTACACACGCTCACTCACTAAGTCATGCTTTGTTTACATTTGTTCCCTCTTGTCTTCAATCTGCTCTGTGATTCTCAAATTTTCCAAGCCCTTTTTCCTCATTGTGCCTTGGAAATTTCAATTCCATTTTCCTGATGCTATGCGTAAGTGTTCTTTTTGATTCTATTTCTATGGTTTTCTCAGAATCCTTCTGGAGAACCACATTGCTGTTACTTCAAGTCCTTTCTTCATCCATGAGAAGATGGTCCAGCATTCACTGAAAGAAAGGTTTTATAAATTTCAATTGACAGAAGAATTGTTTGATCAATAAATATCAAATATTTCTTTGTAAGGAAACAGCTTAATTTTCCTGTTACCATAGGGAGACATTTAACTTTCATTTACCAAGCAGCCAGTGCTGCTTTCATTTGAAATTCATAAAATCTATGACTTAAAACAATTTTTCAGGGATATAAGTTTCAAGTAACTGTTATTAGTCTTTTCAATACTGATAAAGGCTTTCTTTCTTTTTATCTTTTGTGTTCAAAGTAGTATGGGGCATTAACATCATGATTATTTTCTTTTCAAATTACATCTTAGTAGTTGAAAGATCTCAAATGATGTGGTTTCTGTTAATTGGTTAAGAATTCTGTTTGTGATTCTGTTGTGCTTGTGCATGAGTTACAAAAAAATTATACTCGAGGCTAAGACCTACAGGCTTCATTTTCCATTTTTAAGAGAGAACTGAAAGAAAAAAGTAATAGATTTTTTTTGACAGACAGTTTGTAATAACTTTGGAACTTAAATATTTTCTTACCTGTTTGCATTGGCCACAAAAAGATTTCAATGGCTGTTTGCATGAAAGATTACTGGCCACCTCATCAAGTGCTACCAGACAGTGCTAAAACTCTTTCTTAGAAGAAATCAAGAAAAGACCAACTATTTTTATTTAATGTCTCTAAAAATAGATTAGATTCCTGATTATGGATGGAGATTGACTTATGATACTGCTTCCTGAGTCTTTATTAACTGATCTGTCCAATAATCTCAATAATTTCACTTAGCCTTTTGCTTATCCACTTGAAAACCTGTCATGTGCCTACCCCAGCTAGCAAATTACAATGTTTTCTCAGGAAGTGTCTGTCTGAAATCTTTCCCCGCAATAACCAATAAATTGCTTCTGTGCAAGTCAGTATGAAGTGTATATATATATGTGTGTGTGTGTGCTTAACAAATGGCTCTAACTAGTGAGAATATCATAATGGTGTCCTCACGAAAATTCTAATTCAGAATGAATCTGCTCTGTTAAAGAGACAAACTCTTTGTACTTATCAATACTCTATCTAGACCCTGATATCAAGCACTTTACGATAAAAAATCTGCTTGCTAAAATACATTTTATCAGTTAACCACTCAGAAACAGCAACATTGGCACTAAACAAAATCACAATGTATATATAAATATATATGTATTAGTCATCCATATAGAAGCCTGTTTCACTTTATCACAGCCCATCAGTAAGGTTAGACACATCCACTTGCTTCTGGCCAGGATTGAAACTCGACCGATTTGGTGTCAGTCAAAGTCGCTACCCACTAAGCCATAGATGCATGAAATCAGGGAAGGGAAATTTTAACATGTTTTATATAATCAGTGTATACATATGCCAGTCACTGAAAGAACTTAATTCATTTCTGAAGAAAAATGCATATATCGCAGAAGTGGAAACTGTTTTTAAAATTTTCTTCTCCAGAGAGCTTAATCGTAACGAGAACATAATTTATTAGACATCCACATACAATATATATAATATCCTTATTTGTCATTGGTTGCACAATGTGAGGATAAGAACCCTTGAACACATTTGTATTTGTAACATTTTGTGATCTAGTCTGGTTGGTTACTACTAATGAGTAGTGAGTTTGATGATCACTGGTGTTTCATGCCTGTGGCTTTGTGTCAGAACTAAGTTTTGTTTTATAAATAATATGAAAAGTTATTTTTTTTATGAAGTCTGTATTGAAATATATCTCAGTTGAAAATGTGTCATGTTTCTTCAGAAGGTGAGCAATCATGGCTCTCCACAGTATCTTATTCTTTATAGGCCTAAGTAAAGTTTGTTTTTTGCTACAACCTCTCAATCTCTATGCTACCAACCATTTAAAAAAGCTTGTGAGATAGGATATGTGATACTATAGTGGGGGTCCGTTCTAGTGGAGAGTAGTTGTATGTTGTTGCAGATTAACGGAATTTGGCCTCGTTGTAGATAGTCCACTATAAGTCATAAAAAGGGATTATAAAATAAGAAAATCAAATTGAGTTTAGAAACAACATTTTATATATACACATATTAATTAAGGTTTTTACAATTAATGTAATTCTTTAAGTATGGGTCCAATGGACGTTAAAATGTTCATGGCAATAAATGCTGAAAAGAGAATTAATGCTTAGGTATGGGGAAGCGTTGTAAGTAAGGAATATCCACTTCTTTGGTTGGTAAGTAGTTTAGAGACAGCAGAGGATAAAATGAGAGGGAAGGGTGGCGAGTATAGTAAGCTGCTTGACGTTGGTCAAGGGAGATACTAATTACACTTGTCTCTCTCGAGTCTGTCTGTGTGTGTCTGTCTGTGTGTGTCTATCTGGCGATACTTTCAGTATCGGCTTTTTATTTTGACTTTTTGGATCGCAGCAGATCATTTGGGAATTCATATCCATATTTAATTCTGGGCTTCCCATTGGCCAATAAATAAAGTTCACGTAGGCTCGTGAACTGGGATTTAATATTTAATTAAGTTTTGGTCATTTGCTTTTTGGTCGTGAGAGTGCAAACATCCGGTTCCTCGCTTTGCTCGGTATCACCACAATACTTTTTTCTATATTTCTTTTAATATCTTACGTAACTTAAATTTTTCAAGTCCTCTTTCCCAATTATGTTCCTTAGAAATTTCCATTATCACTTCCTGATGCTATGTATAAATGTCCTTAATAAAAAAAACTTCAAAATTATATCCTCAGTATTTTTCTGTAGAACCATGTTTCTGTTGGCTCAAATCTCTTCTTCATCTGTGAGAGTGTAAGCATTTACAGTCATATTACATAACAGTTCAGTATTTTTTTGTGGAGGGTGTAGTTAGTATTAAATTATTTACAGTATGACTAAATTCTTTTATGATTTAACAATGAAAAACAGTAATGTCACATGTCTGGAAAATATTAAAATATTACAAAAATAAAATGTATTTTTCAAAAAGAAGCTATTAGCAACAAGAAAGGTTCAGGGGAAAATCAATTCTTTTCTTCCTTCTTGTAAGAATCTACAATTTCAATTTGACTTATTCTTTTTGATAATTCTAAAGATTTTGCTGCTAAGAAATTGTTCAGATGATTTGAATTAATGGAAATCTTCAGCTGCTAGGTTGGTAAATTAAGAAAATGGCCAAATATTTCAAATCAATCACCTGGATCTTTTATTGCATTTATTCTACAGTGCGTAACTGACATGATCTTTTTGAAGAATGACAAAACTTTCTCTTGACCAAATTCCAATTGTTTTGAGTAAATATTCATCCTTCCTTAATTCTTAATTATAGAGAAACTTTTTTTATTATCTTCCTTTATTCTAAAAGCTTTAAATATCCATATTATACTGTCATATAATACGTTATAAAGAAAATGTTAACTGGCTGATAAGGTCAAGACAGTAAATGTAAAGACAATGCTGATTGGCTGACACACAGTCAAGACATTGTCTATAAAAACAATGTTGATTGGCTAAGGATATGCATTGGGATGCACTGGATATTGGCTCGGAACGAGAAATCAGGGAGCCGAGTTCGAATTCCAGTTGAATTCATTGCATTCACTTACACACAAATACTCTTGGGAAAGGTATTAATCCGCCTATTCCTTCCAGTTATGGGTTAAATAACAGGACAGATTGGGTTCTATAGCCTTGGTTGGCAACCAGTCTACCACAGAAAGCAATTGCAACCTACTGCGGGATAATCTTCTTCCCAGTCAGTCATGTCTCTTTCGAGACATGATCGCCCAAGCATGTATCACATATGGCACTCAACTGACTGACTGATTGGCTAAGACAGAGTCAATACATTTGTATATACTTGAAATAAAAAAAAGTTGAAAACCATTTTTTTTTTGCCTTTTTTCCTAGCCCATATACCATATATACCAAACACTCACCGTGACCAGAGCAATAGCAGAGCAATAGTTCAGATATTCACATACAAACATTGGTACTGTAGAATATTAACAAGAGATAAGTTAATGTCAATGAGGACTTTGTTCTTCATAATAGTGGTAATATTCTTGGTAAATGTTCTTGCTTTCATTTGAAGGAATTTTTATTCCATCTTGAGAAATTTAATATTACTTTCCAAATAATTTATTAATTTATTTATTTTAATAAATTTTCAATTTCACTAACTTTTGGCAGTAAAGATCTCCTTCTTGTAATTAGAACACTTGTAGTTCAAAAGAGACAGTTAAAATTTCTGTGATAGTATGGAAAGAGAGCTTGGAGTAATTGTGACTCACAGAACATATTGAAGGGAAGACTGGCAGGAGAATAATTGAGCAACATACCCAATTTGCCTGGGTTAATCAATCGTAAAGATAGTAAGGTGAAAAATCTTGTGCTTTGAACTACAAATTATCATTGTGGAGAGCCATTATGGCTCATGTACTGAAGAGATGAGACATATAAATGAATAATACTCAGAATATGCTAAATTTAACTCATTGTTTTGGGCTAAGGTTTATGTGCTTTTAAGCCCAGAAATTTGGATTAATACTCAGAATATAGTAAACTTCACTGATTGTTTTGGGCTAAGACCTATATGTTTTTAAGCCCAGAAATTGGGATTAATACTCAGAATATAGTAAATTTCACTGATTGTTTTTGGCTAAGGCTTTTGTGTTTTTAAGCCCAGAAATTTGGATTTTTTCACTTGAGAACGAACATTTTTTCTGCACTATATTGCTCTTAGCTTCATTATCTTGTTTATCATTGTTTCAACACTGTCTATGTGCGGATGAGGCAACATATGTATGAATGTTTATTTTTAAAGGAAAACTGCACAAAAATATTCAAGTATTTCAAATTTTAATTTTTCTTTTCTGTGCTATACAATATCACAAATAACAACATTCAGAAATTAAAAACAAAAGAATTTACCAATAATTTACTTAAAGGGTTTCAGTTAAAGTTTGGAATCAAATTTGCATCTTTCCTTTTTAGCCTTATCTTCATTTCTTGCCACCTTATTATATATTATATTTCATACCTCATTCAGTATTACCATTTTGACTGCAACATGCTATCTGGAGTAGATCTTGAGCCTTGTATTGGCTGGAATTTAGTACATAAAACACAGCTTATCACCCAGACTGATTACAAACTGCTCAGTGTGCTTTGTAATTTGACAACGGCTTAGTGACAAAATGGATCCATTCTTCTAGGTAGTAGTATTGAATAAATACTAGCAGCCTCAGCTGGAATTTGAATTCTTTTTTTAAATGCATGATACCAAAGCTATAATACTACTAAGATTCAAGAGATTACTGGACATTAATGAGGATAAAAAACAATAAAAGAGACAGAAGATGGCAATTGACAGCACAATCAAATTTTTAAAAATTCTAAATGGCAGATGGGCCTGAACACTGTTTTCCTTTCAGTTTGTCTTATGCTTTGTCTTTCAGTACAAAAATAATTCCCATATTGCTAAATCCGCTGCTATGAAAGTCGGTTCTCTGTGTAGGGCCCAGAGGTTTTTTCCGCCTGAATCTATCCTGCACATTTATAAATCTACCATCCGCCCGTGCAATGAATACTGTTGCCATATCTGGTCGGGTGCCCCTGCTATTGTCCTTGGGCTTCTCGACAAGGTATAGCGGAGGGTCTGTAATGTGATCGATACTGACTTGGCAGACCACCTGCAGTCTCTCTCTCACCGGCACGACATGGCTTCCCTGTGTCTCTTCTATAAATACTTTCATGGCTTCTGCTCCAATGAACTTAGATCACTGGTGCCCCCCAGGTTCAAATTTGCACGAGATACTAGATTAGCAACTAGATCCCACCCTTTTACAGTGAAACCGATAAAATGCAACTGCAACTTCTACTCCAACAGTTTCTTTTCTCGCACTTCCCGACTGTGGAATTCCCTTCTACATGACTGCTTCCCCGACGGCTACAATCTCCAGGAGTTTAAATGTAAGGTCAATAGACACCTCCTAACACACTAACTCGCTTTCATTCTTTCAAACACTCTTCCCATCCTCCAAACTATCTATCACCCAGCTTCTGACATTTCCTATATCTAACCACTCTTTCTATTTACCTTCCTCTATGTAGCCCCAAGTGCAATAGTGGCAGTGGAATGCCTTGCTTGGGGTGAGATGATTAAAAAAAAAAAAATTATTTTTCTTTTTTTAATATCTGTGAATTTTCATAACTTCCTGGCAGTGCTGGATCAACATAGGGACTGCATTCCAAGGGTTTCAAGATTAAAGGACACCCAGGAGGAATCTAATCTTGGGGCCTTGGTAAAACAGAAAAAAAAATAATTAAAGAACACGAAGATTTTATTTTCAGATTTAATTGGTTTCTTTTTAACAAATTTGCAACAATTTACCATATTTGGGTTTCTTTATTTGGTGTAGATTTGGGAATATGTAATGAAGAAAACTCCAAATTATTTTTACCTGGGAGACCTTTAAGGCCTAAATCCACCCCTGAAAAGATAGTCAACTGAATTCCTATTGCCTTCTCCATGGTTTTGTAAGTTTTTCTCTTCTTAGAAAAGCAGACACAAGGCTAGCAAGCCCAGTATATCCTGCTATTTAACCTAAAGTTGGTCCTAATGTGAAACTCAATGATGATGACATATTTTTTAATTTATCTTAGCTGTTGTCTGAAGTAAATTATGGATCATTAAATCAAAATTTTTATAATGAAATTAAATGTATGCAGAAGTCACCTATCTTGAGATTTAAAACAAAGAAAACATTAGAATTTAATAAATAATTTTGTTTCTGGTATTTTTTAATGTAGAGAATCACATAAAGGTTTTTTCTTGAGAAGTGACCAACTGAAGTTCATAATAGGGTTCCCATATTGGTCAGAGTGTTGAGAATAGTGACTTTAAGAACTGACATTGAAAGAAGTTGTAGAGAATAGCTCACATACATATTGTGAGTCTAGAAAATATAGAATGGTGATTGTCAATTGAGAATAACTTCATAAATATAGAAAGAATCTCAGTGTGTGCTCAGTACAATGAAAAATAATCAGTTTGTAAATTTTTTTTTCTGCACTGAATTTTGATTCTCAAATGCTTGTGCATGGAAGTAAACTTTGTGTAATAAAATTTGTGTGAATGAGACATTTTGAATTTGACATATTTGAATGAATGCAGAAAACAGTTTTCTTTTTTTTTCCTAATGGGCTACTATTTTTTTCTTTTCAGGTGAGTTCAGTGGATGTACTTGAAAATGAGGCTGTTTTTCTAACTCTAATTACCTGTGTCAGGTAGTAGAAAATAAATATTTTCTTTATTTGCGTGGGACATTTTAATGTCAAACCCCTTCCAAATTAAAGAGTTTCTTAATTTCTTTATTTTTGTTTTTTTTGGAAAATTTAAGCTGTTCCCAAAAAATCTTTTGTTCTTTAATATTTTTTCCCACAAGAATGATAATTGCAAAAGCAAAATGCTAAGAGATTTTGAAAAATTTTCAAATTCGTGCAGTCTGATTTTTTTTTATTTGTAATCTTTTTCATTTTTTCATATAAAATCTATTTTAAAAATCCGAAAAGAATTTTCTAATGACAATTTGCCAAAAATGTTTGATTTCTTTGGGTGATAAAGACTTAGGGCCTCATCATATTGAAAATCCTGTTCCTGTATGATCACCAAAATTAAGTAATGTAGAACCTTGTTATTATTTTGATGGGTGACTGTTTTGGAATACCAGGTGTTGTAGGTTTGGATGTGCAGGTGTTGTAATGGATAACAGCACAAAATTGTTAATTGGAGAGGTGTGTTCTAATTTCTATTGGGTTCATTAGATTCATTTACACACAAAATACTCTTGTGAAAAGTATGAGCTACCTCTTCTCTCCCTAGCTATGGAATAATTAGTAAGACTTGTATCACAAAGCCATTATCACCTCCCAAAAAGTGCTTACACTCTAAAAATATTTTCTGGCTTTAAATAACCTGCAAAGGGTTAATAAGCTATAAAAACAAATCAATGTGTAAAAACATTGTGTTGATAACATTGCTGGATAAAGTTTTAGTCTCTGAACTAATTATGATTTTTCTCCTTAAACTAAAATTAAAAGTTGATATCTCTTTGTAAAAAGTATTAGCAATCATTTGAAAAATTAACTTTTTTGTGAAAAAAAAAGCAATACAACATTGTTTAATTTTTCGTCTCTATAACATTTTTTTTAAATTTATAATTGTGTCGCCCCAAGCAAGGCATTTTACTGCTACTGCTGCGCAGAGGGTTACATAGGAGGAATGTCATGAAGAGTGAGGGTTGCAGGGGGTGTCAGGAAGAGAGTAGGAGAGGGAAGAGAGTACTGATGAGAGTGGGGTGGATGAGGAGGAGTGTTATGAGGGGTGAGAGGTTGCAGAGGGTGTCAGGAAGAGTGTAGGAGAGGGAAGAGAGTACTGATGAGAGTGGGATGGGCGAGGAGGAATGTTATGAGGAGTGAGAGGTTGCAAGGGGTGTCAGGAAGAGAGTAGGAGATGGAAGAGAGTACTGCTGAGAGTGGGGTGGATGAGGAGGAATGTTATGAGGAGTGAGAGGTTGCAGGGGGTGTCAGGAAGAGAGTAGGAGATGGAAGAGAGTACTGCTGAGAGTGGGGTGGATGAGGAGGAATGTTATGAGGAGTGAGGGTTGCAGGGGTGTCAGGAAGAGAGTAGGAGAGGGAAGAGATTACAGATGAGAGTGGGGTGGACGAGGAGGAATGTTATGAGAAGTGAAAGGTTGCAGGGTGTGTTGGGAAGAGAGTACTAATGAGAGTTGGGTGGATGTAGAAAAGTATGAGAGAGAAGATGTAAGTTAGTGAGATAGGAGATGACTATTGACTTTACATTAACATTCTTGGAGATTGTAACTGTCAGGAAAGCAAGTATGTGGAAGAGAATTCCACAGGCGGGAAGTGCGAGAAAAGAAGCTGCTGGAGTAGAATTTGCGTTTATCTCAGCTGTTTTAAATAATTTTAATGTTTTGTCAATCAAAACAGTATGACCGTACAAGCCAAGCAATAGTTCTGTTGAACTGAGTGGGAGTCAGATGATAAAATAATTTTATGAAATGAACACCATTTTAATTTTGAAAAAAATGATTAGAATATCTTTCGAATTATTTTAAATTAAATTGAATGATAGTGTTAAGGTTTTTGTTAATTTATTAAACACTATCTAAAAGAATGTATCCAAACTTGTGCATAGATGATAGATGTTATTGGAATTCTTCTTTGTGTGGATGCAGGCAAGTATAGACTTTCCCTTGCCCCAATCCCTTGTCACTCTTAACACTTTTCCACTTGGTATCTTTCCCAAACTCCACTTCACCATCCACCTACTCAAGCTCATCAGGTATGTCTTATGCTGCTTTTTCCTGTTTCACTTTCCCTCTATCTGTCCTGTGTGTATCAGATTATCCAAACCTCCCTTCTTCATTATGTGTCCCAGAAACCTCAACACTCTTCCTTTTCATTTTCATCCTCTTCAAAACTGTGCTGTTGTTCACATGTTCAGTCCATGGTATCCTCAGCATCCTTCGTTGGAATCACAGTTTTGTTGCTTCAAGTCTCTCCATATTCTTTGATTGTCCAGCATTCACTGCCATATAGGAGAACAGATATCACATAACAGTCCAATACTTTTTTCTTTGTTTCCAACAAAATCTTTCTGCCTCTCAACATTCTGCTTAACTTTTGAAATGCATCCTTTGCCATGCCAATGTGCTTTTGAAAATCTATTTTCTTTGACTCCAATGAGTTCAGAGGAATTATTGATAAATCTTGGTAACTAAGAAAAATGCAAAGTTGTAATTGTTATTTATGTTATCACTGGCTTTAATTAGCTTGTAAAAGGTGACATTTGTATTTTTTGGTGGTGGGGAAATATTCTTTGAATTTCCGAAACCTTTTCCCTTTGATTTTCAAACTTCTTAATAATCATAGTTCTTCAAACAGAACTGATCGGTATTAAAAGGAAGAGAAAAATCTCAACAGTTAACAAAATTTAGAGAAATCAGTCTTTTTAAATGTGATGGAAATAAAAAATCAAGAATAAGACCAAAAATGATTTTAAGAAATAATCAAAATGTTTGTTTTTTTTTTTTGGCGGGAGGTAATTAGGGTGAAAATGGTGGTACGAATATCTCTATTATATATATATATATATATATAGAATAAAGATTTTTAGTTCTTTATACATGGATTTCTGTTTCTTTATATATATATATATATATATATATAAAGAAACAGAAATCCATGTATATGTGCCCATATATATATATATATATATATATATATATGGGCACATGGTTCTTTATATATATATATATATATATATATATGGATATGCAGCTGAGTGGTTACAATGGTTGCTTTCTGATTTACGAGATTAGAATCATTGATTTGTTAGTAAGGTGACTTCTTGTAATTATCGGTTGGGAGGAAGTAATCTTGAATGCCTGAATATCATACCATGGGCTGACCCAAGCCTTGTGAATGTAATTGGGTAGATGGAACCATTTGGGAGCAACTAATTGTTGTTCAGACTGTTGACCATGCTAGATAACACACTCTCTCCCAGAAACTATTAAGTTCCACTCAGCATAGTTGCAGGATAATCCACAGATTATCTCTGTGGGTGTTCAACAAATGCAAATGTACATCAGCAAGCATCTGCAAGAGAGATTAGCTAGCTACCATGTTAGACAGGCATCCTCAGATATGAGTGACCAGCCAGCCATCCAATATATGTACATATACATCATCAGCAGACAGGTCTGTTTCACTTTATTTCAGCTCATCAGTATGGTTAGACATCTGATTGCTTTTTATCCAGGATTGAAACTCAACTGAATTGGCATCAGTTGGCAATTCTACCTCTGAGCTATGGGTGCTCTGTAGAAGGAAGCAGACGTTTAGCATATGATATATTATGTATACACATGCCAAAAGCTGAGAGTGTTCTAATTCATTACTGAATGAATGATGCATAGATGCTAGAGTAGCTAATTTATTTTCAGAATCTGTGCTACATCTAAGCTATGGTAAGAAAATCATTTTGGGCACTTTGATATGGTGTAATGAATAACAAGCTTGTCTCGCTAGTTTAATTACAAATGAGTAATGAGTTCAGTCCTCACTGGGTGCTCCAGACTTTCAGCCTTGTGCCACTTCTAAGCTTTACTTAGTAAATCACTATATATATATATGTGTGTGTTTAATATCTTCATTCTTCTTATTTCAACCTTTTAGCTGTTGGGTTTTCTGGTTACCTACAGATGTGTGCAAATTTTAGTAACTTCCAGTAAATTCCACCTGGACTCTTCATTTAATCTATGCCTAGTTGATTAAAGTACTAGCTCAAGAATTTATTGGGGGTAGTAATGATGAGTTCCATTCTTTTGGCAAGGCAGTACAGTCTCACACTTTGTGGAAATAGTTCAAGCGATAACTGTCAGTCAGTCAGTCAGTTAAGTGCCATATATGATACATGCTTGGATGATCATGTCTTAAAAGAGACATGACTGACTGGGCAGAAGATTATCCCACAGTAGGTTGCCATTATTTTCTGTGGCAGACTGCTTGCCAATCAAAGCTATAGAACCTAATCTGTCCTGTTATTCCACCCATAACTGGAAGGAAGGGATGGATTAATACCTTTCTCAAGGTTATTTGTGTGTAAGTGAATGCAAGGGATTCAACTAGAATTTGAACTCAACTCCTTGATTTTTTGTTCTGAGCTGATATCTTCTGCACTGCAATACACATCCTATACCAAGTGATAACTGAGCTGCAGTAAAAACAAAATAAAATATTTGACCTGGACAGTAGAGCAAGAAAAAGTTTATCCCCATAGATTATATATATATATATATATATATATCCCAACATTTTAGCTGCTATACCCTCCGGCCTTTTTCAGGTGTCTATAGATCTGAGTAAGTTACATGGAATTACCAACTGAACTACAATTAATCTACAGTGGTAAATTGTTCTTGATTTCCTTTAAGAAAGAGTAACTTACTTAAGTCTGGGTGAATGAATGGTAGAAAGGCAACAGAGATAGTAAAGGGTAAAAAGTTAATAAGATCATAAATGACAGGAAGTTGTGGAGAGCCATGATCAACTACATCCTGAAAAGACGTCGCAAACAAAAAAATCGTGTAAAATGCATTGTGTCCCTAAAAATTTGGAATGGAATCTCAGACCACTTGGTTATCAGTCTACTGCTCTTTCATAGCTTTGCAAATTAAAAGTTTGGTGATGAATGTTGTATTTTTATGGAAGTTTAGTTGTGTTGTACCTTAATTGAAATGACTAAACAAGAAAATCAATGAAAGAAAAAACAAAGCTTGTCTGTAATCAGATCACTTGATAAAGGGAGAGAAGAAATTCTTTTAATTCATTTCTTAATCTACCAGCTATTCAGACGATAGGTCTATTCTCGTCTGCAACATTAACATGTATATCAGGCAAGAGACCGGGATATAATTGAATCAATTTAAACCCAAATCAAATAAAAGACAATGTCTGGATTTGTGACTATTGATGTTAGACATTTTACTCTATTTTTATACATGTTGGTGCATCAATAACTTTGTAGCCTGATGAAAAAAAAGCATTTTATTTAACAAATAATTATCAGTCACTACAGAACATTATTTTTACTTATTTCAGTGCTGAATATTATTTAGAGCAAACATTATACTATGTTTCTGATAAAAAATAACCTTATAACTAAGCATCAAGCTATGAATTTATTGATCATATATGAATATATATATAATTAATTGGATGTCCATATTTCATTTTGAGATTTTCCAGTCTTTTGAATAGAATTAGATGTTTATCATTTGTTTCCTGTTTCAGATTGGATTTCTGGTTCTTTCTGAAGTCTACTTCATTTCTTTACATCAAACACAGTAGACAGGTTCACCTATTGCTTGGTTCACACTCCTCTCCAATCTTTTGTAGGCTATCCTTTGTTTTCTGTTCCTTCTAAAGTCTGCTTCAACTCTATGTGTCAAGCATAGCAAACAGGTTCACCTATTGCATGGTTCACGTTTCTCTCTAATCTGTTGAGGTTTATCCCTAGTTTTCTGTTCCTTCTGAAGTCTACTTCAACTCTGTTCTTCTAAAATCACGGCCTAAACTCTGATATTTTACTATTATTGTTTTCCTTTAATAGGGGTAGATAGGTTTGCCTATTGCTTTAGGACAAAATTTATCTACTAAGTACTGTTTTTCTCCTGTCTCTTTTCTGCTAATTTTGTTTTTTCTACAGATACACTCTATCTGAGAATAGTTACACACATGCAAACAATCAATATATATATCTATATATATGACTGTGTAAATGAATAAGGAATAAAGAAAATAATTGCAATGTTCTTATATGAAAGATGAAATGGAAGATGCATTTTTTTCATTAAAGACCCTGGTGTTTCCAATACTAAAGATACGTATGGATTTAATTGACAAACTGTGCCTCTAATTGACAAACTCCTTAACTTTGAGAATGTTCTAAAATATAATCAACAATAAATATTCATTGCTCTATTTTTATATTGAGCACTGTTTTAAATTAATGTGTTGAACGTTGCAATTATTTTCTTCATTCCTTATTCATTTGGATAATTTGCTCCTATATAAAGTTGAGCACTCTTGCCATTAATGTAACTTTGAACAATTTTGACATTTTTCTGAAAAATATTTCTATTCCAAACAAACAGTACTTTCAAAAGTTAGTCCTAAAAACTAAAGATCTTGTATGAAGAATAAAATGGAGGATGCATTTTTTTCATTAAAGGCATTTCCAATACTAAAGATACGTATAGATTTAAGAATTTAAATACTGTGCCTCTAATTGACAAACTCCTTAACATTGAGAATGTAGTTTGTACATTTTCTAATATATAATTGATAATAAAGACATATATGATTAAATAATAAAAAATTAAGAAATGCTTATAAATCTAAAATTATGCAAGAAATACTTTGAGAGAATCCTGATAAATATTTTTCTATGATATTTCTGCCTTTTTCTACAACCAGTGTTAGAAAAAAACTTCCTGCAAGTAAATATTGTCCACTAGACATACAAATGAATATGCATTACCATCTAAACCCCATATAGCAAAACTATAATTATGGTATTTATATTAATAAATTATGCACACAAACTCTGCTTGACATATGAAGTTTGCTTAACCAATGAGATATAAAAATTGAAAATATCAGAACTTCTTTCTCTTTTCTTCATATGTCATTCTCTGATGGATCTTTTAATAAAAGCAAAATATCTCAGATTGATAAAGGTTTCCTATTTGGTAATTTTTTTATCATTGTTAGATTTCCATCCATATTTGATGTATATTTATCACTATATATGTGTATTGATATGTATTTATCACTATATATGTGTATTGATATGTATTTATCACTATATACAGGGTGTCCATAAAGTTTGTGTGCACTTTAAAAAATTTATAACTTTATTTGTATTTACAATAGAAATAATTTGTAAAAATGATTAGAAAGAAGTAAATTTATATTTTTTAAGGTTTTATTGGAATTTTATTTAAGTTTCCACATGTCCTCCATCTTAGCAATACAAAGTGTAATACAATTTTGCAGTTCATGGAAAGCATTTACCAACTGATCTATAGTAATGCCTGAAGTCACATTAGTTATTTTAGCTTTCAAATCTTCTAATGAACTGGGTTTGATTGCATACATAATTGATTTCACATGTCTCCATAAAAAAATCTAGTGGAGTCAAATCGAGTGAATGTCGAGGCCGATAAAATGGTTCACCCCTCCGATCCATCTGTTTACTTATCTAAAAATTGTTGCAAATTTTGTGATAAAGAATTAATCAATAACTATACTTAAAACTGGGTACATTAAACTTTATAACATTTTTTATAGATTATTTCTATAACAAATACAAATAAAGTTATAATTTTTTTAAATGTACACAAACTTTATGGACACCCTGTATGTATTTCTTCAGAACTTTTCTCTTCCCAACCTCAAGGGGCTTTTTACTCATGTAACAATGGTTAATGATAAGGATGAGGCACTTCTGTTCATGTGCTAATAAGCAGATATTAAATATAAATATTTACACACACACACACACACACACACACACCAAAGAGGGTGCAATAGGTAAATTGTTTATATTCTTTAATTTTGTAGATGTTTGTTTTAGATTTTGTCAACTACCCAGTATAATAGAAACAGTTAGGCATTAACTGTGTGAAAAAAATCACCATGACACAATTCACTGTGCCAGAAATCTCGTAATGGCAAGCTGTACTCCTTAATATTTGTGTCAGAATCTTCAATACAGACATTTCAGTGTATTTCTAAAAAGAGTGCAGAAGATTTGGAAAAAATTAGAGGAGTCTGATGGTGATTATGAAGGTATGGTAGTGCAAAAAACTACCTTGAAGATGTAGTGCTACCCTTGATCAAGAGGGTGGTTACTGAAAGACCCTATTTTGGCAACAAGATTCTGCATCATACCACATAAGCAGGGGAACCCAGTCATGGCTGTCAGATAATTTATGCGACTATATCACCCCTTACATTTGACAACTGACTCCCCGGGCTGATTATTATGTGCAGAGTGCAGTTGAGCAAGAGACCAACAAAACGTCTCGTAACACCAATAATGAACTGAAGGCAAAGATTATGGCAGCATTCACCAACTTAAACAAATGAGATTGTCCAGAGGAGATACAGATAAGTGGTATAATAGACATCAATGAGATATTCCAGGTCAGCCAATCTATGGACACCTGATGATGACCAGAGGGTACTTGGTCGAAACGTTGTGTCTATTATAACACCTATATCAACCAAGATGAGAACAAAAGTTTGAAATCATTCCAAGATTATTGAAAATTACTCATCTCAGAAATAAATACAAAGAATCTAGAATATTTCAACCTGGCAGCTTAACTCCAGTCACTTTCTCACCAAGGAGATGTGGCTTCCCTCCCCTCTGTCTCTTTTACAAATATCCCCACAGCTTCTGCTCTTAAGAACTTAGCTCTTTGTTACTCCCTTTACAAGAATTTACTCAAGCAAAAAGATTGGCAACAAGGCCTCATCCGTTAGATGTAACGGCCTCTTCTACTATAATAGTTTCTTTTCTTTTTTCACACTTCCTATTTGTGAAACTTCCTTCCATATACTTGCTTCCCCAATGGCTAAAGTCTCCAAGAGTTTAAATGCAATGTCAGTTGCTGTCTCTTATCTCCTTAACTCTCGTCCTTCTCTTATCCTTTTACCAACACCCTGCTGTATTTCGTTCTTCTTCCTTTTCACTCTACACTCTAGTACTCCCATCCTTCTCTTAACCATTTTCTGACACCCACTGTAACTTGTTCCTCTTTCTATTCACTCCCTACTTATGTAATCTTTCACTCTCCTTTTACATAGCCCAGTGGCAGTACTGCCTTGGTTGGGGCGAAATGGTTAAAAAAAAACACTTTCCAAATATTAAAATTTTTGTATTTGGTTTATTTTGGAGTTTGGATTGTGCCTTTCACTGGCAATCATACAGAATCTTCTTAAGAATAACTAATATATAAATAAAATATGTTTTTATGTATACATAACAAAGCTGCTATCTATTAACCATCAGAAAAAATCACTCTTAACCTCCATTAGCATGGATCAGGCTAGTGTTCCTGAAAGCAAAACACTGTGCCTCCTTGGCCTAACTCTCTCAGCAGATCTCAAGTTGAATGACTTTATCAAATCCATAGCTAAATCCACTGCTAAGAAGGTTGCTTCACTGGGTAGGGCCAGGAAATTTTTCCCTTCTGAAACCATCCTGCACATTTATAAATCTACCATCTGCCCGTGCATTGAATACTGCTGCCATATCTGGTCAGGTGCCCCTGCTATCCACCTAGGGGTCCTTGACAAAATCCAACAGAGAATCTGTAATGTGACTGATCCTGTCTTAGCAGATCAGATACATTCACTTTCTCACTGGCACTCCTGTGTCTCTTTCACAAATACTTTCACGGCTTCTGCTCCGATGAACTTAGCTCTCTGGTGCCCTCTATATATGAATTTACTCAAGCCACAAGATTAGCAACTAGGTCCCACCCTTTTGCTGTGAAACCAATAAAATGTAAATGCAAATTCTACTCCATCAGCTTCTTTTCTCACACTTTCCACCAGTGGAATTTCCTTCCATTTACTTGCTTCCCTGACAGCTACAATCTCCAGGAGTTTAAATATAAATCAATAGTCATCTCCTATTTCACTGACATCCTCTCTTTCATGCTCCTTTCTTCATCCACTCTCTTATCAGTATTCTCATCCTTTCCTTACCCACTTCCTGACACCCCCATAACCTGTCACTCTTTCTTATAACTTTCCTCCTATGTAACCCCCTGTGCACCAGTGGCAGTAAACTGCCTCGCTTCGGGCAATATTATAAAAAAAAAATATACATAAACATTTCAGATTTTCTCATGTTCTGGATTTTATTGAACTTTTAAACGTTGATTTTTTTATTAAATATTCTTACCAGTTAAAATAAGGGGATTTTTTTTTGCTTTTTGGCTTTGTTGTTAAAATTTGTGACTTCTTCTTTACCTCTGGCAAGACAAGTTTTACTTCCTACACAGCAAATATGCAAATGATTGAACTTTCAACTTGACCCATTTGTTAAACATCAAGAGAAAGCCAAATTCTCTCTAATTTTTTGTTTGCAACTTATTGCAGATGTTTGTATTCAATGATTACTTTTTTGGATAATTTTCTGCTATTTTGATGAGCATCACTTTCAACAGATCATGATAAACTATGGTTGGTCTTCAAGATAATGTCTTAACAAAAAGATTTTCATACTTTTTCATCTTACTCAAACATTGATGGCATTCAATGGCTACAAATAAACAAATGATTTTCATTGTCTTGCATAACTACCTTTGTGAAATTCATGCAGAACTCAGTGGTGAACAGGATACATATCAATGCTTAAAAATTAGAATTAATTATAATTAGAACACATATGCTTCTATTCTTTGTATTTTTTTTTGTTTCTCCATTTGGGAAAATTTGTCAGTAGATCTCATTTGATGTGGGTTCAAACCAAATTTTTTCAGCATGGCACAAAAATGTCAGAATGGCCCATAACCTTTTCTTTACATTGAAGTGGTAGAGATGCTACTTAAAAGTTGGAATAAGAGAAGGCCTTATAATTGTTCTTTAAGGGTGGAAGTTCTATATATTTGGGTATAAGAAAAAGTTACTCAGTTCCCTGTAACCAGTGTTGCAAAGGAATCATGATGATCATTGACCTTTCTGTTTGAGTACAAGAGGGGAGGTGCTACATCAAAGTTAGAACTTCATTCAACCATGTACATCTGTTTCTGTACCATCCCCTGCTTCAAGACAAGTGATCCCAGCTACGATAGAGATGATTTTTTTTGTTTTACAGTGGTGCTCACCCTAAAGTTCATGCTGATATTTGTAGAAGATAATGGTTAACCCTTGACTAGAACAGCTTAAGATTGTAGTGATCAGAGAAGCATTCTCTTGGGAGTCAGTTTCACAAATTAAGAGGTAAGAAGCACCGTTTATGAGGATATATTGGGAAGATAATGGTTAACCCTAGACTAGAACAGGTTAAGATTGTAGTGATCAGAGAAGCATTCTCTTGGGAGTCAGTTTTACAAATTAAGAGGTAAGAAGCACAGTTTATGAGGATATGTTGGGATGATAATGGTTAACCCTAGACTTGAACAGGTTAAGATGGGAGTCATCAGGAAGCAACCTTTAGGGATTCAGTTCCACAAGTTGGTGGTTTATTGTAAGAACATGCTTGAGTGGAACTTACATCTCACTTTGGGGATATGAAGGGAATGAGAGTGGTTCACTAAAATGTGTATCCCTTGGCAGGTCTGAGCCATGAAAGTTAGGACTGGTGGAATTAAGGAGTGGAGTTTATCTGAACACTCACCTTGGAAATAATGGTATAGTAGTGAGAATCTTGCGATGTCTTATCTGTAAGAAAAGAGTTGCAGACTGAAAGGTAATTTGTTGCCCACAAAGATGTAGAGATGCTTTTGGACTCTCTCAAGAGTGGAAAGTGAAGACTGAGTAGCTCTCACTCATATATGGCAGCAGTACGCCAACTTTCAGCCTGATCTGGCCCTTGTAAAGGTAGAAGATAGCAGGAGTGAGGTACTTGCTAGAGAGGTACACAGAACCGACTATTTTCCAATTTGTATGTATGAGTTTCACTTAAGGTATCAAGGTCACATTGCTTTAAATTAAAAATATGCAATCTCCAAATAGCCTTGACATTTTTCACTCAAAAGCTGTACAGAAAAGGAAATCTGTAATATGTCTGTGTTTCAGGCCAACAAAACTTTTGACAGCAACAGGTACTCTCTTGGTTTCCTGGTCTTTCCAACATTATTGTCTTCTTCTTCCTCATCATCTCCTTTGTCTCCTTGCTTGAACACTTCATCAACCAACTAAGTTTGTACTTCCTCAAATCGCCGCCTTTCCTTGTTTTATGCCTTTTCTCAGCTGTTTATTTGCATACGAATTACAATGAGCATCTCGTATGTCAACATGGCTGCTGCTCATTTGCATACTTTGTAAAACTGTGCGCCTTCATTCCAGAACAAGGCGTTAGATCACTCGGATGACCACAGAAGTGAACATCTTAGATTTTATATTACAGATATTTAGAATAGCAAATTCAGTTTATGATCTTGGGTTTGAGAAATATTTTACTAAAAGCCAGTATCAGTCCACCAGAGGAAATAGATTAGAAATTAAGGTGCTTCCAGATCATTTAAATATAAAAAAAAATATTATTTTTCACAGTATACAGTGAATAAGTGAGACAGTAACTCTTTTGGCAGTGTATGCCATAACCTAAATTGCTTTGAAAAATAAGACCAAAATACATTTTTAATATCTTGACAAATTGAAACTGTACTTGCGTGCAATGTGCTTCTTCTACTTGTTTTAAATGTTTTTCCAATTAATTGTTTTGATTATTTATATTTTCTGTATATTGCTTGTGTTTTCTTTTTTTGGCTCTTTGTTTTTCCCATTTTTGCTTAATGGCTGCTGGGTTAATAAAATTTAATGGTTTTATTTACGTACTTATGGACAGTAATGGGTATGTCCCAATGCTTATATAATGCATTGGACATCATTGTGAAATGGGTATTTCTTATTGTTTAGCACTTCTTTTCAAGCAGTGGTTATCTACTTCTAAGTCTTGTATTTGATAATGTTACAAATATTACTATTTATTTCTAACCTCCATTTTGGTTATTACTCATTTACTAACCTTTTAGGTTACAACAAACAGTAATATCACAGTATTTCATTGACTCAATATTTGTATATATTAAATGAGATATAACTTTATAAACAATTTTATATTTTGATGAGTTCAGGTAATACATTGTTTATAAACATTATGCATCATTTTAATACACTTGACATGTGTATTATACTGCACACACACTCACAAACACACACACACAAACACACACACACACACACACACACACACATATATATATACAAGTGTTTTTATACATATATACACTTACATTAACAGACAAGCATTCCTATACATACATATATACATACATACACTTACATTTAGAATAATCATCTATTGCTTTATTGCATGTCACATATATCTGACAAATAAGAATCAAACCCCAAAAAAATATTCCAGTATACTGTGTCTTTGATTTTAAAGATTTTTCATCTCTTGTCTTTAACCAGACCTCTGAAGAAGTTTTAATAAAAGTGAAACATGTTAGATTAAGACACATTTCCAAATTTGGTCATTATTTATTCTATCATAATGCAGTATACAAATTTCAAGCTCACTCCTAAATTTGGTATCTTTTTGTTGCTTATTTAGTGTTTTCATATAATGCAAAAAATATTTCATAACATGTTTTTTGTTTAGTTTTTTTAGTAGATCCTCATTTAACAAAAAATATCTCATTGATCAAGCTTGTTGAAGTGGTTTCTCAGAGGTGCACCAGGCAAATGAATATACATTATTTATTTTATAAAAATACAAGACTGTTGCACAATGCCCAAAAAAAAGGGATTCGAGAAGACAGTTTTTACTCTGTCTTACAATTAAACCTTGTTAACCACAGTTACTGATCCTAACACAACACAGTATTCCATAAAAATAAGCAATCTTGCTGGTCAACTTGGCATTACTGATGCTAAATTTAAAAATCACTGAATATATGAATCTGTGCGTATTAAAACGATAGGCAATACAATATTAATATACACACATACATGTAAACAAACAAGCGTTTTATAAAATTTTCTGCACACGTACATTTAAGAATAATTATCTATTGCTTTAATACACCTGACACATATATGACCAATAAGAATAAACTCTAAATCACATTATACTGGTATACTGTCTCTTTTTGTAAAAATGTTTTGTTTTTAACTTGATCTCTGAAAAGCTTTAATAAAAGTGAAATATATTAGATTGATATACACTTTCAACTTTGTCTTTACTTTATTATATATATATATATATATATATATATAGATTGTGCATAGAGCACTTTTTTTAAATAGCTATCGACTTGTCTAACTAATATCTCTGATATATATATTTCAAATATACGCACCGTAGTGTGGGCGCTGGATGTGCGTTGTGGTACAGTGGATATCGGCTCGGAACGAGAAACCGGGGAGCCGAGTTCGAATTCCAGTTGAATCCATTGTATTCACTTACGCACAAATACCCTTGGGAAAGGTATTAATCCGTCTCTTCCTTCCAGTTATGGGTTAAATAACAGGACAGATTGGGTTCTATAGCCTTGGTCGGCAACCAGTCTACCGCAGAAAGCAATGGCAACCTACTGCGGGATAATCTTCTGCCCAGTCAGTCATGTCTCTTTCGAGACATGATCGCCCAAGCGTGTATCACGTATGGCACTTTAACTGACTGAGTGTGGGCGCTAGAGGGTGTCATCAGTGATGTCTTTACGTGGATCACTAGGGGGTTTTGGGTCTCTCAACATCATACCTCCCTCACCATGCTGACCCGACCAGAAATTATCAATCTCTGGTCCACCCTCAATGAGCACTTTCAGACATTAGAAACAAAATTTATAAAGTTTAGGCCCCATACAAAGTCTTACATATGCTTCCGACTGGCGACAGTCAAAGCCAGTTTACAAAAAGAGGCGAACCATACATGAACTCGTCCTAAATTTAAAAAAAAAAATATGCAGTTTAAAATAAATACAAATCTACAATTGTATATAATTTGTCATATCTAAATATATATATATATATATATATATATATATATATATATATATATATATATAGCATTTAATTGTGATAATTTCTCGTGCCAAAGTGATGGATTTCAGTGGCTTCACTGATAAAATATACTTTGACAAGCAGGTCTTTTATCATAAAGTGCTCAATATCAGGGTGGAGATAGAGCAAAGGATTTGTCTCTTTAACTAGGTTGATTAATGCCAATTAATATATATGCTGATTTATTTCAAATTTGGTACATTAATAAACAAGAAAGCTCAGTATCAGCAACAGAGCATTTGGTGATATAAATAATAGAAGATATAGAAAACACCACTGCATGGTGACAAGCAGTCTCTTTCCTTAAGCAATCATCAGATCTGATGAACACTTCATAGCATACAGGGTTGATATTTCTCATGTACAGACATATATATAGTGGGTGCATTTGGGTCCCGATTTTCACTTATGTGAGGTTGGTTAAAGAGAAGTGAATATTCTTTGTTGAATTTTTATTTTTCATTTTTACATGAAACAAAAATACAGTAACATATCTTCTTCTTTCTTTTATGTGCCCTATCCCTTCAAGATGTAGGCAATCATGGCTTTCAATGTCTCCCCATCCCTGGTGGGTCTTTGCATGCCTTCTCCTGTTACAACATGCAACCCTCGTTCCATCATCCACCTGACTAGGTCCTTCAAATATGTTATCCGTTGCTTTCCCCTGTCTCTTTTCTCTCTATCTAGCCTGTTAGTATCAGGTTCTCCAAGCCTTCCTTCCTCATTGCATGTCCCAGGAACTTCAGCTGTCTCTTCCTGATGCTCAGTATTAATTTCCTTTTTGTTTCTATCATTTCTAGGACCTCATCATTGCTCACATGCTTGATCCATGATATTCACAGCATCCTTCTGTAGAACCACATTTCAGTTGCTTCAAGATTTTCCTTCATCTTTGATGATATTGTCCAGCATTCACTGCCATATTGAAGAACTGACAGCACATAGCAATCCAGTACTCTCTTCCTTGTTTCTAGCAAAATTGTCCTGTCTCTTAATACTTTACTCAACTTTTGGAATGCTTCTTTCGCCATGCCAATTCACCTTCAGATCTCTGTGTTGCACTTTCCTTCTGACTTCTGTTATAACACTTCCCAGATATTTAAATTTTTGTACCTGCTTGATTCTAGTATCCTCAACCTGTATTTGTCATATTGAGCTGCCCATTTTAATGATAACCATGTATTCGGTTTTCTTGCAGTTTATTTGTAGTCCTTTCTTATCACTCTCTTCAGCTACCTTTTGTAGGAGAACTAGTTGTAGTCCTTTCTGTGTCTGCTATCAGCACTGTATCATCTGCGTACCTTAGGTTGTTTAAATTGTGGCCTCCGATGACAAATCCAAGCATAACTTCTAGGGTCCTCAAAAAATTCTTGCTGTACAAGTTGAACAGATCCGGTGAAAAGTCACATCCTTGTCTTACGCTACTTTCTATCTTTGTGTATCTGCTGAATTCATTACCTGTCCATATACAAGTGGTTTGCTGCCAGTAAAGATTCCTGATTACTCTTAAGTCTTTCCCAAATATGTCAAGGCTGCCGAGCATCTCCATCAAATCTTTGTGGCGTATTTTGTCAAATGTCTTCGCATAGTAAAACTCCTCTTCAGAATCAAGAACAACCGATTGAATCTTTTTATCGATAATATATCAAGTTTCAAATATATTATATAGAATAGTTGATTTTTGACATTAACTAAATTCAGATTTGGTGTGATATATTTTGTTTTATGTCAAATCAACTTGAATGGATTATTTAACAAGACTTTTACAAAAGATTTGTATAAATAGAATGCCTATTCTCTCTAAAAAAATCAGTTTGTAGATTAGGTTTCATTGATGTATTTTTGTAAAAGAGTTTTGATTGAGAGTCAGCTGTATTGCTAGTATATACATTTTTTTCTTTTTTAAATATATTTATGGTAATATTTTCTTTTCCTTCAAGCATCTATTGCTGGGAATATTTGTTTTGTTTTTTATAAAAATGTATTACTGGGAATATTAATTTTTTATCTTCAAAATTATATTGCTGGTAATATTTTCTTTTTTAAATATATTTATGGTAATATTTTCTTTTCCTTCAAGCATCTATTGCTGGGAATATTTGTTTTGTTTTTTATAAAAATGTATTACTGGGAATATTAATTTTTTATCTTCAAAATTATATTGCTGGTAATATTTTCTTTTTTAAATATATTTATGGTAATATTTTCTTTTCCTTCAAGAATCTATTGCTAGGAATATTTGTTTTGTTTTTTATAAAAATGTATTACTGGGAATATTAATTTTTTTATCTTCAAAATTATATTGCTGGTAATATTTTCTTCTCCCAAAAAGTATTGCTGGGACTTCCACTATAAATATCTATTTTTAAACTTTCATGGTGTTTGACCCCAGTTTGAGGGCTGACTTTTTGTTCAGAGTTGGGACCTTAATAGGTGTTACTACACAGATTGGGGTAGACCTGGGGACAATACCAGTTAAGAGGTGGTTGCTAAAATCTTTCAATTAGTGGTCTTGCTGCCAAATGCAGTTTATTTTTGTACCCAGGACTCCTCATTGGATCGTGGGAGGGGTTACCCTTCTGCAGAGGTGCAGTCAATTTATTCTAAAGCTCCAGCTGAGTAAAGTCTGACATGATCCATATAATCTACATAATGTGCGCTGATGTTGTCTTTGATGGAAGCTAAGTCTGCTGACATTACAAACAAAAAATTCACAATTCCACTTGGCATATATATATATATATATATATATATATATATATATATATATATCATTCTTTATTATCTGTATTTTCGTCAATGTGATAATTCAGATTCTTGGTTTTCCAAAGCTAGACTTGTACATTATAATCTCACTGCAGGAGTGTTTGCAAAATTTCCTGGGGGTAACCTATTTTGTCTGAAGATCACAATAGTAGAGCACCATTGAATTCTTTCTCAGTGATTTGTCATTGTTTAATGGAAACTTCCTGATAAGAGGATGGATGTGTTACACTGAATCTTTTTCTAGATATCCAAACATTTACACAAGTTTTCAATTAAATTTTGGCTTCATACTTTAAAAGAAAGATTCTGTGAATTTGATTAAAACTAAACTAAAATTAACTATGGGAATGTGAAACAAATTGATCATTTCATTTGTTTTTTGTTTTTTTTGCAATTACTAAGTAATTAATGTTTAGAAATGGTATCTCTTCACTAATTTCAAAAGAATTACCAATGTTTTTCTTCTGTATGATGGGGATTTTTTCTCAGAGAAGCTTAGATGTGGGCACAAGGCCAAAAGGAAGGAACACCCAGTGAGGATCAAACTCACTACTCAATTGTAAGAATTCTAATGAGACAAGCTTGCTAACCATTACATTACCTCGAGGTGCCCATTTTTGTCCTGAGTGATGGACTGTCATTTCTCTTCTTTTAAAGGACCTTTTTGGAAAAAAATATTTTTCAGTCATAGAGATGATGCAAAACGAGTTAGTATAAAAACTAAGTTCAAATTTGAGCTGAACAAAGAAGATAGTACTGGATTGCTATGTGCTGTCAGTTCTTCAATATGGCAGCGAGTGTTGGACAATATCAACAAAAATGAAGGGAAAACTTGAAGTAGCTGAAATGTGGTTCTACAGAAGGATGCTTCAGATATCGTGGACTGAGCATTTGTGCAATGACAAGAAAATGATGGAAACGAAAAGGAAATTAATATTGAGCATCAGGAAGAGACAACTAAAGTTCCTGGGACATGCAATGAGGAAGGAGGGCTTGGAGAACCTGATACTAACAGGCCAAATAGAGGGAAAAAGAGACAGAGGAAAGCAGCAGATAACATATTTAAAAGGCCTGAGCAGGTGGATTACAGAACGGGGGCTAAGAGACGTTACAAGAGAAAGCATGCTAAGAGCCACCAGGGATAGGGAGACGTGGAAAGCCATGATCGCCTACGTCCTGAACGAACAAGGAACATAAAAGAAGAAGAAGAAGAATTAGATTTACATGAGCATGTGTAGTGATGTGTTTGCACAAACGTGCAAAAATACATTGGAAGAAATGACATTAAAAGAAACCTAAACCACAACTGCAACTTTCCTGATTGGGATTGCCTAAGTGTGATACTGGCCATCCATCACTTAAATTTCCCCATAATGGTCGTTATTATATCCATCATATCGCACCATAATTCATGAATGGAACAGGTTAGCTGAGAGGAAAAGGGATGTCAAACATGCTCTCAGATATTTTTATATTACAAAGATATACAGAAAACTATATATACATATGTGTCCCATATGGGGCTTAATTTTGTGACAAGTATTTATACTTTTTTTTTTTTAATCATATCACCCCAAGCAAGGCGGTAAGGCCACTGGAGTGCAGGGGGCTACGTAAGAGTGTGAAAAGATTGGAAAAGAGAAAGCCGGAAACCGCATCCTAAACAGGGAACAAGGGATGAGCCTCTACACCTGTTCAATAGACGTAGGTGGAGTGTGAACCGGGCGATAGTTCAGTCTATCTACTCCAATTGAGAAAAAAACAAATAAACAAAAAGGAAAAGTGAAAAGATTGGAAAAGAGAAAGCTGGAAACCACATCCTAAACAGGGAACAAGGGATGAGCCTCTACACCTGTTCAATAGACGTGGGTGGACAGAACAGCAAACATGTTATTGTTTTTTATTTTTAACTTTTAGCTATAGGAGTACTTGTGAATTCATAGAACACACAAATCTATCTAAATTCAACATAATTTAAATTCTAATTTGTATATCAGAATGTACTTCTGAATAAACATAGAGAAATCATTAGCATGTGTCGTCACCGGAATAAATTTAAATTGCAATAATTATCTCAGTCTTCCAATTAGTCAAAATAGAATTTTTTAAAATTTGGCAAAGCAGTAACCTTTTCCCTCGTACCTACCATTACTAACCCAATGGTCAAGCCACATTTCTCCCACTAACATAGAAGAAATTACTACTAAGATTTCTCTAGTTTAACCCTATAATAGCCAACATACCCCCACCCCTTTCTTTACTAGCCCCTATCTTCGGCATTAGAATTTTTCCTCATTCTTTGATTAAATAGGGTTGACAATGCATGTCTTAAACTGACATGTTGAAAATAGCTATTTCCCCTCTAAATTTTATCAGAATTTACATATATATATATATATATATATATAGGTTCATGGCTGAGTGGTTAGAACATTTGCTTTCTGACCATGAAATTCTGGTTCGAATCTCACCATGGTCAATTTGCCAGGAAGGTGACATCTTGGTGTTATTGATCTAGAGAAGGCGATACCAGCCAGCTGCATCTTTGGAAAATACCTGAAAACCATACCATGGGTTGACCCAAGCCTTGTGAGTAAATTTTGGCAGATGGCTCCCTTTGAAGAGCTGTCAGTGGTTGTGCTAGTTCAAAGTCATCATGATCGAGGGTTTGAGCATCCTGGCCTTGTTCAGATTAGACAACATGCTCTCTTCCAGAAAATGTAACTAAGGTCTGCTCAGCAAGGTGGCATTATTAACCACAGGTGAGCTCTGTGGGTGTTAAAGAAACACATGTGTGCCTGTGCAAACATTTGCAGTAGTGATTAGTGAGTTGCCTTGGTAGACGAGTATCCTCAAATACGATTGGACATTATTATTATTATTATTATTATTATATATGTATACCTATATAAAATCAACACACTCATTTTTGTTTATTAGACATTGAATTGTATCACCTCTTGTCTTCACTAAAATAGTCTTTTTGTTAACCTGATGCATCCTATACATTACATGAGCCATCCTATACTTAGAAATGTTGAAAATCCAATAACAGTTTATCTCTTGTTTACAAATACTTCTCACAAAATAATTACATTTGAATTGATAAAATCTTTGAAGGACAAAACACATTGACTAAAATAAGTTTCCTTTATTCATATTGTCTTTTACAGATACGCACTATGAAATTTTGACACACACATGTACACACACACACACACACACACACACACACACACACACACACACACTCATCTTAATCTGCCGAAAGTTATTTTGCAGATTTGGACTTGTAGGAAATTTTTTTTTAATCATCTCACCCCAAGGAAGGCATTCCACTGCCACTATTGCGCATGGGGCTACATAGGGGAAGGTAAAGAGAAGGAGTGGATAGACATAGGGAATGTCAGGAGAAAGGTGACAGATGAGTAAGGATAGCGAGGATGAGGGTCGGGCAGATGGGAAGAGTGCTTGATAGAATGGGAGCAGGTTAGTGTGTTAGGAGGTGTGTATTGACCTTACATTTAAACTCCTGGAGATTGTAGCCGTCGGGGAAGCAATCGTTTGGAAGAGAATTCCACAGTCGGGAAGTGCGAGGAAAGAAACTGTTGGAGTAGAAGTTACGGCTGCATTTTATCGGTTTCACTGTAAAAGGGTGGGATCTAGTTGCTAATCTAGTATCTCGTGCAAATTCGTATTTAGGGGGCACCAGTGATCTAAGTTCATCGGAGCAGAAGCCGTGAAAGTATTTATAGAAATACTGGGTAAAAATAAAATGTGTGTGAATTTAATGATAATATTACTAATTATTGTGGTAGTTAATTTAATGATTGCTTTTTATGTATCACTCATGGTCAATTCCTGTGTTTGAATATGGCCCTGCACTTTTCTGAGCTGGACTATATTTTTGTTGAGTTTAAGCAGGTTTTTTATGTTGAAATTATAGTAGGTGTGATTTGGTTTTGTTTTTTTTTGTTTTTTACTGTTCGGATCTTATGTTTATATATATATTTATAAACACATTATACTCATTAGGATATATATATATAAGATGTGCATTGTGCTGCAGGATGTGCATTGTGCTGCAGTGGATATTGGCTCAATATGAGAAATCAGTGAGCAAAGCTTGAATTATAGTTTATATTCCTTGCATTCACTTTTTATAGGTCTTATTTAACTTGAGGGAAGAGACAGATTAATACCTTTCCCAAGGATATTTGTGCATATTTTTTCTGTACAGGGCATTTATAATGACAAAGTTGAATAAATGAATATCTGTCATGTAAAAACACTTTATTTGCTGTTACATTATAGAAATATAGATGTACTCGTCTAAATGATAGAAGCACACACAAAGAGTGCTGATAAATTTTCAGCCCGAACTATTTCTCAAAGTCGGACCAAAATCTTTTTTTCTAATTTGTTTTTCTTGTATTGAAAATTTTCTATGTCCCTTATGGTGTTATATCAATATAACTGAAACATAAAATAAGAAACACAGTTGAGCTTTCGGACAAAAACATTTCTTGAATATATGTTTCATTAACTAAGACTAACAAGGCACAGTTGTTTATTTTTTTATTATTAATATATCTTTTAAAAAATTCCTTGAAAATGGCAAGTAAATTTGCCAAAAGCATTGTTATATGAACAAACTTTTAGACAATTTTTACATTAAGTCCAGACAAGAAAATAAATGCAATTTAAATCTAAATACTTTGCCAGTCTTTTCAGTGATACATGCATTGCATATATATATATATATATATATATATATATATATGCAAATTAATTGAAACAACATAAATAAGGTCTGCCTAGGATATTTCACACTTTCCCTGATCATGTATACATTGTCTCTTGGCATTGTTTTTCTCTTCCGACCGCATTTTCCTTTATGTTTTGGACTTATGGATGCAGTTTGTTTCTTTGTTTTGATGACATAACTGACAGTTGAGATGCTGACACCAACAATATCTGCAATCTTTCTGTAAAGCTTGTCAGGGTCTTTGTGCAGTATTTCAATTTTCAGATGCTTTCTAGAAATAACGCCAATCACTGACAATGGCTGGAGGACAACTAAACGACAGTTGAGACAAGAGTGTCTGGGCATGATAAAAATCTGATGCAATCATGTGTGACACAATATTTTTTAAGGCCAAATAAATTTCATCATACACCCCAAAAATAAATTCATATTACTGCACACTACTGCAAATTACCTAATCTGAAGTTAACTAGAAATTGATTACACCTTGTCACTACAGTGGGTCTAAAACTGACCATATGGTGAAAGAAAGTAAAGTAAAGCAGTTGTTTGCACAAGGATGTGTAGGTGTGTGAGTATAAATATCTCACTACTGGTGTATGAATACATGGTATATCACACGCTAAAAGTCTGCCTCCTTCTACCGAGCGCCCATAGCTCAGAGGTAGAATCACTGACTGACACCAATTTGGTTGAGTTTCAATCCTGTTTAAAAAGCAATCAGATGTCTAACCATACTGATGAGCTGTCATACAGTGAAACAGATATGTCTGTGGATGACTATATATATATACATACATATATATGTATATATATAATGTAACAGTATAGGAGAAAGTGTGAGACAGTGTGAAAGTTTACTTGTGATACGTTTCTTCCTTCAGTACTTCATGGGACTAAATTTGTTATATTCATATGACTATACATATACACAAAAAAGGTGTGTTAGAAACTTTATAGGTCTTTTTTTTTAATCAAGCCAAATTCGTTTAGTCTTTTTCTTTTTTATTTCATCACTTTGTTAGTAGGTGTGTAACACTATAATAATAGAATATCTGCCAGAAATGGTGAAAAGTAGGAGTCAGTGTGCAAATTTACTGTAGATGACTTTGCGATCATAATACACTATAGACATTTACATCATAGTGAATTATTTTCTCCTTTGATCAAAGTAGTATTTTTTATGCCAAACAAAATAGGCTAGATAAAAAATTTTAAAAATTTTCAATTACCATCACCACTCATTCTTGTACATGTGTATTGGTATGGACATAATAAAATCTTGAAAGATGAAACACATCACAAGTAGATTTTTTTCTACTTTGTCTTTCAATTTACTTAAATGCTATTTTTGGTGGATACTCATATTTGAGTAAACGTTCCATTTATCTATTAAACAGTATATTTGTTTTAATTTACTGGACTAAATATTTGAGAAATCCTGAAGAAAAATATCCACTCAGCTGGAGAGCACATATTTTTCTTAAGATTTCTTAAATATTTAGGCCAGTAGATGAAAATGAATAAGTTTAATAAATAAATGGAGCATCTGCTCAAATAAAAGAATCACCTAAAATAGTGTCTAAAGTGATAAAAATCTTTTATTTGATAAATAAAATACATAACATGAAGGGGGATATATACAATAACAATTGTAGGACTCTGAATGTCGTGGTGCAGGCCACGTATTGGCTGAGATTTTTCTGAGGAGTAAGGTATCAAACTCAAGCAGTATCTTCATTTTCATACTACACCATTACTGTATAAACAACTTAGGAATGAGTTTGAGTATAAGTATGTTACTTCACTAAATTAACCGAAATAACTTTTCATTCATAGTAGTGGAGGTCTAATCTATTCTTGTTTTATTTTCCATTCTCAAGCTGTTTAAAACTTTTAAAAGTGGGGCAACCAAACAAGGAGCCAGCAAAAATTTCTGGGGCAGGACATGATCATTTAATTAAGGCTAGTAGCAATTATAATGCACTGTTTAACTATATTTGTATATACAAAAATAAACAGACTTTCTACTCAAATACAAGTATCTGTTAAAAAAATAATAATGTTAAACAAATAAAAATTTGAATATGTCGGCTAATGCCAATTTCATAGATTTTCATTAAACTCCTGTCATATATATATATATATATATATATATATATATATATATATATATATATCATATTAAATAAATTGCAAACATTGTGTCTGCTTATTTTTAATAAAATCCGTTCATACTCAAGGAAAATCTTTTGCTAAATTTTTAATTTTCAGCGACACAGTCTTGTGGTTATTTTTTGTTACCATAACTCACACCCCTAAAGATGATTCCAGAAAGAGATTGAAAATAGTTGGGCACATTTAAAAATAAATGATAATAACATCTGTCAATGTTACAGCTCATTTCTGACCTCTTTTAATTATAATATGTGAAAGATTATCCATGAGTATGAATGAATTTTATTAAAAATAAGCAGACACAATATTTGCAATTTATTTAATCTGATATATATAAAAAGAATTTGCTGCCTAAATACACAAATAAGGAGAGAAGGTTGGTTGATTGGGGTCCCCTGAATAGCAATCACTACAACATAAAAATATATGAGATAGAGGGAATAGGAAGTAAGTAATGGCAGAAATGAGTTAATCATAGTTATAAAGTGAATTGTGAAAGAGATTTGTCCAGCAATTGATGTACAAATGTTGTTGAAAATTGCTCCATCACATACTCTAAAATAGCCTTTCATTAACTGATTGAGACCAAATATTAGAGAGAAATACAAACAGGTTAAGGGGTATAAAGTACATTTGGTTTTTCTAGGGAGCATAGCTTAGTACAATAAATTTTCATACATTTTTTGGGGAAAAATTAAGTTTTCTTATTTAACATACAAAATACATGGTGCTCACTTTAAAAATACTGAAATCAGTCCAAGCGCACAAGTTTGAAGTATTTTGTTTTGAAACCATGTGCAAGAACAATAACCAGATAACCTGGTACCCATAACTGAAATATGATGGAGCACCGCTTCCAATATGCTTGTAGGTCCAAACTTAACAGTGATGGTTGTATGGATGTGTTTGTCTTAATATATTGGCTGGAGTGGTGTTTAGCTCTGTCAGTGCATTGAAATTCCTTGGTAATCTATATATAAAATTCTATAACTCCTGTTAGTCCACCCATTCATCAGACCATCTAAATTAGCCATATATTGTCCAAAACCAAATTTTGGGGAGAACAACAAATAGGTCAGGTGGATAAAAAGTACAATTGGTTTAGCTGGGCATAGCTTAGTAAAATAGATTTTCATTAATTTTGGTGGGGAAAAATTAAGTTTTATTATTTCACATACAAAAATACTCACACTATTTTAAAAACAATTTAATGATTGAAATAACAAATACTTATCTATCTTCTTGACAAAAAATATGAGCAATAATTTTAATACTGAATACTGTAAGAATTTAAACATGTGTCAATGTGTTACAAATATTTTCAGATGACTGGTCTTGTATGATTTGGGGACTTGGATCAGTCTGAGAATTTTGCAGGGGTGCTGACACATTTTTCAAATTTAACCAAATGAGAGCACATCAGGATTAGATTTATAAACGGTGATAATAACTCTAAATAAATTGCTTATAATTTCCTATTTGATTATTTTATTGCTCAATACAAAGAGAAAAATTTTTTTCATTGCTGCAATTCAGAAGATCTAAAAAAATGTATTTCATTATAATTAATTAGAAATAATTAGTGTAATTAGAAGTGCATATCCTATTTTGTAATGTTTACAAACTGAAAAAGCATTTTATTTAGAGTTAATGATAATATTAGGAAATAATCAGAATTCATTGACTGTGCAGCCAATACTACTTTCAGTTGAAATCTATTAAATCTTTCCTTACCAATTTTCCTGAAAAATTGTTTTATCTCAAGTCCAGTAACTGTTATTGCTCTTTCTATTATTGATGGTGGTTTCCTTTGAAAACATCTATTTAAAATTGTGTGAGATATCAGTATATTTATTAATTCATTATTTTTACTTTGAGTTTGATTTCTGCCGTTGGTAGTCCGCATGTGATGTGGTTTCTTCTGCTTGGTAGATTTTTTTGTGATTGTGTAGATCCAGTTCACAATATTCAAAGAAGTATTGTCTTCACCAAGACCTACAAGTTTCATTTGCATAGAGCTATTTTAACCATTGATCTTACAAAGTGGTTGTATAAAGTTGAGAGTTGAGATATTTCTGAATGGGATTGACACCATGCAGAACATCGATATGAAAATTTCAATCTGAAGTGGCTATTTGTTGTACCCATATACAAGAATGGGATGTTTATATCCTCTTAAATACATGGACACTATTAGAGTAGAGTAAATTAGAATGTTAGAGTGATTATATTGACTAGCAGTTCACTAGCAGTGTATCTATTTCATGCAGCATGCGAGTTTTGTACTTGTTGATATACTATTATTCCCAACCTCCATTTTGGTGATTACTCCCACAGTAACTTTTTAGGGCTACAACACTATTTAAAAACATAACTAGAGATTTCAGGTTGATGTTTGAGCATTGTAGCAGTTTGCAGTGTTGAACAAATCTACTCTTGATCTAGCCTATTCTTTTTTATAATTTTCTTATCTTATATACTAAATTTGTTCTTAAGCATCCATTTGAAATGTTAAGTATTTACTAATTCCACATTCTAATTTTTTATGATGAATTCAGAATAAGTGCTGTCTCTATTTTCATTCTTTTATTAAGTTAGATATGATAATGGAAGTGTTTGATAATCCAAACAGATTATTTACATATGGTGGCAAAGGACTGTGTACAGCCTGCCACACTTAGCAAATGAATTGAAAGAAAAATGGTATAAAATGTAACACATAATCTCTAAATAGCCCTTTTTTTTACTGAAATTAAATAGAAAAGCAACAAAATGAAAATGCTTCTGTGTAGAAACTTTTGTGTGTGCAAGTGTAAAAATATTTGCATGCAAGTGTTAAAATGTTTGTGTGTGCACATGTTTGAAAATATCTTTGTGGTCACACATACACAAGTGCGATTAAGAGAAATAGTATTTTAAAAAGGATTTAAAATAATGAGAGTGAAAATGTCTTTGCGGTCGCACATACACAAGTGTGATTAAGAGAAATAGTATTTTAAAAAGGATTTAAAATAATGAGAGATTTTTGTCATATTTTTGTTACTTTATGGTTTTGTTTTTAATAAAAAGCAGTATTTTCTTTCGTGGTTTGTTTTTAATTTTTTTTATTCTTATTTGGTGTCAAGAAAATTGACTAAATCGGAAGCCCTGACATTTTTTTTTTGCAATCTCTGTTTCTTTCATTTTCCAGTTTCCATCCTCCTTTCATTCCTGATTCATCGATTTTTCGCCATTTTAAATATTCAGCCCTTAATTTCCATTTGAAAAAAAATCACTTAGATTCTTCTTTTTCATTCATAGGAGTACCCAAAAAAATGAACGCTTGTTTTTTAATGGTGGTGAGATATTTCTTGAAGAAGTTCAACAATCAGCCAAAGATTGACCCAGAAAAAGGCAGGTATTTCCAGAAGAGAGAGATTGGGTTTTGACATATGGTTGCTATGGAATGACGGTCAATCCCCCAACTCTCATTAAAAACACAATTATTAACATCTTTTGCTTTTTTTCTTATTTTGTTTCCTTTCTAACAAGAAATAAGAAATATTTGAATCATAACTGTAATACAGATATTTTAAAATTCTGGGATACTTTCAGTTTGTATTGCTTAATTTCATTTGACTATTTAAAAAAAAGAAGATATATTAACATTTTTTTAATCTTTCATTTTTTTTTTCTGTAAAGATATTTTTTTCAGAAGTATTTAACCCTATCTCAGGCAGTGGGATTTGTGCAGTTTGCTAAAGTACAAATTGCAATTGATGCTGTGTGTTGTGTGGTTAAGCTATTGATTTGAAACTAGATAAATTACTAAAATATATATGGGGGAAAAAATTGATCAAAAGGTAATTGTGAATATAGTGAATTCTCCTTTAGTTACATATTTGCAGATGTTGGTAAATTTTTACTATAATGAGGATTTTTGTAATTTTAGAAAATGACATATCGTACCTCACCTTTTCAGTACAAGCAATTTCTGACTTTAGTATACAAATATTTAAATATATATTTGGCATGAATTCTTTGTATTGTAAATGAAGTTATTAGATAAAAGTATTTGGTTTATTTACTTTTTAAACTTTCATTGTGATAACGTCACTCATTTCAGACACAATAAAAATTTAAAAATAATGGTAAATCCTGCAAATTTAAGCCATTCTTTGGAGCTATGTGGCATTTTAAAGCTGTCAGGCAAAAAATCCCTCCCTCTCCACTGCAGCCTTTCACAGCTCCCAAATAATTTGCCTGGGATAGGGTTTAAAAATATTTTCAGCATGAGTATTTTGGCATTTAGAAAACTTAAGAGAGAATAAATTTTGCATGACATTATTAACTCATTTCTCATCGAGTGCTCATTATGTTTGGCCTTCTTCCAAACTTTTGTTTCAATCAGTTTATGTTTTTTGATTTTGAGTTATGCAATCCATCATGGACTAGATTTATTTTAGAAATATGCCAAAATTTTTTTTTATCCAATCTTATATATAAAATTCTTATTACAGTAAATTTTGTTTTTAGTGGGTGTGTTAAGTATAATTATCTGCAAACATATTGAATGGCGGAAGACAAGAACAAAGAAATAAAGATTTGAGTACAAAATATCTTGTCAAGAAAATATATCAACAAAAATAAGGTTACAGTTCACTCAGCCAAAAATATCTCTACATGTTCATGTAGAGGGTAAGAAAAATGTCCTGTTTTGGTAGTTATTAAAAAGTGTTGTCCTGAATTTATTGAATATTGTTGCTGCTGGATGGAGATGGAGCAGCTGCCAATGGTGAGCTGTGACTGTTTGGCTGGTACTATGAGTTGGTTGTCAGCTGCTTAAAAAAATACTATATTTAGATTCTAGCCATGGATTTGTACTTTTTGAGCTTTGAGGTCTTTTTATATTTTGAATCAGTTTTGCAAAAATTGCTGGTTAACATTTTTTTTTCAAGTTGTTTGTTATAAAATGTGTGAGTGCCAAAAGTATGACAGGTGCGTGTGTTTGAATTTCTATATTTTTTTTGTTGTCTCTTTCTCCCATAAGCATGGACCAAGTGATTCTCCCGGAGAGTAATACACTATGCCTACTCGGACTTACCCTGTCCTCAGACTTCAAATGGAACCACTATATTGAATCTATAGCAAAATCTACTGCTAAGAAGGTTGGGTCACTATGTCGATCCAGGATGTTTTTTCCACCTGAATCCATCCTGCATATATACAAGTCAACCATCCGTCCGTGCATGGAGTACTGCTGCCATTTATGGTCAGGTGCCCCTGCCATTCTCCTCAGTGTTCTTGACAGGCTCCAAAGGAGAGTCGGTAATGTGATAGGTACTGATCTGGCGGCTCGACTGCAGCCACTTCCCCATCATTGAAATGTGGCCTCCCTTTGTCTGTTCTATAAATACTTTCATGGCTTCTGCTCAGATGAACTTAAGTCACTGATACCTCCTCAACAGGTGTTTACTCATGCAACCAGACTGGCAAGTGGGTCCCACCCATTCACAGTCAGGTTAGCCAAATGCAGACGACAATTCTACTCTTGCAGCTTCTTCTCTCGCACTTCCCGCCTGTGGAACTCACTCCCGTATTCTTGCTTTCCTGACGGCTACAACTTCCAGAAATTTAAATGCAAAGTCAATACTCATCTACTAACCACTGGACTCTAGCTCTCTCCCCACCCCCCTATAACCTTCCCTTTCTCTCTACCTATGTATCTGTCATTGCACCTGCTTTCTCAGCTTTCTATTGTTCCTTTCTAACTAGTTTGTACTCCTCACTCTTTTCTAATTAATCTTTTCACATTTATGTAGCCCCTTGCACATCAGTGGTGTTTCCGTCTTGCTCAGGGTGAAATGATTAAAAAAAAAAAAAAATTTCTTAAACATTAAAATTACTAACAAAAGACTAACATCCACATTGAATACTGCTACCATATCTGGTTGGGTGCTCCTGCTATCCACCTAGGACAGAGAATCTGCAATGTGATCGATCCTGACTTGGCAGCTAGGATACAGTTGTTTTCTCACCGACACAGTGTGGCTTACCTGTGTCTCTTCTACAAATACTTTCACGGCTTCTGCTCTGATGAACTTAGCTCACTGGTACCTCCTATGTACAAATTTACTCGAGCCACAAGATTAGCAACTAGCTCCCACCCTTTTACTGTGAAACCAATAAATTGTAAATGCAAATTCTACTCCAACAGCTTCTTTTCTCACACTTCTCGCCTGTGGAATTCCGTTCCCCTTACTTGCTTTCCCGACAGCTATAATCTTCAAGAATTCAAATGTAAAGTGAATAGTCATCTCCTGTCTCACTAATTTGCATCCTCTCTCATGCTCCTTTCTCTGTCCACCACACTCTCATCAGCATTCTCATCTGACACCCCCTGTAATCTGTTACTCTTTCTCATGACATTCTTTCTATGTAACCCCCTGCACAACAGTGGCAGTAAAATTCCTTGCTTGGGGTGACACAATTACTTAAAAAAATAAATTTCCAAGCAGTGCAAAAATGCCAATAAGACTTAATGGGCTACAAGAAGTGAAAGAGAAGGGAAAACTTTAACAGGATCTGGAAATTCAATCCTATAACAGTAAACAAGGGATAAGCAACTACAAAAAGAGGAAGAGTCTGAACCAGATGAAAGGTTTTTTTTTATAAGCGTTTCACCCCGAGCAAGGCATGTCACTGCCACTCATGTGCAGGGGTCTACATAAGGTGGAGAAAGGATGATTAAATATAGGAAATGTCAGAGGGTGGGTGATAGGCGGGTAGGGATACCGAGAATGGTTAAATATAGGAAATGTCAGAGGGTGGGTGATAGGTGGGTAAGGAAACCGAGAATGAGGGTTGGGTAGATGAGAGTGTTCTGAGAATAATTGGGAGTTAGTGTGATAGGAGGTGTCTATTGACCCTACATTTAAACACCTGGAGATTGTAGCTGTCGGGAAAGCAGACTTGTGGAAGGGAATTCCACAGGCGGGAAGCGCAAGAAAAGAAGCTGTTGGAGTAGAAATTATGGTTACATCTAATTTGTTTAACTGTAAAAGGATGGGACCTAGTTGCTAATCTAGTATCTTGTATAAATTCGTGCTGAGGCGGCACCAGTGATCTAAGCTCATCGGAGCAGAAGCCATGAAAGTACTTGTAGAAGAGGCACAGGGAAGCCACATCACACCGGTGAGAGAGTGGTTGCAGCCATTCTGCCAAGTCAGTATCAACCACGTTACAGATCCTCCTTTGTATTTTGTCAAGAAGCCCAAGGAGAGCAGCAGGGGCACCCGACCAGATATGGCAGCAATATTCAATACACGAGCGGATGGTAGATTTGTATATGTGCAGAATTGATTCAGGTGGGAAAAACTTCCAGACCCTGCACAGAGAGCCGACTTTCATAGCAGCAGATTTGGCAATGGATTCGATATAGTCATTCCATTTGAGGTCCGCCGAAAGTGTAAGGCCAAGGAGGCGTAGTATTTTACTCTCTGGGAGGCTAGCCTGACCCATGCTAATGGGAGGTAGATGCGATTGTCTATGGTGGTTAGTTGATAACAGCTTCATTTTAGAGGCATTGAAATTTACTAGTCATTTCCTACCCCAGGCCACTACAGATTGAAAGTCCTTTTCAAGTTAAACCAATTATAAACATTAAAAGAAAAAATACATAATAAATAACATTTCACAGGCAGAGACACTAGAAGTATAGAGCTGAAGTAAACTTTAGAAAGAAGTGTAAACCTATTAAAAGTATAAGCTTGAAAAAAAAACTTATAAATAAACTGGAAATCTAATCCAAAAAAAGAAAAAAAAACATAACCCTCTACTTCTGTTCAAAAAAGCAGGAAAGAGCATAAAACAGATAATAGGTGAACCTATCTACTCCTATTCATATCAGATATTTTATTCATTATAATAATTTTAACCCTTTAACTTGAGTGGCATTTGAGCATTGTATTAGGTAAATTTCAGCATTAAAAGAAAAATATTATATTCCAAATGCCAGCCTTCAGTAAAAATTCTTTACTCTCTGCATCTGTTCATGAAAATATAAAGAAAATAACATACAATATACTAAAATAATACACTAATATTTAATCATAATAATGTATTAGGCAAATTTTAAAACTTGATAAATTTATTTTTATTATTTGTTGCATAATTATAAATGCCAGACAAAAATGAATGTTTCCATGAATAATATCCATAATACCATGCATTACAAAAAACAAATGCATTTAATTCAGCCAATTTCACAAAGTATTCAACAATAATATGTTTTAATATGATAGAAATTATAAGATCAGTTTTACTTATTTGACATTCATTTAACCTAAAATAGAAAAACTTTTTAGCATAAATTAGCATGATTTGGTTTATGATTAATAAGATGATTCCATCAATTATACATTGTTAAGACTGAAATAAGTAATCCCTTTTTATGTCATACTAGCAGTATAGCCTGGCATTGCTAGGTGTAATGAAAGCTTTAAAACTAATCCATGGTACTGGAGCTCAGATTCAGCCTAAAGAATATTTGTGTGAAGTTTGGTGAGAATCGGATAAAAATTGTGGATTTTTATGAAGGATATAGAGACAGATAAACACACACACACAAATATCTTGCCTCTTATATATATATATTTTCTCGATTTTCTGCACTATTGTAAGAACTGCAACCTCAAAACTTCTGAATATCGTTTCTTATATCTTTGTCTATGAGTGTATCCAATTTGATTAAAATCGGACCACACCTTCTATAACCCGATTTTTTCAATTATCGATTTTCGATATTTATCGGGGGTACCTTGACACAAAACCTAGCTAAGAACACTCGCAGATGCTCATAGTACAACTGTGTAAATTTTCAAGAAAATTGGTTTAGCCGTTTTGGAGTCTATAGGTAACGCACACACACACATACACACAGACATATACACACACACCCAGACAAAGTTCCATTTATAAATAAGTTTAGATTCTCTGACCTTATGGCATCTTGGGTAGAATTTGTTGACTTATGAACAAGTAACTGTTTGGATTTTCTGAGGGGAAAGAAAGTAACTGCATGATTCAGGAATTGATTTTTGAGGCAATTTCTTTTGGAACTTAGCCATCAGCTATCTTTTTCCTATCAAATAATACAGAGTTCTGTCTATCCCAGCAATTTGTATTGAAAGTTGTAAATATTTTCTACAAAAACACTTTCTCAAAGAACTGGCTGGGATATATGGTCATAAATATGAGTGGTGCTGGTTCCCAAGCAAATATATATGTTCTTGGTATGAATTCTTCCTTATATCATCGTAATATTGATGCTCAAAGAAAAACAAAACAAGAATATTTTAACTGTCAAAAGTTATTAATGATTAAGGAAGAAAGTCATGTTTCTGGAGAAAGATTGGTAATTTGAGAAGAGTTATATATTTGCCTTTGACAGTAAAAAGATAGTTTGAATTGCAGTCAGTTAAGTGCCATATGTAAAAGACACTTGGATGAACATGTCTCAAAAGAGACATGACTGACTGGGCAGAAGATTTTCTGTAGTAGGTTGCCATTAATTTCTGCAGTAGTCTGGTTACCAACCAAGGCTACAGAACCCAATTTGTCCTGTTATTTAACCCATAGCTGAAGGGAAGAGATGGATTAATACTTTTCCCAAGAGTATTTTTGCATAAGTGAATGCAATGAATTCAATTGAAATTCAAACTCAGCTCCTCGATTTATTGTTATGAGTCAATATCGACTGAATTACAATGCACATAAGTTCCAGTATAGTACAATAAAAGTTGACTGCTTGTATCTGAGTATGCTTCTTTACAAGGGGGGAAGGGGGCTAGTCAATCCCTGTTGCAGATGCCTTCTCAGCCACATTTGTGTTTGGTTCAAGGCCCATCTGTGGTTTATACTGCAACTATGCTGAACAGACCTTAGTTACAGTTTTTGGGAGAGAATATATTATCCAACATCATCAACAGTCTGAACAAGGCCATTACACTAATGGCCTAAACAATGGTTCCTGTATGATCAAGTTAAGCAACATCAAGCTGGATCATTACTTAGATGGGTGACGGCTTGGGAATATCAAATGCTGTAAGCTTGGATGTGAGTGTGGTGTAATAAATGATGGCTTGGAATTTCACACACAAGGCTTGGATCAAAACATGGCTTGGTTTTCAGATATTTTCCAAAGATGTCACATACTGGGATCAACTCCCCAAGCTAATAACATAGAAAAGACTGTGGAGTTAACTTTGTGTGTCCATTATAGAAGTTATTTTATTATAAAAATATTATAAATTCACTGGGTATGTGAAATAAAAATTAAAAAAGAAAAGAACATATACATAATACAGATAAAAAAATTACCAGTGACAATTTAATAATTGCACTATATATTTTATTAGTAAGTAGGAAACTTGTTGAATTCAGCACAGACACTCGATTGCATTTTGGATTTGTAACTAGTTGTTGCTGATTGGTTTAAAAATCCCAAGCACATGGGAACACGTCTGAGAATGTATTTATATCATGATTTCACCAAAATTTTACTGTGTGCTAGAGCCTATTCCACTACTATAAAAAAAAAGAAACCTAACAAAAACCTTTTAGTGAGAAAATTACTTTGGACTGATTGTCATTGAATATCTTTTTCACTTTCAATGTTTAATTCTTACCAAGTTAAGTACTGTCTTAACATATATTATTTATTCAACTCTGATAATACTCACTGACTCAACCAAATTTACATTCAACAAACATTATAATCAAAGGAACATTTTAATACATATTTTAAATACTTTTGTATCCTGTGAACTATTTACATATAACACCAAGAACTAAATTCTACCAAAAACAGTTGGTAAAGAGAAGATAACTCTTCTTGTTCATAAATTTTACATCTTATTCTCTCCATTTAAAATTTCTTACGCCAATTTGTTATTTCCACTACAATTATTTTATTCTATGATATTTAATGTTAAATCATTTTTTGTTGCTTAACAGAATTTGTTCTATTTCTTTGTTAAACGCCATTGCACAAATTTTTAAATGTGGTGTATTAGTAATGGAACAAGCTAGTAACTTATTATAATGAGTGAATAACAATTTAATCACATCAACTATGAAGTAAGTTATGTGCACTACAAGACACTAACTTGACAAATCAACCATAGAGAAATTCAAATCCGAGTCTCATGGTGAGAAAGCATGAGGGCTTGGAATGAATGCTCCTTTTTTCAAAAACAATACAAAAATAAACTATGTAACAGTTAAAAACATGAGGGAAAATAACAATATCAGTAACAAAAAACACATTTGAAAATGGCTATAGAAGTGGCTGAAAGTGCCTGGAACAATAAAAATGATGCACAATTTTTGTATTCCTTGACTACAAAACAAGAAAGTGTTAAGGTTATGGAAAAACTAAATAAAATCTAATCTTACTTGTCGGTCATATTTAATGAAAGATGTTTGAAAGAAAGGTGGTACCCAAGTAGACATTAATCTATATATTTTTTTGGAGTGGATACTCATATTTGAAATAGACGTCTTATTGTTATTTATATTTTTAAACAATGTATATTCTTACCCTAAGTAAAAGAAACCCTTTTTTGATCAGGCATGCTTTACTGCTTGGCTACAGAGGATCTCACAGTACACTAAAGCTCTATTCCCTCTTTTGTAGTATTGTGATGATCTCTATAGCGAGGTGCTAAAGTATGCTAGAACAATGGTTTCTTCTACTAAGGGATGTTCTATCCCTACCTGTGAACACATTTTTCTTTTAGATTTCTCAAATATGGAAGCCGATAGCTGCAATAAACACTGCTTAAAAATGATTTTAATAAAAACTTGATGTCTATTTCAAATACGAGTATCCACTAATAATAACCTTTGAACTAATAAAAATGTTGGATTAAAAATAAATCAATGAGTTCTTCCTAAATATATTTTACAGCAGAAATACATCATACATTTTAAAGGTTAATCATTATATTCTCTACATGTCTCTGTAAATTGTGTCTTTTATTCTGTAACCATCTACCTCAAGTGTATCTTGAGCCTTGTAGAGGTGAAAATCATTGTAAAACAAATGTTTTTTATTGATGAAAGTGTGTCTTACTTATTTTTTATTTTAAAGCTTATCTTGAACCAACTGTCTGTTCCCAATTATCACATCAATTTTCAAATATGTTTTACTTTTATTTACCAAACATGATACTTTTTTGTTACTTTTCTATTTAATGGATTTCTGGTTATTCTTAGAAAATATTTTCTTTTGAATATTCTGAAAAAATAAAATGTTATTTTGTTTTTCGTGAGAAGCACAACCATCCGTCATTGAAAATTATTTTTTTCCTTCAAATACGCCATACATTTATTGTTTCATATGATAGAAACTTCAATTACTGTCAATCTTACTAATTGTCAATTACAATTTCAAACTAGGAAAAATGAAATTGTAAAAGCTTTACACAATAAGTAAAATGCAAGGGTTATGTTCTTTTAATTATTTCACCCTAAACAAGGCAAAGTCACTGAGGCACAAGAGTTTACTGAGGAGGAAAAAGAAAAAAAAGAATAAGATTCAAACAGGCAGAAGATGATTGACATTGAATTCTAATTTTTGAAGAATGTAATTGACATGAAATCAAGAAGAGAGAAAGGACTTCCCTAATGAGAAGTATACAAGAAGACACTATGATAACAGAACTTAAGGTGATGTGAAACAATTTTAACAGGAACATGATGAGACCTAGTTGTCAATCCCACCCTTTTACAGTGAAACTGATAAAATGCAATCGCAATTTCTACTCCAACAGTTTCTTTTCTCGCACTTCCCAACTGTGGAATTCCCTTCCACATGATTGCTTCCCCGATGGCTACAATCTCCAGGAGTTTAAATATGTAAGGTCAATAGACACCTAACACACTAACCATCTTTCAAACACTCTTCTCATCTACCCAATCCAGCCTCGGTATCCTTACCCATCTATCACCCTCCTTCTGACATTTCCTAAATCTAATCACTCTTTCTCTTCACCTTCCCCTATGTAACCCCATGCACAGTAGTGGCAGTGGAATGCCTTGCTTGGGGTGAAATGATAAAAAAAAACTGTTTTGCACTTAAATTTGTGAAGTCAAAGTACCAAAGAAGAAAACTTACCAGAACAATTGCCATGATAACATTTTAAAATTGATTCATATTTATTAGTGTTTATTCAGATATACTATAGTCTATATTGATAGTGTTTATATTGTAAATATTGTCTATTAGGGTTTAGTTATTATATAATCTATTGTAAACAAATTGTTATTAATACCAAAGAGGCAAACTCACCAGAACAATTGCCATGAAAATATTTATAGAAAAGGCACATGGTAGCTGTTTGGTGGTTGAAAAATGACTGAAGCTGTGATGTCAGGTTGGGACTGCTAGCATAGCAGATTCTTCTTTGGATTTTACTAAAAATCTTCAGCTTGATAACAGAAGCACCAGAGCAGATTAGGCAACAATCTTTAATGCATGGATGAACATAAGACATAAACAAGTAAACTAGATAGGTAAGCTTAAAAAGCATGTAAATTTTAAAGTTTACAACTATTTTTTGTAAAATTACTTTCAAAGTAATACATTTTCATCTTTAAATAATTTAAAACTTTACAACATTTGGTATAAGCTGGTGATGCTTTATCACTTTGTGTGACTTTCCGAATATTGTAGGCTAACAAAATGCATCACACTTGTTGTTGACCACTTATTAACTGATGTCAATAAATGATATTTTATCTGTAAAAATCTATTTTTAAATGTGTCATTGATTGTATCATAAAATATTATTTTTGCCTCTCCCTTCTTTTTTAATCACTGGCAATAACAGGAGTGATAAAAAATTTCAATAAACACAATAATAACTTTAATTTCTTTACTTTCTTATTGTTTTTGTGTCAAAATTATTTTGAACCAGAATTTTTATATTTGGGTAAAATTGAAACCTTGAATATATTGATCAACGAAGAGGATCATCGGCAATGTCTCTTTATTTTTTGCGTTCTTTCAGTTAGAATTACTTATACATAACACCAACTAGATATTTTGTGGTTGATTTATCTATTCAAAAAAAAAATAAATTAAATTGCACTCTAAAAATACAAACTGAATTCTTGTATGAGTGCTTCAACTGAAATCATCCTGAGAGAGAAAAATATTACAAAGAAGTTAAATTATGGTGATGGGAAAGAAACTGAAGCTGAGATGCCAGATCAGAATCTATAACATTGCCAATTCTTAGGAACTTGCCAAGAATCACTAGATAAATAGCAGAGGCACTAGACTATATGTGACAGCAATAATTTGTAGATGCACAAATGGTAGACCTCTAAAAATGGAAGATTCAAACAATTAGTGTACAAAACAATGTTACACCTTCAAGGTGAAAAATCATTAATAAATCAAATAAAAAAAATGACGGAACAATTAATATTAAAAACATCAACCAGATTTTTTATAGCTGATAAATCTATTAAAAAGAATAAACATAAGAAAATCTCTAAATTGCTTAAGCACTCTAAAAAAAAAGCCAGTTCTTGAATGAGTGCTCTAACCAGCCAGTCATTGTTTTATCAAGACTTGTCCCCAAATATAAGCTCAGTCGGTGGTGTAACGGTTAGCATGGTTGCTTTCCAAGCAGTTGATCCAGGTTCAACTCCCGGCTGACGCAAGTTGTTTGCTATTGTTACATATACAGCAGAAAAATATCGTTAAAGGATGTACATTGTGGTGCATTGGATATCGGCTCAGAATGAGAAATGAGAAATGAGAAATCGGGGAGCCGAGTTCGAATTCCAGCCAAATTCATTGCATTCACTTATGCACAAATACCCTTGGGAAAGGTATTAATCTGTCTATTCCTTCCAGTTATGGGTTAAATAACAGGACAGATTGGGTTCTATAGCCTTGGTCAGCAACCAGTCTACCGCAGAAAGCAATGGCAACCTACTGCGGGATAATCTTCTGCCCAGTCAGTCATGTCTCTTTCGAGACATGATCGTCCAAGCGTGTATCACGTATGGCACTTAACTGACTGAATGACTCAGGAGAGGAAAATTATAATGAAACTAATCTGACATAATATTGTCATCTTAGATAATTGTAATAATAAAAACAAACAGTATATAGACTATGTATTGTCATCTAAATAAAATTGTAAAATTAATTTTCTGAAAGCTTTTGTTTATAATGAAGAACATTGCTTTGCTTTCATTTAAATGGCCTCTTGATCCAGAACATAAAAATCTACTGACATGCACACATTCACTTACTGACAAACACACACACACATACACTGTGCAGCCTGAGGATAAAAAATTCTCTTTTACATGATATATATTTATTTTTCAATATCTCATTCCTTGCTTTTTTCCGTGAGAATATAAATCAAATGAATCAAGCATTTACAGGGAAAATTTCAGATCAAAATTCAGTCATGATGTATATCCCAGGCGAAGGCCTTAATGATCTATTTTACGCATTTAGACACACAAGTATACATGGAAAGCTTTTGATCACTTCATCCCACAAGTTAACTGCTACTGCCTAATATGCAAGTGACAATTGAACTTCATAAAAACATGTGCACACACACACACACACACACACACACACACACACACACACACACACACTTCTCTCTCTCTGTTTCTGTTGCCTATATCTCATTCTCTCTCTCTCTTTCTAGGGGCTTATAGCCACATCAAATTGAAACACAAAATCTCCTACAATTACCAAAGTTAAGCAATTTTAAACCTGGTCAGTACCTAGATGGTGATTGCTTGGGAATACCATGTTCTGTAACCTTGGTTTTACAGTTGATATAATGGATAATGGCTCACAATTATTAATTGGAGAGCTGAGTTTTGATTTTAGTAGAGTTTGTAATATTTATTTAAGTACAAATACACTTAAGAAAAGAATGAATCCACTTCTTCTTTTCACAGCTATGGGTTAATTTTTAAAGCTTCTATCTCTAAACCATTATTATCCTCTGAAATAAAATAAAATGTGCATACAAAATATTTAGATGAACCACCAGATAGATATTCAACTAAAAAAAAGATCTCTTTTCAGACACACACACTGCAACAGAGTGATAAGGAACAAAATGTATATCTATTATTAGTATAAATTTTATGTTATTTTGCATCGAGTATTGTTTTATCATTTGTTCTATCATCACTAGTACTAACTGCATATTGTTTATATATATATATATATATATATATATATATATATGTAAACTTATTTATAAATGGAACTTTGTCTCTGTGTGTGTGTGTGTGTGTGTGTGTGTCTGTGTGTGTGTGTGTCCATTACCTATAGACTCTGAAACAGCTGAACTGATTTTCTTGAAAATTTACACAGTTGTACTATAAGCGTCTGCGAGTGTTCTTAGCTAGGTTTTATGTCGAGATACCTCCGATAAATATCAAAAATCGATAATCAAAAAAATTGGGTTATAGAAGGAGTGGTCTGATTTTAAGCAAATTTGATACGCTCATAGACAAAGACATAAGAAAAGATATTCAGAAGTTTCAAGGTTGCAGTTCTTACAATAGTGCAGAAAATCAATAATATATATATATATAAAAGCTTTCATTACACCCGAGCAACGCCGGGCTATACTGCTAGTATATATATATATATATATATATATATATATATATATATATATCACACATTGGGAACTAGTAGTAAGAAACTACTAAAGGTACACCAAAATAGAAAAAGTGTTCAATACCACACAATGTGTTAGAGCTAAATATCATTAACATTTTGGTCGTTCCTGAAATCTGAAACCAGCTATGGCTTAAGATTCATGCACGTAAGTGCAATCATCAGGCCACCAGAATACCAGGATAAACTATACTAAACAATTTATAATTCGAACGAGTGTAAGGTGGTTAAAACACAGGGTTGTTGTCATCATACAATTCAATAGAGAGTGATAACCAAAACTGGATAAGGTGTTAAAATAGTCATAAATGCTCCAAGGAAGAAAGGAAAAATATAACCCCAACAATTGCACTCACATGCACAAAACTAAAGTTGCGGATGGTTTCAAGTTTTGGGAATAACCAAAATATTATATATATATATATATATATATATATATATATGGAGGCATAATGAAGAAAAGTATAGTGGCTTGGATTGAGTAACTGAAGAGCCAAATTCAAATTTCTGCCTAATTCATAAGATTCACTTACATGCTAATACCCTTGGGAAAAGTATGGCACCATATCTTCTCCCCCCAACTATGGGTAAATAGCAGGACAGATTGGGTCTTATAGCCTTAGGTGGTAAACAGTTCAGGCGAAGGGCAACTCTGAATTCAAATCATGCAGAGGGCTGTTTGAAGACCTTGTGGCATATTGTGCAATAGTTTGCTGCATTCAGCTCTTCTAAAAAGTGTGGTTGGTTCTACACAAACCTGAACCGCAATAATCAAATCGTATATGTCAGCAGTTTCACTTTTGTTTCTAACAACTGAGAGCTGCATGATGTTATATTTTAAAATACTGATAGACTACAGTAGTATGTGTGTGTGTGTGTATATATATATATATATTTTAATTCAGATACTTCAATCCAAGGGAAAAAAGCAGGAAGGTAAATTCAAAAAAAACCCGATCCTAATTAATATTAAAAATTTATTTTAATATTAAAAAATGATACAGGAAGAGAGCTCCATGTAATAAAATATTACAGAGCAAATATATATATTAAAAAAGGATTAATTCAAAGATGTTGAATAGCCATTTCGATATGAAGATCCCCACGGGGGACGACACATCACCTCAGCAACAGAAAAAACCTTTCAGAAACTGGAGAAAAATTAGTCTACTTTTCCTTTTTAAATAGATTGCAAAGAAATTAAAAAATAAATAATAAAATAAAATAAAATAAAAAAATAAAAATAAAAATAAAGGGAAAGAAAAAGAAAAAGAAAAAGAAAACGAAAAAGAAAACGAAAAAGAAAAAGAAAAAGATAGAATAAAATCAAATAAATAAAAAAAAAAAAAAAAAAAAAAATGACATCGTCTGGGTTCGCAAAAAAAAAGGAAGAATGTAACTAAAAATTAACAGACAGACGCGTTAAATCGACGTAGTTTAGGCAATACGGAAAAAAGTTGGTAAGAGAGATAAAAGAAGGAAGGGAGGGTAAAAGAAAGAAACTAAAGAAAAAAATTTTTTTTAAATATTACAGACGCTGGACAAATTCAAAAACCTAATTTCCCCAAAACGTTGAAGTATTAGAAAAAGGCCTTTACTTAAAAAGGCATAATTATTAATAAAAGGGAATAAAAAGATATAGGATTTAAAATAAAATTATTTTTAAAAAAATTAGGTCATTTGAAATTAGACTAAATAAAGACAACACTAGGTAAAAAAAAAAAAAAAAATTACAATTATTATATACATACCTATAGAAGTACACACATACATACATATATATACACACACAATTCTACGAATAAGAATACATATATACACATACACACACATACATTCAATTTATTACACACTATTATACATATACATATATATAAATATATACACACATATATATTATTACACACTTATATACATATACATGCGCATACACACATATATATGTGTGTACACACCTATATACAAAAAATTCATATACACATAATATACATGTGTACACACACATGCACACACACACACACACACACACACACACACACACACATATATATACATATATACCTATATACACATACATACACATATTCCATATGCACTCACACACATACATATTAATGAATATTATGAAAAGGAGCATTTAAATAGCTAAAAAAATTTTTTTCCAAAATTACATATAGCCCACATACATAAATACATATACATACATATATATAAAAAAGTACATCCACACACAAACATACACATAAAAAAAAAAAAAAAAATTAAATTTAAAATTAAAATTAAAAAATTTTTTTAAATATTAAAAAAATTATAGAAAAAATTTAGAATTTAAAAATAAAAATTTGAAATTAGAAGCTAAAATCCGCCCTATGGCGGCACTTGTTTATAAATTCCCTCCTAAAGTTCAAAAGTAAGTCCTGATGAGGATACTTCAAAATCAGAATCTTCTCTAATAAACACAGACGACACCTATCACGAAAACCCTTAGGGGTACAAGCTGAGCCTATTAATTTCCAGCTGATTATAGGGTCCTGCCCTTCCTCCTTCATTTCCCAGAACCTACGTGATAGTGCCGTCTGGAATCTCTGTTTAGGGTTCGAAAACGAGTACCTGTGATTATAAAGCCTCTGTTTGAAAGAGCCCGCGGACATGCCAATATAGGTCCGGTAATTGTCCTTGTTATTAGATGGAGAAATGCGGATAGGGCGGATTTTAACTTCTAATTTCAAATTTTTATTTTTAAATTCTAAATTTTTTCTATAATTTTTTTAATATTTAAAAAAAATTTTTTAATTTTAATTTTAAATTTAATTTTTTTTTTTTTTTTTTTATGTGTATGTTTGTGTGTGGATGTACTTTTTTTTATATATATGTATGTATATGTATTTATGTATGTGGGCTATATGTAATTTTTGAAAAAAATTTTTTTAGCTATTTAAATGCTCCTTTTCATAATATTCATTAATATGTATGTGTGTGAGTGCATATGGAATATGTGTATGTATGTGTATATAGGTATATATGTATATATATGTGTGTGTGTGTGTGTGTGTGTGTGTGTGTGTGTGTGTGCATGTGTGTGTACACATGTATATTATGTGTATATGAATTTTTTGTATATAGGTGTGTACACACATATATATGTGTGTATGCGCATGTATATGTATATAAGTGTGTAATAATATATATGTGTGTATATATTTATATATATGTATATGTATAATAGTGTGTAATAAATTGAATGTATGTGTGTGTATGTGTATATATGTATTCTTATTCGTAGAATTGTGTGTGTGTATATATATGTATGTATGTGTGTACTTCTATAGGTATGTATATAATAATTGTAATTTTTTTTTTTTTTTTTTTACCTAATGTTGTCTTTATTTAGTCTAATTTCAAATGACCTAATTTTTTTAAAAATAATTTTATTTTAAATCCTATATCTTTTTATTCCCTTTTATTAATAATTATGCCTTTTTAAGTAAAGGCCTTTTTCTAATACTTCAACGTTTTGGGGAAATTAGGTTTTTGAATTTGTCCAGCGTCTGTAATATTTAAAAAAAATTTTTTTCTTTAGTTTCTTTCTTTTACCCTCCCTTCCTTCTTTTATCTCTCTTACCAACTTTTTTCCGTATTGCCTAAACTACGTCGATTTAACGCGTCTGTCTGTTAATTTTTAGTTACATTCTTCCTTTTTTTTTGCGAACCCAGACGATGTCATTTTTTTTTTTTTTTTTTTTTTTATTTATTTGATTTTATTCTATCTTTTTCTTTTTCTTTTTCGTTTTCTTTTTCGTTTTCTTTTTCTTTTTCTTTTTCTTTCCCTTTATTTTTATTTTTATTTTTTTATTTTATTTTATTTTATTATTTATTTTTTAATTTCTTTGCAATCTATTTAAAAAGGAAAAGTAGACTAATTTTTCTCCAGTTTCTGAAAGGTTTTTTCTGTTGCTGAGGTGATGTGTCGTCCCCCGTGGGGATCTTCATATCGAAATGGCTATTCAACATCTTTGAATTAATCCTTTTTTAATATATATATATATATATATATATCTTAGAAGTAGTAGAAACTAATGGATTGACTGTCTACTCTTTGTAATGATTTACTTAATTAAGAGTGCTCAATACTTAGTAGAGCATTATATATGGTAATATTTTCATTATAAGTTTATAATAAAAAAATAGTTTACTGTAACACAAGAGCCATTAAAACACAATGGCTCTTGTGTTTCAGAAAACAATGTTTTTATTATAAACTTATATTGAAATATTTATATATATATATATATATATATATATATATATATACTGATGATCCATATATACTGTCTTAATATGTATAGGAAAGAATATTAAAAAGTTTTGAGTTTAAAAGTGTGTTTTTTTGACAGTATTTGTTTATTTCTATTATTATATTTTATATTTCAGACTGCCCTCGGTCCTTCATCAGAAACAAATGATTTTAAAATTTGAATTAGAAATGTATTTCGCGAGATCTCGCGAGAGCGTCTGTGAAGAGTCTGTTTACACCACGTGACACATTTGTTTACATCACGTGACACATTTGTGGAAAGAGTTTTTGTTTTTATATCAAGTGATGTTGAAGGCAACAGATTTTTTTTTGAAATATTTGTAAACGTAAACCTATCTTTAATAATACTTATAAATTTGTTTTAGATAAAAATTTTTTTTGAATGTATCTAAAAAAGTTTAGCTATTGAAATGTTTGTAAAGATTCAAAACACCTAAGTCCCTATTTAACCCTAGTTTGTGTGTATTTAATTTTAAAATCCAGTACTTTTCTTTCTTTCTGCGTGTGTATGTACAACTAAAATTGGAGTCTAGACATACACATATATATGATATATATGATATATATATATATATATATATATATACACACATATACATATATATATATATATATATATATATATATCAGTCATTTTTAATGACATATATTATATATATAATGATATATATATATCTCAGTCATTTTTAATGAAATATATATTTCATTAAAAATGACTGATATAGTATTATAGCTAATTTTTTTATATAATTTTTCATGAGAACTTATAATTTTTTGCTTTTCAGAATATAGATTATATAAAAATTGTTCAAATATTTTGTTTCTCCAAGGATTTTGTCATTCTGTTTGTGCATTAGTTTTAATTAAAACTGTATAAAAGAGAGATTGCTACCTAAATACACAAGACAGATATATGATAAAATAAAAAATTTTAGATATTAGTACCAGCAATTGCTATGTATAAAATTACATAATTTTACATTTATCAAATTTAACAGATTTTCTGCTTATATATGGATAGAATGTGAATTGAATAGGATTCTCATTTTGCTTGTAAGAGAATTAAATATGCATATTTCATTAAGTTTTCTTTTCTATTAATGAGTTGAGTATGAAATTAGAGAAATGAAATTATTAATTGAAGCAATGATTGCTGAATGTATATCAATTCACCTGAAAATCATTAATATCTAATAATGACTACACTGAGATGATCATTTTTGGAGTTCTTTTTTTTTTTTTTTGGACTGCATGCATTCAAGATAATGGCAATCGAAGTCTGCTTGTCCAGTAAAGTTTTCAACTAAAGTATTGAAAACATTTTCAAATAAGCTGTCTTCAAAAGCAGCTACAATATTATTGGTAAGAATTATAGATTTTTTTTTTTTATAAGCGTTTCACACCGAGCAAGGCATTTCACTGCCACTATTGCGCAGGGGGCTACATAGAGTGGAGAAAGGATGGTTAGATATAGGAAATGTCAGAAGGTGGGTGATAGGCAGGTAAGGATACTGAGAATGAGGGTTGGGTAGATGTTGAGAGTGTTGGGAGAATAGTTGGAAGTTAGTGTGATAGGAGGTATCTATTGATCCTACATTTAAACACCTGGAGATTGTAGCTGTCGGGAAAGCAGACATGTGGAAGGGAATTCCACAGGCAGGAAGCGTGAGAAAAGAAGCTGTTGGAGTAGAAATTACAGTTACATCTTATCTGTTTAACTGTAAAAGAGTGGGACCTAGTTGCTAATCTAGTATCTCATGTAAATTCATACCTAGGCGGCACCAATGATCTAAGTTCATCAGAGCAGAAGCCATGAAAGTATTTGTAGAAGAGGCACAGGGAAGCCACATCACGCCAGTGAGAGAGTGGTTGCAGCCAGTCTGCATGCTTTGCCATGCTTTGAGGATGTTTACACACTGCTTTTTATATCATAGCAAATAAATCAATTCCATTTCAATTTCTTGCTTTCCTTCCAACTCAAATCTTAAGAGAATTTAAACAACTCCAATTGCCATATTCACTTTTTTTAAGTCATGTCTTTTCTCCTCACTAAAATCTTCTCATTCTCTTTCACTCTTAGTGAATCCTTATCCTATTTACATTATTGCCTTGCTTGGGGTGAAATGATTAAAAAAATAAAAAGTAAAAATTATTTTCATGGATAAGAACAGAAGCACTATTAAAAAATAGCTTGACAGAATAAAGGATATTTCCTAAGATTGGCCAAATATGGCACAATACTAAATAATCAAAAAATAGAAGAAAGATTACATGACATCTTTCTCAAGTAGAGAAGCCTGCCTAGGAAATAAACATTTGAAGTAAGTGGTTTTTCTAATGGACTTAGACCATGGATGACAGAGCTTCTCATACTAAACTAAAATTATAGTCTGATAAATAATCTTGAAAAATATATATGAAATATGCAAAATAAGTCATTGCAGAAGTTCAATAATAACATAAAAATGAAACTTAATGTTGTGTGATGTGTTGTCTCTGAACTGTTTCTGTGCAATTCCTCAGTAGGGATCCCAATCCTGCATCAACAAATCAAATGAACAATACAATTTTTATCAAATGATATATTTTTCCTTGCTTTATTTTTGAAAGGTTATATTAGTTTCCAATTCTTTGTTGAAGCATGAGAGAAAAAGTAAGAGTGAATGTCAGCAGATATGCAAGCTACTGCCTTCTTCATGTGTGTGCACCATTGATACTTTGAAACTTCATCAGACTATGATTTTAATTTCATTCTCTCTTCAGAAAGCACAGGCATATAAAAGCACTCTGGGTGAGCATCAGAGCTCTTAGTTTCTCTATTTTTCGCATGCTTTTCTGTCTTCTATCAAAATTTAGACAAAGGCAATTCATCACTGTCATAATTCCATGCCCATGGGGATTAAAGTTATCCTAGCTCAGTTTGGGTCATTCAAGGCCAAAGGTCAGACCACACAATAGCCTCTTGAATTTGATTCACTTTCGAGGTCAAAATATTGTCCTCATGGCAATTATTTTGTTTTTTTTTCTGCTTAGGAAGAGGAAAAAAGTTTTTTCTACTTTTTAAAGAAAATTATTTTATTCTTTTATGTAACATTTGTGAGGCACAGTGGAGTAATGGCTAGCAGCTCTGAAAAAGAAATCAGAGAGTAGAGTTCATTACATTCACTTACATGCTAATACCATTGGGAAAGGTATGGATATATCTGTTTTTCCCCCAGCTATGGGTAAAGAGCACAACAGACTAGGCCTTTTAGTCTTATGTGACACCAGTGTAAGAAAAAGAAAACTGATTTTAAACCACTATTGACACGCTGCTGTTGTTAGAGCCAAAGTATATATGATGCCCTTAAGACCTTAATGAGTTACACATTTTATGATCATGATGTAAAATTAACACCAAATTTAATAAATAATTTGAGGTGTTGAATAGCAGCTGATCATTCTTTTATCATGCAAATTGTTTCAATTGATTATTAAGGTAAGTTATCTTTATCTTTGTTGTGTTGATTTGCTAATCATTACTTGTTTGTAATTAAAGGGATAGAAAAATTTTAGCTTTCTCATGAAGACTGAAACAGATTGCATTGTATAATTTTTCAGTGACCTAATATGTAAAGTGATGAAATAGGTGATAAAATGGGTGGTGTAATGGGTAATGTTTTAGAAGATTGACAGCTCAAGTTTAAATTTTATCCAAGGCTGGCTGTTGCCTTCACTTTGAAAAAGAGACCATGCCATATATCTATCACTTCTCCTATTACGTATGTATTAAGAATAGTGTAAGGTAGTCAAGGATAGGGTAAGAGAAGGAAACCACTCTACTCTCTTTCCGAAGAAAACATGGTGGTTTACAGCTATTAAAGAAGAGGAATCTTTGGTTAGCAATGAATGCCTGCATGCTGAAAAAATATAGAATGTAATAAAGAAATATATGTATATGGTAATAGATTAATACAATTTAATTGAAATATACTTTTCAATCAAGTAAAGCATTACAAGAAAAAAAAGCTCAGTAAATTTTATCTAAACAATTAAATATTCTTATATTTCTTTTCTGAAGAAAAATATTTTTTCATACATATCAGTGCTGTATTTACCATAATGTAAAAAGAGCATGTGTTCAGAGTACCAAAATGGAATTTGTGGGCACCACAGTTTCTGTTTACTAATTGTAGTATTCTTTGGCATAATCATATCATATTTGAAATAAAATATGAGACGAGTGCAAAATAACCGAAAATACATATAGGCAAAATATTTAGACTACTGCATTCTTTTGCTAATTAAATATTTTTAAAACTAGAAAATTTTGCGTCTATTTCCATTAATCTTTTACATGTGCTGTCTCTCTTCAGGACATTGATCATGGCTTTCCACAATTTCTTGTCCCTTGGTACTCTTAATAAATTTTTTTTGGCCATCTCTCCCAAACCCTGCTCTACTATCTATTTAATTAAGCCCACCAAGTAGGTTATGCATTGTTTTCCTCTAGTCCTTTAATCTGCCATGTGAGCATCAAATTTTCCAAGCTCTCTTTCCTCATTATCCATTACTTTCTGGCTCTAAGTCTCTTTTTTATTTTCATTGTCTGTAGAACTTCATTGTTGCCCACATGTTAAATCAATGGTATTTTGAACATCCTTCTACAGAAAGGATAGTTGCCCATTAAAAATGACTTTGTTTCAGATGTCCAGTAAATAAAGTTAAGCAATGTTTAACCTGGTCAGTATTCAGATGGGTTACTGCTGGGGAATATTAGCTTGCTGTAAGCTACAGAAGAGGCTTAGTAAGTCAGCGATGGACACAATTTCAATAGGTAAAAGTGTTTCATGAGTAACAGTTTGCTAGATGCACCTGGATTGGGGTGAGTAGGGAGTTTGTTTTAAATGCATTTATGAAAGTATTTGAATGTCTGAAATTATCTAAGTGTGTTCTTTTACCACACATCAGTGATGTACAGATGTTTGGTGACACCCAGGTCAAACTCCTTGATTGTATACCCATAAAACTTAAGTAGGGGTCCCTATAATTGAGAAATGTGAGCAAGAAAGACATTCTGAAGATGCAAAAACAGATGAAACGTTCAATAATGTATTCAAATTAAATATAAAATAATTTTTATTTCACTCTTTGATTGGATGAACTCCCAATATGGATGCAATACCACCAATCTATTGTGCATGGTGCTCTATTGCATTCTCTTTTGCAGAATGTATTTTAATATCTAGTATGATATAGATTATGATAACGAAGTCCTGAATTTCTCCCTACTTAAATTATTTTATATTTTTTATACTAATGTTCACCCAGAACAAGGTCCATGCACCACTCAAGGTATGGTGTTGTATGCATGTAAGAGAAGGCAAGAAGTGCATTTTATGAGACTAGCTTCTTTTCACACACTTTCTGCCTGTGGAATTCCCTTCTGCATACTTGCTTCCCCAACAGCTACAATCTCCAGGAGTTTAAATGTAAGGTCAATAGACATCTCCTAACAGACTAACTCGCATCCATTCTCTCAAACACTCTCCCCATCTACATCCTTACTCGTCTATCACCCTACTTCTGACATTTCTTATATCTAACCGCTCTTTCTCATCACCTTCCCCTGTGTAACCCCCTGTGCAATAGTGGCAGTGGAATACCTTGCTTGGGGTGATATGATTAAAAAAATTTAGGAAAGATAATGGTTAACACTGAACATCCAGCCAAGAGTCTCTTCTACAAAGTAGCAGTTCTTGGGAAGAATTTGTCAAAGTTGAACATTGTTCTTTTTAATAGTATGCAAAGGGAATGCAGATGATTCATCCTTGTATATATGGCATGGTAGATCTCAGCTGCAAAGGTCAGGGCTGGTAAAACAAAAGAATGTAACTGGTCAGAATATTTGCCATGATAATAGCGATATTATTCTACTATACATACTCTACCAGGCATAATTATTAGGCCACCCCATTTTTAAAAAAAAAATGACAGATTTCATACTATTTTTAGTGTTTATTGCCAAATGGATAATTCTAAATTAAAATAGAATGGTACTTTTCTTAATACCACACAATAACATGTGCATCAAATGAACTGTTCTGATGTCCAGTTTTTGTGTTCTCTTCCCCATGCTAGTCTCTTTTTATTGGCTGGCTGAAACAAAGGATTCATGGCTGCCTTGTAAAAATTTGCAAAGTATTAATAACAAAATTAATTTAGAATTATCCACTTGGCAATAAATACTAAAAATAGTATGAAATACATAATTTTATTTAAAAAAACAGGGGTTGCCTAATAATTATGGCCGGTAGTGTAGTTACTTTTACCACAACACTTTCTTTTCTCACTGTTTCTGCCTGTGGAACTTACTTTCATATACTCGCTTCTCTGATAGCTACAATATCCAAAAGTTTAAATGCAACATCTTCTATATCCCTAAAGCCTTTCACCTCCCCAAATTTTATCAACCTCTCATCCTTTCTTTGGTGTTGCCTGTACCCTTTTTTTCCCTAAATGTAACCCGCTACACATCAGTGACAGTCCTGCCTTGCCAGGATGTGAAATGATTCTATAAAAATGTAGTTGATAGAGGATTATGTTTTCTCTCTGGTTTGGAAAATAATTCATCAAAGCAGTGTAAATGATTAAGAAGTCAATAAAGAGAGTCAAGTGTGAACTTAATTCCAACCCATATATTTCAGCAATATTCCTTTTTGTTTTCAACACATAGTAAGAGATATTTTATTTAAATATAATTTGCTTTTTTTCCTTCTTCTTGTGTGCCATATTCTTCACGATATTGACACAATTCTTTTATAGCTCTTAATAAATTTTGTCTTTTTGTCATCTCTACTAAACTTTGTTCCATCATCCATTTATTTAAGTTTACAAGGTAGGTTATACATTGTTTTTCTCATTCCCTTGCAGTCAATCTATCTTGCAAGTATCAGATTTTCCAAGCCTTTTTTCCTCATTATGTATCCTAGAAATTTCATATGTTTCTGATAAGTTAGGGTCTCTAGGCTTAATTGTTATCAAATGAAGACGAGGTGGGAGAGCATTACTGAACTTTCCTTGACACAGCAATTTTCTTTAATGTGTTTCTCTGTCTTCATTTTTGTTGGTTGCATCATAATGTTTTAGCCAAGTGTACATTTCAGCTTTCTTCATGTGCCTATCATATATGGAAATCTTTGAGGAATCTTGAAATAAACCCATTATTCAATCCTTGAGGCAAATTGTTATCATTTCATTGCTCATGTGAATGGAAACCTTGAATTAATTATTTATCTTGTGATTTTGCTTGTCTCTTCAACTGAACAAGGGTAAATGACATTTTTCCATTCCCTGACCCAGGCACATTGTAGTAGGAAGTTCAATCCCTGGATCTAGTATAGCAAAACCAAAATTTTCTCTCGTCTTTTTGCAGAAGAAGTGATATCAAAAGAAAGAATTTATGGATACAGTGTGCAATATACAGGATGTCCATAAAGTCCATGTGCACTTTAAAAATTTATAAGTTTATCTGTATTTGTGATAGAAATAATCTGTAAACAATGGTATAAAGTTTAATGTACCTAGTTTTAAGTATAGTTATTGATACTAATGTGATTTCAAGCATTACTGTAAATCAGTTGGCAAATGTTTTCCTTGAACTACAAAATTGTATTACCCTTTGTATTGATGGAGGACATGTGGAAACTAAAATAAAATTTCAATAAATCTTTTAAAAAATACAGATTTCTTTCTTTCTAATTCTTTTTTACAAATTCTTTTTATTGCAAATACAAATAAAATTATACATTTTTTTAAAGTGCACACAAACTTTATGAACACCCTGTATCACTTCTTGTTTAAATGTTGCAAAAGTGAAAATTTAGTTAACATCTCATTTTAACAGATATATTTACCAAAATTGCACAAAAATATCACAAAATATTAAAGAATAAATTTATTTAATATTTAATAAAATTGCCATTAGTTCTAACTGCTGGTTCCATCCAGACAACTTTGGAATCTCCTGCATCTCTTCTGGATGGTCTCCCTGGTTAAGTTGGTGAATGCGGCCATAATCCTTGCTTTCAGTTAACCTTTGTTGTTACAAGATGTTTTATTAGAATATCACTCAACTGCATCCGATACATAATAATCAAAGGGGTTGCAGTCTGGGGAGTTGTTACAAGATGTAAGGGGTGATGTAGTCACAGAAATTGTCTGACAGCCATGAGTGGATTTTCTCACATGTGTGGTACAATACAGAGTCCTGTTGCCAGATATAGGGTCATCCAGCAGCCACCCACTTAATCCAGGGTAGAACTATCTTCTCAAGGCACTTGATGTAAGCGTTGATCTTGAGTTTGAGGCCCTCACCAACAAATTTAGGAATCCTCTTCTTATCAGAGTGAGTTTTCTGAGCTACTGTATCTATGTAATCACCATTAAACTCACCCAACTTTTTCCAAATCCTTTGCACTGTCTTCAGATTGACACCCAAACACTCTGAAATGTTGTTGGTTGGGTGGTTGGTTGTTTTTTTTTTTTTAATCATCTCACCCCAAGCAAGGCATTCCACTGCCACTATTGCGCATGGGGCTACATAGGGGAAGGTAAAGAGAAGGAGTGGTTAGACATAGGGAATGTCAGGAGGAAGGTGACAGATGAGTAAGGATGCCGAGGATGAGGGTTGGGCAGATGGGAAGAGTGTTTGATAGAATGGGAGCAGGTTAGTGTGTTAGGAGGTGCCTATTGACCTTACATTTAAACTCCTGGAGATTGTATCCGTCGGGGAAGCAATCGTGTGGAAGAGAATTCCACAGTCGGGAAGTGCGAGGAAAGAAACTGTTGGAGTAGAAGTTGCGGTTGCATTTTATCGGTTTCACTGTAAAAGGGTGGGATCTAGTTGCTAATCTAGTATCTCATGCAAATTCGTATTTAGGGGGCACCAGTGATCTAAGTTCATTGGAGCAGAAGCTGTGAAAGTATTTATAGAAGAGACACAGGGAAGCCACGTCACGCTGGTGGGAGAGAGACTGCAGGTGGTCTGCCAAGTCGGTATCTATCACATTACAGACCCTCCTCTGAACCTTATGGCATATCAACCTCGGCGGGTCGTTTATTGCCAACTAAATTTTATTTATTTATTCCTGGTAATAACTTTTTCTTTCAACAATTTATTGTTGTTTTTTTATATAAATTTTGTGTCTAGTAATACTTTTTCTTTTTCAAGTACCAAGATTAATTGGAATTTTTTTTAAGGACAGCGTCCCCAAGTTCTACCCTTGTTATTTAACCCAAAACTGGAGGGAATTGATGGATTAATACCTTTCCCAAGGGTACCAGTGTTTAAGTGAATGCAGGGTATTCAACTGGAATTTGAACTCGGCTCACCGATTTCTTTTTCCAAGCCGATATTGACTGCACCACAACGCACATCTGTCACTAAACGCTTACGGCACCTGGTATTCCCAAGCGGTTGCCCATCTAAGTACTGACCAGGGTCAATGTTGCTTAACTTTGGTGATCGAGCGAGAACCAGTTTATTCAACATGATATGTCCGTAAGCCCTGAAATGATGTATTAAAGCTTCTGGCACAAATGCCAAGCAGTACAGCATGCCATGTTCTAAATCTTTGGCAGAGTTAATTGTTTCGTAGTGCTCTTTTTCTCACAGGGTGCCCAACTGAATCTACTATACTGTGCAGTCAACAAAATAAAAAAAAACAATGTGCATATACAAAATTAAAAATATAAAATTGTGAAAATTTACCGATTACACACTGTATATATTAGGAAAAGGAATCATGTTTCTTGATATCACATTATATCTTCTCCTATTCCTTTTGTAAATGTGCAATAGAACTTTTTTAACTTTTTATGCACAACAATGCAAATGAGAATTGAAACAAAACATGGGATGACTTTGTCTAATCTTATATTGAAAAGAAATTATTTATATCTAAATATGTTCAAGGACTGGAGAATGATATTTATTTACTCAGCTAAGTCTGGCACAAGACCAAATGAAGCAGAAATAAAGCATTGAAAGATTGTTACACTAACCTTCCAAGAAAAAGTAATCTCCTTACCCCAAGAATCTATATTCCAAAACAATATTGGAACTAAATAAATAAAAAAAAAAATGACAACAAGGATTCAGCAATAGCAGTAGTTGGAAAGGAGAAGCCTTGATGAATGTAGACAGTTAGGAGAAGCAGTAGGAATCATGTCAGCAGAAAGAGGAGTAGGGTTCAAGGCCCTCAATGCTAGACTCTGGATTGTCAACAGTGAATTTAGTGACTAATTACAAATTTAAAAACTAGTTGAGGGTTCTAGTGTAAGTGGAATGACTACATTGAATTTATAGCTGCAAAATCCAAAGGAGAATCTGTAATGTTATTAATCTGAACTTAGCGGCTCACTTTCAGTCACTCTCTCACCACTATGATATGGCTTCCCTCTGTCTTTTTTACAAATATTTTCATGGTTTCTACTCTGACAAGCTTCCTTCCTTTTACTCTAATTATTTTTTCATGCATTTGTTGTCTGTGAAACTCCTTTTTGTATAATGCTTCCCTATTAGCTGCAATCTCCAAAAAATTAAATGCAATGTCAATTGCCACATTCCACTTCCTTAAACCCCATCTACCTCCCTAAATCCCACCCATTTCTTATCCTTGTTTTGGCATCCTCTGTTCTTTGTTTTTACACTCACTGTAACTCCCTGCACACCATTAACAATCTGGCCTTGTTTGGTCTGAAAGACTTCGAACTTAAACACTCAATTTCCAATGAAATACTATTAAATTTATTTTTTGGCTCTCATAATGATTTTATGTCTACTTGTATGAAAGTATTTGTTTGCCTAGCAGATTAGATAGTTGAATATTATCAAGCTATATCAATGGTTGGTGTTTGAGCTCACTAATAAAACAAATTTTTGTTTATTTATATTATTTACAGTTTTGCTATTGTTTTGAGTTTTAGGCTATTATCACAAAGTTTTGAACATTGTGACCTCTGACATTCAACAGGTTCTGGTTGATCTGGGGTAAATTTTAGGAACTAACTGAACACTTCATTTAATTAATGGGGAAGATTGTTCACATTCAACTGTGCATGTAATTAGTCACTAAATTCACTATTGACAACCCAGAGTCTAGCACTGGGAGCTTTAAATCTGCTCCATCTTCTGCTGACATGATTCCTACTGATTCGTGTAAATGACTGCATTCATCAAGGCTTCTCTTTTCCAACTATTGCTGTTGCTGAATCCTTGTTGTCATTTTTTTTTTAATTTAGTTCCAATATTGTTTTGGAATATAGATTCTTGGGGTAAGGAGATTACTTTTTCTTGGAAGGTTAATGTAGCAATCTTTCACTGCTTTATTTCTGCTTCATTTGGTCTTGTGCCAGACTTAGCTGAGTAAGTAAATATCATTCTCCAGTCCTTGAACATATTTAGATATAAATAATTTCTTTTCAATATAAGATATAAATATAAGACAAATGTAAATGAAAGAAAATTTATTCAAGATTTAATTAAATTATTATTGATAGTAAGAAATGTTATCAGGGGAAGAAATATGTCCTTGATTTTAGCCATAGAAAGAGAGCCTGGAGGATTCATGCAATAGGAGGAATGGAAAGGGAGAGAACTCAGTTAATATTATTGACATTGGTTCCAGATAAATTTTGATGGTATATATACAGTGTGTCAATAAAATCATTGTGCAGTTTACATGTTTAACATGTATACCTATTTATAGGGGATAAAGATAAATCAAAATGCAAGTGAACAAGAAATGTATTATGGCATAAAAGTATTAAATTGCAAAGTAGAATGTTTGCTTTACGACCATGAAATCTGGGTTTGAATCTCACCATGCTCAATTTGTTTGGAAGGTGATTTCTTCATGATATCATGGTGCAGTAGATATCAACTCAGAAAGAGAAATGAGAGAGCTGAGTTCAAATTCCAGATGCATTCACATATACTCAAATTCTTTTGGGGAATGTTTGAATCTGTCATTTCTCCCTCCAGCTATGGGTTAAATAGCTAGACAGATTGGGTTCTATAGCCTTAGTTGGTAACCAGTTTACTGCAGAAAGTAATGACAACCTACTGCGGGAAAATCTTCTGCCCAGTCAGTCATGTCTTTTTCAAGACATGATCACTCAAGTGTGTATCACATATGGCACAACTGACTGACTGATGATCCTCAAGAGGTAATCTTAACATGTGTCACCATTAAAAAAAATCTGAAATCTACACTACAGGTTGATCCAAAAATTGTGAGTGAAACTAGCTAGAAGGAACTGCTCATGGGCCATCAATATTTACATGAGCATAGTCACAAGTCATCATGACAGAGGATTTGAACATACTGGTCTTTGTTCAAAGTTTTGAACACACCAGAAGCATTAACTAAGGCCCATTCAACATTGTTGCAATGGGCAAACACAAATAAACTCGAACAGGCATCTGCAATGGCTTGTCTTGCAGTTGGGTGTGCTTAGATATTAGTTGTTGGACATTATTAGGATTTTTATGTAGCATATTAGTTATTGGTGAAGAAAGTGTTATTTTCAGCCAAGACTATTCCATTTTTGTTGCATCAATTTTCTCTTGTTTCCCTAGATGGGATTTAATTATCGCTGAGAAAACTGGGTTCACTAGTTTTGGCTAGTAACCTGTTTTTGGAGATGGACAAATTTAGATTCAAGATCATTGGATGTGGGGCTAGCTACTCTATCTAATAAAAACCTACTTGCCATAAAAGAAAAAAAAAAGCAAGCTTTTGCATGGAGAGGATGTAGCTCTATGTTCAACAGAGGGAGCTACAAGGTTAACATATGCAATTATTTTAGTCTATGTTAAGGCTTCTGACATGTGACCCAATGAATCACAATATTATTATTAATAAATTTTTTGGTATTATTTATCATCAACATTTCCCATGATAAAGTTGTAGTCATTGTTTCACTTTGCAACTGACCAACCCTTCCTATATGTCTCACCTGCATGACAATGTTTGAGAATCTGGGAAATATATTCAAGTATACTCAGTAACATTGGCAGTTCATTTTTTTCCTATGTTGTCACCTTGTATTTTGCCTGAGGTAGAACCTTGCAGAATGTCAGTGAAAACATACTTGGTTTTAATGATGAAGCAATATCATTTAAAATTTCTCTTTTTCATGGTGGATATATGGGCTTCCAGCAGAGTTTGTTCTTATCTTGTGATATCCAACACTGCTTTCTTTATGATGTAGTCTCTATAGGAGATATATTCTACAGCATCTCATTTCTAATGCATGCATTATTTGCACATTTATTGTACATTTTTATACAGTATGTCTATAAAACCATTGAATTGTAGATAGTTTCAATATTATGCAAGATACAAATCTCAGCTATTTTATAATACAGTATTGGTGTGTAAATCATTTTCTGAAATATGTTGTCACCTACTGCATGATTTGATACTGGAAATCAATGATCATTAGTGATAAGGAAATTTGAATCTTTATGAAAATGAAAATAGAAGGTTCAGTTGAAAAAAATCTATATAATATACCTTTAGCTAACACTTTATTTTTTTTTCTTGTTAAAGAATTACAGTAATTTACACTATTTATATTGTTTTACAGTTGTTTGTATCTTTACTATCACATTCACATCATTTCACATTGTATGTTCTGGTCTTCTGTAGGTGATATTTGTCAGAACTTTATATTGTTGGACAGTTGTTTGTATCTTTACTGTCACATTCACATCATTTCACATTGTATGTTCTGGTCTTCTGTAGGTGATATTTGTCAGAACTTTATATTGTTGGACAGTTGGTTGTATCTTTACTATCACATTCACATCATTTTCACATTGTATGTTCTGGTCTTCTGTAGGTGATATTTGTCAGAACTTTATATTGTTGGACAGTTGTTTGTATCTTTACTATCACATTCACATCATTTCACATTGTATGTTCTGGTCTTCTGTAGGTGATATTTGTCAGAACTTTATATTGTTGGACAGTTGGTTGTATCTTTACTGTCACATTCACATCATTTCACATTGTATGTTCTGGTCTTCTGTAGGTGATATTTGTCAGAACTTTATATTGTTGGACAGTTGGTTGTATCTTTACTGTCACATTCACATCATTTCACATTGTATGTTCTGGTCTTCTGTAGGTGATATTTGTCAGAACTTTATATTGTTGGACAGTTGTTTGTATCTTTACTATCACATTCACATCATTTCACATTGTATGTTCTGGTCTTCTGTAGGTGATATTTGTCAGAACTTTATATTGTTGGACAGTTGTTTGTATCTTTACTATCACATTCACATCATTTCACATTGTATGTTCTGGTCTTCTGTAGGTGATATTTGTCAGAACTTTATATTGTTGGACAGTTGGTTGTATCTTTACTATCACATTCACATCATTTCACATTGTATGTTCTGTCTTCTGTAGGTGATATTTGTCAGAACTTTATATTGTTGGACAGTTGGTTGTATCTTACTGTCACATTCACATCATTTCACATTGTATGTCTGTCTGTAGGTGATATTTGTCAGAACTTTATATTGTTGGACAGTTGGTTGTATCTTTACTGTCACATTCACATCATTTCACATTGTATGTTCTGGTCTTCTGTAGGTGATATTTGTCAGAACTTTATATTGTTGGACAGTTGTTTGTATCTTTACTGTCACATTCACATCATTTCACATTGTATGTTCTGGTCTTCTGTAGGTGATATTTGTCAGAACTTTATATTGTTGGACAGTTACTAGGCCTTTACTGTCACATTCACATCATTTCACATTGTATGTTCTGGTCTTCTGTAGGTGATATTTGTCAGAACTTTATATTGTTGGACAGTTGTTTGTATCTTTACTGTCACATTCACATCATTTCACATTGTATGTTCTGGTCTTCTGTAGGTGATATTTGTCAGAACTTTATATTGTTGGACAGTTGTTTGTATCTTTACTGTCACATTCACATCATTTCACATTGTATGTTCTGGTCTTCTGTAGGTGATATTTGTCAGAACTTTATATTGTTGGACAGTTGGTTGTATCTCTACTTATCACATTCACATCATTTCACATTGTATGTTCTGGTCTTCTGTAGGTGATATTTGTCAGAACTTTATATTGTTGGACAGTTGGTTGTATCTTTACTGTCACATTCACATAATTTCACATTGTATGTTCTGGTCTTCTGTAGGTGATATTTGTCAGAACTTTATATTGTTGGACAGTTGGTTGTATCTTTACTGTCACATTCACATCATTTCACATTGTATGTTCTGGTCTTCTGTAGGTGGATATTTGTCAGAACTTTATATTGTTGACAGTTGGTTGTATCTTTACTATCACATTCACATCATTTCACATTGTATGTTCTGGTCTTCTGTAGGTGATATTTGTCAGAACTTTATATTGTTGGACAGTTGGTTGTATCTTACTGTCACATTCACATCATTTCACATTGTTGTATGTTCTGGTCTTCTGTAGGTGATATTTGTCAGAACTTTATATTGTTGGACAGTTGTTGGCCCTTTACTGTCACATTCATATCATTTCACATTGTATGTTCTGGTCTTCTGTAGGTGATATTTGTCAGAACTTTATATTGTTGGACAGTTGTTTGTATCTTTACTGTCACATTCACATCATTTCACATTGTATGTTCTGGTCTTCTGTAGGTGATATTTGTCAGAACTTTATATTGTTGGACAGTTGGTTGTATCTTTACTGTCACATTCACATCATTTCACATTGTATGTTCTGGTCTTCTGTAGGTGATATTGCTTTCTAGAACTTTATATTGTTGGACAGTTGGTTGTATCTTTACTGTCACATTCACATCATTTCACATTGTATGTTCTGGTCTTCTGGTAGGTGATATTTTGTCAGAATCTTTATATTGTTGGACAGTTGGTTGTATCTTACTGTCACATTCACATCATTTCACATTGTATGTTCTGGTCTTCTGTAGGTGATATTTGTCAGAACTTTATATTGTTGGACAGTTGGTTGTATCTTTACTGTCACATTCACATCATTTCACATTGTATGTTCTGGTCTTCTGTAGGTGATATTTGTCAGAACTTTATATTGTTGGACAGTTGTTTGTATCTTTACTGTCACATTCACATCATTTCACATTGTATGTTCTGTCTTCTGTAGGTGATATTTGTCAGAACTTTATATTGTTGGACAGTTGTTTGTATCTTTACTATCACATTCACATCATTTCACATTGTATGTTCTGGTCTTCTGTAGGTGATATTTGTCAGAACTTTATATTGTTGGACAGTTGGTTGTATCTTTACTGTCACATTCACATCATTTCACATTGTATGTTCTGGTCTTCTGTAGGTATATTTGTCAGAACTTTATATTGTTGGACAGTTGTTTGTATCTTTACTGTCACATTCACATCATTTCACATTGTATGTTCTGGTCTTCTGTAGGTGATATTTGTCAGAACTTTATATTGTTGGACAGTTGGTTGTATCTCTTTACTGTCACATTCACATCATTTCACATTGTATGTTCTGGTCTTCTGTAGGTGATATTTGTCAGAACTTTATATTGTTGGACAGTTGTTTGTATCTTTACTGTCACATTCACATCATTTCACATTGTATGTTCTGGTCTTCTGTAGGTGATATTTGTCAGAACTTTATATTGTTGGACAGTTGTTTGTATCTTTACTATCACATTCACATCATTTCACATTGTATGTTCTGGTCTTCTGTAGGTGATATTTGTCAGAATCTCTCTTATATTGTTGGACAGTTGGTTGTATCTTTACTGTCACATTCACATCATTTCACATTGTATGTTCTGGTCTTCTGTAGGTGATATTTGTCAGAACTTTATATTGTTGGACAGTTGTTTGTATCTTTACTGTCACATTCACATCATTTCACATTGTATGTTCTGGTCTTCTGTAGGTGATATTTGTCAGAACTTTATATTGTTGGACAGTTGGTTGTATCTTTACTGTCACATTCACATCATTTCTGCATTGTATGTTCTGGTCTTCTGTAGGTGATATTTGTCAGAACTTTATATTGTTGGACAGTTGGTTGTATCTTTACTGTCACATTCACATCATTTCACATTGTATGTTCTGGTCTTCTGTAGGTGATATTTGTCAGAACTTTATATTGTTGGACAGTTGTTTACCTTTACTGTCACATTCACATCATTTCACATTGTATGTTCTGGTCTTCTGTAGGTGATATTTGTCAGAACTTTATATTGTTGGACAGTTGGTTGTATCTTTACTGTCACATTCACATCATTTCACATTGTATGTTCTGAGTCTTCTGTAGGTGATATTTGTCAGAACTTTATATTGTTGGACAGTTGGTTGTATCTTTACTGTCACATTCACATCATTTCACATTGTATGCCCTGGTCTTCTGTAGGTGATATTTGTCAGAACTTTATATTGTTGGACAGTTGGTTGTATCTTTACTGTCACATTCACATCATTTCACATTGTATGTTCTATCTTCTGTAGGTGATATTTGTCAGAACTTTATATTGTTGGACAGTTGTTTGTATCTTTACTGTCACATTCACATCATTTCACATTGTATGTTCTGGTCTTCTGTAGGTGATATTTGTCAGAACTTTATATTGTTGGACAGTTGGTTGTATCTTTACTGTCACATTCACATCATTTCCACATTGTGTGTTCTGGTCTTCTGTAGGTGATATTTGTCAGAACTTTATATTGTTGGACAGTTGGTTGTATCTTTACTGTCACATTCACATCATTTCACATTGTATGTTCTGGTCTTCTGTAGGTGATATTTGTCAGAACTTTATATTGTTGGACAGTTGGTTGTATCTTTACTGTCACATTCACATCATTTCTACATTGTATGTTCTGCCTCTGTAGGTGATATTTGTCAGAACTTTATATTGTTGGACAGTTGGTTGTATCTTTACTATCACATTCACATCATTTCACATTGTATGTTCTGGTCTTCTGTAGGTGATATTTGTCAGAACTTTATATTGTTGGACAGTTGGTTGTATCTTCTTTTTACTGTCACATTCACATATCATTTTGCCATTGTATGTTCTGGTCTTCTGTAGGTGATATTTGTCAGAACTTTACATTGTTGGACAGTTGGTTGTATCTTTACTGTCACATTCACATCATTTCACATTGTATGTTCTGGTCTTCTGTAGGTGATATTTGTCAGAACTTTATATTGTTGGACAGTTGGTTGTATCTTTACTGTCACATTCACATCATTTCCACATTGTATGTTCTGGTCTTCTGTAGGTGATATTTGTCAGAACTTTATATTGTTGGACAGTTGGTTGTATCTTTACTATCACATTCACATCATTTCACATTGGGTGTTCTGGTCTTCTGTAGGTGATATTTGTCAGAACTTTATATTGTTGGACAGTTGTTTGTATCTTTACTGTCACATTCACATCATTTCACATTGTATGTTCTGGTCTTCTGTAGGTGATATTTGTCAGAACTTTATATTGTTGGACAGTTGGTTGTATCTTTACTGTCACATTCACATCATTTCACATTGTATGTTCTGGTCTTCTGTAGGTGATATTTGTCAGAACTTTATATTGTTGGACAGTTGGTTGTATCTTTACTGTCACATTCACATCATTTCACATTGTATGTTCTGGTCTTCTCTGTAGGTGATATTTGTCAGAACTTTATATTGTTGACAGTTGGTTGTATCTTTACTGTCACATTCACATCATTTCACATTGTATGTTCTGGTCTTCTGTAGGTGATATTTGTCAGAACTTTATATTGTTGGACAGTTGGTTGTATCTTTACTGTCACATTCACATCATTTCACATTGTATGTTCTGGTCTCTTGTGTAGGTGATATTTGTCAGAACTTTATATTGTTGGACAGTTGGTTGTATCTTTACTATCACATTCACATCATTTCACATTGTATGTTCTGGTCTTCTGTAGGTGATATTTGTCAGAACTTTATATTGTTGGACAGTTGTTTGTATCTTTACTGTCGCATTCACATCATTTCACATTGTATGTTCTGGTCTTCTGTAGGTGATATTTGTCAGAACTTTATATTGTTGGACAGTTGTTTGTATCTTTACTATCACATTCACATCATTTCACATTGTATGTTCTGGTCTTCTGTAGGTATATTTGTCAAACTTTATATTGTTGGACAGTTGTTTGTATCTTTACTGTCACATTCACATCATTTCACATTGTATGTTCTGGTCTCTTGTAGGTGATATTTGTCAGAACTTTATATTGTTGGACAGTTGGTTATATCTTTACTGTCACATTCACATCATTTCACATTGTATGTCTTTGGTCTTCTGTAGGTGATATTTGTCAGAACTTTATATTGTTGGACAGTTGTTTGTATCTTTACTGTCACATTCACATCATTTCACATTGTATGTTCTGTCTTCTGTAGGTGATATTTGTCAGAACTTTATATTGTTGGACAGTTGGTTGTATCTTTACTGTCACATTCACATCATTTCACATTGTATGTTCTGGTCTTCTGTAGGTGATATTTGTCAGAACTTTATATTGTTGGACAGTTGGTTGTATCTTTACTGTCACATTCACATCATTTCACATTGTATGTTCTGGTCTTCTGTAGGTGATATTTGTCAGAACTTTATATTGTTGGACAGTTGGTTGTATCTTTACTGTCACATTCACATCATTTCACATTGTATGTTCTGGTCTTCTGTAGGTGATATTGCTTGAACTTTATATTGTTGGACAGTTGGTTGTATCTTTTTACTGTCACATTCACATCATTTCACATTGTATGTTCTGGTCTTCTCTGTAGGTGATATTTGTCAGAACTTTATATTGTTGGACAGTTGTTTGTATCTTTACTATCACATTCACATCATTTCACATTGTATGTTCTGGTCTTCTGTAGGTGATATTTGTCAGAACTTTATATTGTTGGACAGTTGTTTGTATCTTTACTGTCACATTCACATCATTTCACATTGTATGTTCTGGTCTCTGTAGGTGATATTTGTCAGAACTTTATATTGTTGGACAGTTGGTTGTATCTTTACTGTCACATTCACATCATTTCACATTGTATGTTCTGGTCTTCTGTAGGTGATATTTGTCAGAACTTTATATTGTTGGACAGTTGTTTTCTGTATCTTTACTGTCACATTCACATCATTTCACATTGTATGTTCTGGTCTTCTGTAGGTGATATTTTGTCAGAACTTTATATTGTTGGACAGTTGGTTGTATCTTTACTGTCACATTCACATCATTTCACATTGTATGTTCTTGGTCTTCTGTAGGTGATATTGTCAACTTTATATTGTTGGACAGTTGGTTGTATCTTTACTGTCACATTCACATCATTTCACATTGTATGTTCTGGCCTTCTGTAGGTGATATTTGTCAGAACTTTATATTGTTGGACAGTTGGTTGTATCTTTACTGTCACATTCACATCATTTCACATTGTATGTTCTGGTCTTCTGTAGGTGATATTTGTCAGAACTTTATATTGTTGGACAGTTGGTTGTATCTTTACTGTCACATTCACATCATTTCACATTGTATGGCCCTGGTCTTCTGTAGGTGATATTTGTCAGAACTTTATATTGTTGGACAGTTGGTTGTATCTTTACTGTCACATTCACATCATTTCACATTGTATGTTCTGGTCTTCTGTAGGTATATTTGTCAGAACTTTATATTGTTGGACAGTTGTTTGTATCTTTACTGTCACATTCACATCATTTCACATTGTATGTTCTGGTCTTCTGTAGGTGATATTTGTCAGAACTTTATATTGTTGGACAGTTGTTTGTATCTTACTATCACATTCACATCATTTCACATTGTATGTTCTGGTCTTCTGTAGGTGATATTTGTCAGAACTTTATATTGTTGGACAGTTGTTTGTATCTTTACTGTCACATTCACATCATTTCACATTGTATGTTCTGGTCTTCTGTAGGTGATATTTGTCAGAACTTTATATTGTTGGACAGTTGGTTGTATCTACTGTCACATTCACATCATTTCACATTGTATGTTCTGGTCTTCTGTAGGTGATATTTGTCAGAACTTTATATTGTTGGACAGTTGTTTGCACTTACTATCACATTCACATCATTTCACATTGTATGTTCTGGTCTTCTGTAGGTGATATTTGTCAGAACTTTATATTGTTGGACAGTTGTCAGGCCTTACTGTCACATTCACATCATTTCACATTGTATGTTCTGTCTTCTGTAGGTGATATTTGTCAGAACTTTATATTGTTGGACAGTTGGTTGTATTTTACTGTCACATTCACATCATTTCACATTGCATGTTCTGGTCTTCAGCAGGTGATATTTGTCAGAACTTTATATTGTTGGACAGTTGGTTGTATCTTTACTGTCACATTCACATCATTTCACATTGTATGTTCTGGTCTTCTGTAGGTGATATTTGTCAGAACTTTATATTGTTGGACAGTTGGTTGTATCTTTACTGTCACATTCACATCATTTCACATTGTATGTTCTGGTCTTCTGTAGGTGATATTTGTCAGAACTTTATATTGTTGGACAGTTGGTTGTATCTTTACTGTCACATTCACATCATTTCACATTGTATGTTCTGGTCTTCTGTAGGTGATATTTGTCAGAACTTTATATTGTTGGACAGTTGGTTGTATCTTTACTGTCACATTCACATCGCTTCACATTGTATGTTCTGGTCTTCTGTAGGTGATATTTGTCAGAACTTTATATTGTTGGACAGTTGGTTGTATCTTTACCATCACATTCACATCATTTCACATTGTATGTTCTGGTCTTCTGTAGGTGATATTTGTTGAACTTTATATTGTTGGATAAGTTGGTTGTATCTTTACTGTCACATTCACATCATTTCACATTGTATGTTCTGGTCTTCTGTAGGTGATATTTGTCAGAACTTTATATTGTTGGACAGTTGGTTGTATCTTTACTGTCACATTCACATCATTTCACATTGTATGTTCTGGGTCTTCTGTAGGTGATATTTGTCAGAACTTTATATTGTTGGACAGTTGGTTAAAATTTCTTTACTGTCACATTCACATCATTTCACATTGTATGTTCTGGTCTTCTGTAGGTGATATTTGTCAGAACTTTATATTGTTGGACAGTTGGTTGTATCTTTACTGTCACATTCACATCATTTCACATTGTATGTTCTGGTCTTCTGTAGGTGATATTTTGGTTAGAACTTTATATTGTTGGAGTAGTTGGTTGTATCTTTACTATCACATTCACATCATTTCACATTGTATGTTCTGGTCTTCTGTAGGTGATATTTGTCAGAACTTTATATTGTTGGACAGTTGGTTGTATCTTTACTGTCACATTCACATCATTTCACATTGTATGTTCTGGTCTTCTGTAGGTGATATTTGTCAGAACTTTATATTGTTGGACAGTTGGTTGTATCTTTACTATCACATTCACATCATTTCACATTGTATGTTCTGGTCTTCTGTAGGTGATATTTGTCAGAACTTTATATTGTTGGACAGTTGGTTGTATTCTTACTGTCATATTCACTATTTTCACATTGTATGTTCTGGTCTTCTGTAGGTGATATTTGTCAGAACTTTATATTGTTGGACAGTTGGTTGTATCTTTACTGTCACATTCACATCATTTCACATTGTATGCATTCTGGTCTTCTGTAGGTGATATTTGTCAGAACTTTATATTGTTGGACAGTTGGTTGTATCTTACTATCACATTCACATCATTTCACATTGTATGTTCTGGTCTTCTGTAGGTGATATTTGTCAGAACTTTATATTGTTGGACAGTTGGTTGTATCTTTACTATCACATTCACATCATTTCACATTGTATGTTCTGGTCTCTGTAGGTGATATTTGTCAGAACTTTATATTGTTGGACAGTTGGTTGTATCTTTACTGTCACATTCACATCATTTCACATTGTATGTTCTGGTCTTCTGTAGGTGATATTTGTCAGAACTTTATATTGTTGGACAGTTGGTTGTATCTTTACTGTCACATTCACATCATTTCACATTGTATGTTCTGGTCTTCTGTAGGTGATATTTGTCAGAACTTTATATTGTTGGACAGTTGGTTGTATCTTTACTGTCACATTCACATCATTTCACATTGTATGTTCTGGTCTTCTGTAGGTGATATTTGTCAGAACTTTACATTGTTGGACAGTTGGTTGTATCTTTACTATCACATTCACATCATTTCACATTGTATGTTCTGGTCTTCTGTAGGTGATATTTGTCAGAACTTTATATTGTTGGACAGTTGGTTGTATCTTTACTGTCACATTCACATCATTTCACATTGTATGTTCTGGTCTTCTGTAGGTGATATTTGTCAGAACTTTATATTGTTGGACAGTTGGTTGTATCTTTACTGTCACATTCACATCATTTCACATTGTATGTTCTGGTCTTCTGTAGGTGATATTTGTCAGAACTTTATATTGTTGGACAGTTGGTTGTATCTTTACTGTCACATTCACATCATTTCACATTGTATGTTCTGGTCTTCTGTAGGTGATATATTTGTCAGAACTTTGTATTGTTGGACAGTTGGTTGTATCTTTACTGTCACATTCACATCATTTCACATTGTATGTTCTGGTCTCTGTAGGTGATATTTGTCAGAACTTTATATTGTTGGACAGTTGGTTGTATCTTTACTGTCACATTCACATCATTTCACATTGTATGTTCTGGTCTTCTGTAGGTGATATTTGTCAGAACTTTATATTGTTGGACAGTTGGTTGTATCTTTACTGTCACATTCACATCATTTCACATTGTATGTTCTGGTCTTCTGTAGGTGATATTTGTCAGAACTTTATATTGTTGGACAGTTGGTTGTATCTTTACTGTCACATTCACATCATTTCAGCATTGTATGTTCTGGTCTTCTGTAGGTGATATTTGTCAGAATTCTTTATATTGTTGGACAGTTGGTTGTATCTTTACTGTCACATTCACATCATTTCACATTGTATGTTCTGGCTTGTAGGTGATATTTGTCAGAACTTTATATTGTTGGACAGTTGGTTGTATCTTTACTGTCACATTCACATCATTTCACATTGTATGTTCTGGTCTTCTGTAGGTGATATTTTGTCAGAACTTTATATTGTTGGACAGTTGGTTGTATCTTTACTATCACATTCACATCATTTCACATTGTATGTTCTGGTCTTCTGTAGGTGATATTTGCTGTGAACTTTATATTGTTGGACAGTTGGTTGTATCTTTACTGTCACATTCACATCATTTCACATTGTATGTTCTGGTCTTCTGTAGGTGATATTTGTCAGAACTTTATATTGTTGGACAGTTGGTTGTATCTTTACTGTCACATTCACATCATTTCACATTGTATGTTCTGTCTTCTGTAGGTATATTTGTCAGAACTTTATATTGTTGGACAGTTGGTTTTATTTTTACTGTCACATTCACATCATTTCACATTGTATGTTCTGGTCTTCTGTAGGTGTGATATTTGTCAGAACTTTGAATCAAACCTTTTAATTAGTTGATGGGAGTTCAACAAATATCACCTAAAGTAAGCTGGAGCATGCAACAGCTGAAATATCATGAATGTGATAGTTAAGATGAAGACAACAGTCTGAACAGGATGTGCATAGTGGTACAGTCGATATCAACTCGGAACAACAAATCAGGGTGCTGAGTTTAAATTCCAGTTGAATTCCTTGCATTCACTTATACGCAAATACACTTGGGAAAAGTATTAATGTGTCTTTTCTCACCAGTTATGGGTTAAATAATAGGACAGATTGGGTTCTATAACCTTGACTGGCAACCAGTCTACCACAGAAAGCAATGGCAACCTACTGCAGGATAATCTTCTGCCCAGTCAGTCATGTCTCTTTTGAGACATGATTGCCCTAAGCATGTATCACATATGGCACTTAACTGACTGACTGAATTACAATACCTAATCTCAAAAATATAAACAAATCTTACTAAAATATCAAGGATATAACAAAGATGAGGGCAACAGTCCAAACATTGTAAATAGTTGCAATACATCATCTCAGATATATAGACAAAATTATGATTGTTGTGTCTTTATGTATTCATATCAAGAGTTTGGTGATTGTCACTGGGGATAAAGTGACAGCCTACTTACTAAAGTATCTTCTGTATTCTTACCAACATCAAATCTACTGTTTGGGGTCTGGAGAGTCTCAGTCTTTTTGTCTTATCTTCAGTCTGTTAATCAGTTAAGTGCCATATTTGTGACACACACTTAGACAATCTGTCTCTTTCAATTCATTTCGGACTAAGCAAAAGATTTTCTCACAGTAGGTTGCCATTTCTTTCTGCAGTAGACTGATTACCAATCAAGATTATAGTACCCAATCTTTCCTGCTATTCATATCTGGAGGGAGAAGAGATGAATTCATACCTTTCCAAAGAGTATTTGCACATAAGTGAATTCAACTGGAATTAGAGCTCAGCTCATTTCAAGCCAATATCCATTGCACTACAACACAATCAAGTCACATTATCTTCAGTAGCCTAATTTTTATAATCAGTGATAGAAAAAATGTCTATGTCACCATATAAATAAAGCAATTCTTTATACCTTGCAAAATTACACAGATGTGAACAGATGGCCACTGAGCATTTTAATAATTGATAAATTGATAAATTCATCCCAAATGAATTTATCAATCAAAGGCAATGATCCTTCTCTCCTTCCTGTATTGATAATGATTGGAATCATATGGATGACATAGATATTCATAGTTTGAATAAGAATTATCTTGAATATAAAATCAGCATCCTCTACCAAGTGTTTCAAAAGAAATAGAACTTCAAATAAACCTTTCCAAAACAGAAACTATGATCTGGAACTGGAATGCTAGCAGTGATGTCACATACCCTGAATCCGTCATAAAAATTCAGGATGTGAAATTATTAAGTATTTGTCAATATTTCTCAAGGACACATGGTCTAATGGATAAAATTATTAGAAGAAGTCTAGAGCATACAATAGCTGAAATATTGTGAATAAAAACATGGCAATAAAGATGAGTACAACAGTCTGAACAGTGTAAATAATGTAGAATTATATATACTTCAGCATATGGATCAGTTATAACAAAATTAACATTGGAGTAAAAAGGAATTGAACTGTGCCAGAGATATTATCCTCCACCCCAAATTATTAAAAATTAAAGTATCAACTTGAAAACTTGAGTGATATTCTTAAATAGCCTCAAATGACTATTATGCATGATGTTAAACCCATCCAGAAGTATTTAAACTGTCAACAGTATGCAACCTCTTACTAAGATCATTAGTTAAAAATAGTTTTGAGTGAAGTTAAGTCTGTGGATCTTGGCAATAACCATTCTTCTTTGAATAGTGTGAACTGGTACTACAGAGGCATGAAGAAAGAACTGTACCAAATTATAGAAATCACATTTGAGGACTATCAAAAGCAGCAACAGCTAAAATGGATAGCACATGTAACTCAACAAGAAAATAATGATATAATAAAAATGTTGAATTTCCACAGCACTTCAAATAAAAAGTTGGGAAGAAACCCACACCTTCTATATTGGAAAGAGTGATAACAGCTATTGAACTTGAGAAATTTTGTTTTTTTTAAATGTTTTTTAAGAGATTTTATAAATCTCAACTGAAAGTTGTACTGACTGCTCAGTCAATGCAATATGCTAATATTATCATTACCATTGATATCTTTTATTGAGTTTGATTACAGTGTAACTCTTATAAGAGTTACACTGTACTCTCATAAGAGTTACACCCTCAGAATTTGCGGGGTCCGAGTTACACCCTTGAACCCCGCAAATTACCGCCCTATCAGGTTTCTTCCGATCTTCGGCAAAGTGTTCGAAGCCATTATCAATGCCGAGGTCATTCAGCATCTCATGGCCTACGGGCTCCTATTGGACAAACAGTATGGCTTCCGCTTCACCAGGTCTACTGCTGATATGCTACCGACCATCACCAAGTATACATACCAGGCTCTCGACAAGAATGGTGAAGCCCGAACTGTCACCCTGGATATCTCTAAAGCATTCAACAGAGTATAGCATGCCGGCCTTCTACGGAAACTGCAAAGCTACGGCATTACTGGACTTTTGTTGGACTTAATCCAGTCATTCCTCTCCAACTGCACACTGAAGGTGGTTTTAAACAGACATGCCTCCCAGAACTACCCTACAAAGGCAGGTGTCCCCCAAGGCTCTATCCCAGGTCCTACGCTCTTTCTAATCTACATCAATGATCTCCCCGATGCCATAAGATCACAAGTAGGCATGTACGCCAATGATACCACAGTATATGCTCGCCTCAATCAAGAATCTGGTGTTGATGATAAGGCGAACCTCGCAGCTGAACTTGAAAATGACCTCCAATCCGTGGTGGATTGGGGTAGGAAATGGCTCGTAAAATTCAATTTTTCCAAAACGAAGCTGCTGTCAATTAACCACCACAGACAACTGCACCTCCCTCCCATTAGCATGGAACAGGCATGCCTCCCAGAGAGTAAAACACTATGCCTGCTTGGCCTGACACTCTCAGCGGATCTCAAGTGGAATGACTATGTCGAATCCATTGCTAAATCCGCTGCTATGAAAGTATGTAACTCTTATAAGATGTTTGGCCTAGAAAGATTCACCTAATAAAATGTCAGTAACATATTTGTTCTTCTATGTGTCATGTTCTTTCAGGATGTAGGTGATCATAGCCTTCCACATCTCCCTATCCCTTGTAGATCTTAACACTCTTTCTCTTGTTACTTCATGCAAACACTGCTCTGGCATCCATTTGCTCAAGCCCATCAAGTATGCCATGCATTGCTTTCTTTCCCTCTATTTCCCCTGTAAGCTCTCCTTCCTCATGACATGTCCCTGAAACTTCAACTGTTTTTTTCTTGATGTTAAGTAGCAGTTTTCTTTTCATTTTCATCCTCTCCAAAAATTGTCATTGCTCACATGTTCAGTCCATAGTATCCACAGTGTCCTTCTGTAGAACCACATTTTCGTTGCTTCAAGTCTTTCCTTTATCTTTGATGAGATTGTCATGCATTCACTGCCATGTTGAAGGACAGAAATGACAATCCAGTCTTCTTTTGTTTGTTTCCAAAGAAATCTTTCTGTCTCTCAATACTCTGCTTAGCATCTGCAATGCATCTTAGACCATACCAATATGCCTTCAGATCTCAGTGTCATATTTTCTGTCTTCCATTAGAAGACTTCCCAGGTATTTAAATTTATGTATCTGCTTGATTTTTGTAACCCCAACCTGTAATTGGCATTTTGAGCTTCTTTTTTTTACTGATGGCCATGCATTTATTTTTTTTTTTTTGTAGTTTATGTTTATGTTTAGTTCATTCTGCTTGCTTTCTTTAGCTACTTCCTGTAGGAAGTCTTGTAGTTTCCTTTCCCTGTATCATCTGCATATCTTATATTGTTCAGAATGTGGTCACCAATGATGAATCCTGGCAGGACTTCTAGTTTTTTCAGAAATCCAATGGAGAATCAATAATGTGATAGGTACCGACTTGGCGGCTCGACGACAGCCACTTCCCCACCGACGAGATGTGCCCTCCCTTTGTCTGTTCTATAAATACTTTCATGGCTTCTGCTCCAACGAACTTAAGTCACTAGTGCCTCTGCAACAAGTGTTTACTTGTGCAACCAGATTTGGCAACTGGGTCCCGCCCATTCACAGTTAGATTAACCAAATGCAGACAACAATTCTACTCCTGCAGCTTCTTCTCTCGCACTTCCCCCCTGTGGAACTCGCTCCCATATTCTTGCTTCCCTGATGGCTACAATCTCCAGGAATTTAAATGCAATGCCAATACTCATCTATTAACCACTTGACTTTAGTTCTTTCACCGCCCTGTATATCCTTTCCTTTCTCTCCACCTTTGCAACTGTCATCACACCTGTATTCCCATCCTTCTCTTGTTCCATTCTAACTGGTTCGTCTTCCTCTTCACTCTCTTCTACTTAATCTTTTTACTCTTATGTAGCTCCCTGCACATCAGTAGCATTACCACCTTGCTCGAGGTGATATGATTAAAAAAGAAAATAAAAGAAATGCCACGCTGTATCAGTTAAATAGATCTGGTGAGAAGACACAGCCTTGTCTTACACCCTTTTCTGAACTCATTTATTTTCTGTTTGCAGGTGGTTTGCTGTTAGTATGTTACTGAATGCTGAAACAGTATTTGTCTGACATTATTTTTGTTTTGTTTTATAAGCGTTTCACCCCGAGCAAGGCATTTCACTGCCACTAGTGTGCTGGGGGCTACATAGAGTGGAGAAAGGATGGTTAAATATAGGAAATGTCAGAGGGTGAGTGATAGGCGAGTAAGGATACCGAGAATGAGGTTTGGGTAGATGAGAGTGTTGGGAGAATAATTGGAAGTTAGTGTGATAGGAGGTGTCTATTGACCCTACATTTAAACACCTGGAGATTGTAGCTGTCGGGAAAGCAGATATGTGGAAGGGAATTCCACAGGCGGGAAGCACGAGAAAAGAAGCTGTTGGAGTAGAATTTACGGTTACATCTTATCTGTTTAACTGTAAAAGAGTGGGACCTAGTTGCTAATCTAGTATCTCATGTAAATTCGTGCTTAGGTTGCACCAATGATTTAAGTTCGGAGCAGAAGCCATGAAAGTACTTGTAGAAGAGGCACAGGGAAGCCACAACATGCCGGTGAGAGAGTGGTTGCAGCTGGTCTGCCAAGTCAGTATCAACCACGTTACATATTCTCCTTTGTATTTTGTCAAGAAGCCCAAGGAGAGTAGTAGGGGCACCCGACCAGATGTGGCAGCAGTATTCAATACATGGACGGATGATAGATTTGCTATAATCTTAAGATTCCTTATGGCTTTACTTTCCAGAAAGAGAGACTTATTCTTCTGAAAAAATGTTTTGCTAGAAAGATTTTAGAAATTTCAGCCAACAGTAATGTTGACTGTTCTATTACTAAATGCCAAATGGCTAATCTTATGATTACAATGATATAGTTTAGTCATGCAAACAAAAACTAAGACGTTTCTGTCAGTATCAACTCTGTACTATTTTAAAGGTGAATAGAAACTTTTTTTTTAACGAGCATTCACTCCACTAAAAAAATGAAGTTATGCTAAAAAAGAATTCATTGTGAGTTGACCATATGGCACAAATCTTTTCTTTCTTTTATATGCCTTGTCCCTTCAGGACATAGGCGATCATGGCCCTCCACATCCCCCTTTCCATTGTAGTTCTTAATGCTTTTTCTCTTGCTATCTCTCCAAAACCATTCTCGGACTTTCACTTGCTCAAGCCCATCAAGTATGTCTTTCATTGCTTTCCCCTGTCTCTCTTTCCGTCTATCTGTCCTGTGGTTATTAGACTCTCTAAGCCCTCCTCCATCATTCTTTGTGGAGAACTACACTGAAATCATACAAGAGCTTCTTGTAAAGATTGCTCATTTTCCTGTGGATTTAAGCAGGGTCACCAGGAAATAATGACAGTTGATCAATCATATGATTTCCTGTTATCATATCAATCAACCTTCCCTAGAAAAAAAAGCTGAAGAAAAAAAATGTGCCTAAAGCCTTTGCCAACTGCAACTCTTTCCAGTACTTAGTGTGGAAAAGTATGACTCTTCTATGTAGGCCTTATTAACCACCTGAGAGCTTGCAACAGACAAGAGAAACTTCTTACTTGTTTCTGAAGCCAAACAATGGCATAGCCATGTCTTCATGAAGATCCTAATAGGTTATTTGAGCTAACCAGTAATATCTATTTATAATGTTTCAAGTAGCAGTGAATGTTATACAATGTCATCATAGAAAAAGATGAAATTGAAGGCAACAGAAATGTGGTTTTACAGAAGGATACTTCAATGTCTTAATTTTGAAGCATTCTGATCTTGCAGTAGTTTTTTAGCCAATTTCACTGCTGTGATAATAAATTTTCTATTAATCTGACACTTGTAGTTATCAATCCCCTGAATAGCAGAGTCAACACAATCCTCAAAGCTGATGTCTCTTATTTCATCTGCTTTTCCATTATTTGATCCAACTGTTTTCAATTATGCCCAGTTTAGGTAATACCCTGAATATGTCACTTTGGATATTTTGACCATGTATTTATTTCTGTGATCAAGTGTCACTTCTTGTGCCATTGTTATTCTAGACTCCATTTGGTGCTAAGAAAAATAAAAGTATAAAACAAAATCAAAGGAGAGAGTTTTGTCCAGCTTGTTCTGCAATTAAATCCAAGAAACTTGAAAACTAATGAAGGCAAGAGACACTAGTAACCCATAATTAAAGCTAGCTTTGAGCATTGATTAAATTTCAGACAAATCTAATAATGATTTTATTTTTAGATCACATAAAACCAAAAACAAAAACTCAGAAGAATTAATTGAATCAACTCAAGGCTGAGCTGTGTAAAGTGTCAAAACTTTAACCGGGAGCACATTTTGCTATTTAGCTATGTAATAAAAATTCTGATTCAAAAATGAAATTTTAATATATTTTCTGAAATACGTGATGTAAGTTAAACATTTGAGAAAGAAATTTATAAATCGTGTGTAGTAATGATATATTTTCATTGCTGAATCCATAATTCAGTCAGTCAGTTAAGTGCCATGCATGATACAAAATCATGTATCTCGAAAGATACATGACTGACTGGGCAGAAGATTATCCCGCAGTAGATTGCCATTGCTTTCTGCAGTAGAATGGTTGCCAGCCAAGGCTATAGAACCCAATCTGTCCTGTTATTTAACCCATAACTGGAAGGAAGTAGACGGAATAATACCTTTCCCAAGGGTATTTGTGCGTAAGTGAATGTGATGAAATCAGCTAGAATTCGAACTCGGCTCCCCGATTTCTCGTTCGGAGCCGATATCCAATGCACCACGACGCACATCCTATGAATCCATAATTATTATACATAATAATATATACTAGATAATTATTTTCTCAGTAAATGTTTTTTTTTAATAGTCTGCCTTATCATAGATGCTTTCGGGTCAGTATACAAAGTTTTTCAGTCTTTCAACTTCAACTTTCATCTTCTTCTTTCATCTTCAGTCCCTTCAGTCATAGACAATCATGGCTTTCCATATCTCCCTGTCCCTGGTGGCTCTTAGCACACTTTCCCCTGTTATCCCACCCAAATCCTGCTCTATCATCCACCTGCTCAGGCCCTTCAAATATGTTATCCGCTGCTTTCTCCTGTCTTTTTTTCCTTCTATCTGACCTGTGAGTATCAAATTCTGCAAGCCTTCTTTCCTCATTATATGTCCCAAGAACTTCAGCAGTCACTTCCTGTTACTCAGTATTAATTTCCTTTTTGTTTTCATCCTTTCTAAAACCTCATCATTGCTCACATGCTCAACCCATGATATTTGCAGCATCTTTCAACTAAGATATCAATAATTCTAATTTTATGTATCAAACCTTTTCAGGATGTAGTTCGTTATGGCTCTCTTATTCTTTGTTGCACTAAGTAACTTTTTTTCCTTTTACTAGACCTCTTTGTCCCTGTTCTGGAATCGAGTCACACACTCATTAACTGAAAATGATAAACATAAATGGTTTAATATTCTCTATCATATTAATATTCACTCTATTTTTTATACTTCTGAGATAAGGTATTGTAATTATTTACATTGTTCGGACTATTGTTCACATCTTTATTGCCATATACATGATGTTTTGGCCATTGTACACTCTAACCTTCTTCAGGTGATTAAAATTTTGAGAAAAACACTTTATTGGGGAATATTGTTCTTTTTCCATGAGTCAAGATACTTCCAGATGTCTTTCCCTTTAACTCAACTCTCTGAGTTATATGTTCGCCACTGCTGTAACCAGGTATTGAACTCACAACTAATTAGGTCAAGTCACAGAATCAAACCAATACATTTATCCACTAGGCCATGTGTCTGAAAGAAGTCGCATGAAGTCGCATGACTCATGAAACAAGAATAATATACCCCAGTGATTGAAATAAAGAGACCAGTTTGAAATGTATACCACATGAAGAAGTGTACAGAGCATACAATGGCCAAAATGTTGTGTACGTGGCAATAAAGATGAGGACAACAGTCGGAACAATGTAAATAATATTCTCTCCGTTTACAGTCATAAATCATGGATACTTTGATGTGATGTAATATTTAGTGAGTTTGTTTCACTAAATCAGTTACTGATTAGTGAATTAATCCTCACTGGGTGCTCCATATTTTTAGCCTTGTGTCACATCTAAGATACACTTAGTAAAACTCCTTAGTGTACTTCGATGTAATGTAATGGTTAACAAGCTTGTCTCAGTAGATAAATTACAAATGAATAGTGACTTCAATCTTCCCTAGATGCTCCATACTTTATGGCATGTGTCTCAACTATGCTTAGAAAAACATTTTTTGACAACATGAACTAGGTGTAATGGTTAGCAAACTAAGTAGTGAGTTCAATTCTCACTAGGTGCCCCATACTTTCGACCTTGTTCCACATCTAAGCTGTACTTAAAAAGATTACTATAACACCGCTTTCTTCAAATGGATTATCACTGATTGATCGACTTTTTTTTGCTTATTACACTTCCAGTTTTTCTGAATTCACTTTTTTTGACATTATTCAGTCAATGTTTCGTTTCAGTTTCTCTTTTTGGTTTGTTTTAATCATTTCATTCCAAGCAAAGTAATAAAACCACTAAGACACAAGGGATTTTACAATGTGAAAGAATATGAGTTAAAGTAAGAAAAACACCATTAAAAATATGTTTTCTACAGCTTATCAAACCTTTCGCGGGTTATTAAAAGCCAGAAAATTTATTTAGATTATAAAATTGTTTTATTAGAAAAAATAGTTTAGTGATACAAGTGTAACTAATTAACCCATAGCTGGGAGAAAAAGTGCATTCATACCTTTCCCAAGGGTATTTGCACATAAGTGAATGTAATGAACCCAATGGAAATTCGAATTCAAATCTTCAATTAAAAATTTTATCTAAGCTTACCACACCAGGTATTCCAGGCTTGACATTGCTTAACTTTGGTGCTCATATGGGAACTTTTATTTGAACATGAAGAGACTGTAAACATCATTTAGTAGAGAGTACAATAAAAGAGCAGACATTAAGAAGGCAGAAGATAACAATTGAGATTGCATTTAAATTCTTTCTTGAGATTATATCTTTCCTACTGCTGAAAGGAATATTAGTCTTTTTTTGCATACTATGTACCTTAACATATTGACTGCCAACCACAAGATAACTAATGTTTCGCAATCTTTTTTAGAATGCAAATTAAAAATGTGCTTGGTATCTTCTGATATATTTTCATCTGCAGGTGCCAATGAGTTTATTTGCAGTGATACTTCTTGTGCCAAGACAATATTAAAACTTCAGTTGATGCTATAAATCAACTCATTCAATTTTTTCATTGCTTGAGTTGGCTATGATAAAGATGGCATTTGAAGTCAGATTTCATAATTAATCTCTGGCAGTCAAGGATATAGGCAATCATGGCTATCTACAAATTCTTGCTTTTATTGCTCAAAGCAACTTTCAAAATTTTGCTTTCCATGTGTTGCTGTTCTGCTATCCATTCATGAAAATTTATTTTAGTTTACTCACTGTTTCATTTTGCTTCTCTTGCCTTCAGATAGTCCTCAAGAGATGTGTTTTTTGTTATTTCATAAACTTCTTTGTAATTTTGTAGTACTAATCTATGAGGTTTGAAGATGTACTGTCCTACAGTCTTCATTTACTCATAGGTCTTTTTAAACATTGATTTGAGAAAGTGGTATGAATACACTAACATAGAAAGATATGAAGAGACTGATATAGTGTTGTGAATTCCGGGTGAGAAACTGCAAAAATAATGAACAACAAAACAGATATGGAGATAGAAAAGTTGGTTATATTGAACGTAATATACAAACTTGAATGCAGGTTAGTAAATCCAGGAATACTATTAGTAAGAAATAAATATATACAAGTCTTGAAGTGAAGTCATTGGAAATAGTATATGTGTATATTATTCTAGCCGAGTGGAGCTAAGAGCTATTCTGACTTCTGATGCGGTAATCTCTGGGTAACTTCGCTAACTTACATATCATTTCCGGTACTCTTCGATAACAGGCACGGATCTCTATGAATACTCTCTCTCTCTATGGCAGTTCCCATATCTCACTATGGCAGAAGTATATGTATACTCAAGTCGAGTCCATTATCATAGAAAAAGGGGAGATCCCACAACATATAGAATAGAAACAGCTGATGACCAGGCATGGTTGAAAGATCGTTGTGCTACTGAGTATCTGACCAGTTCCTTTTATTTAATCGAACTGAAAGGAGAATATGTAACGTGGTTGATACTATACTTGGCAGACCAGCTGCAACCACTCTCTCACCGGCATGTTCTGGCTTTCCTGTGCCTCTTCTACAAGTACTTTCATGGCTTCTGCTCCGAACTTAAATCATTGGTGCCGCCTAAGCACGAATTTACATGAGATACTAGATTAGCAACTAGGTCCCACTCTTTTTACGAACTGAAAGCTAAAAAATGTTATCCAAGCCCACTAGTGATTTTGTAGTTCTAGCCCAAGATATTTGATGGTAGAGTGTCCTAGATTTTTTGTGAATAGTAACTTTTAATGAATGTTGAGAAAAATGCCTCGAATGTGGTAGGGAAAAAGAACCTACATCTGTTTTCAACACTAACCAAAACATAAATATGAACAAGCCCGTGGGGGGGGGGGGGAGAGACAAAAAAAAAAACCAAATTGATAATGTAACTATCAATGAGAGATACAGGAATGCATCTTTTATACTAGAAAACATACCGAAATACCAAGTGTGGTAGTAACCACCTTTCAATACACTATGAATAAAACTACAGAAATTGGAGAAAGCCAAGATAGCACCCAAATTGCAGTCCAGCACCCCTGAATGACCCAAATGTGATGGAGAAGTGTATAGACAGGTTGAAAAGCAGATGCATTGAATGAAATAAGAATGAAAGCTTGAAGTGGGACACATTAAGAGAAGCTTTAGTAACAAGAGCAATCAAAATCATCTCAAAAGAAAATTAGACAAGGAATAAAATCTTTGTGAATAAAGCCTTACAGGCTTCATTTACAAAGTTATTCTTTAATCATTGGCTGGAGAAAGTAATTATATACAGCTGACAATTTAGATATTTCTGAATGTGTTTGGCATCATGGATGACATTAATATAAAAAGACTGTATATCATAATTAATATATGAATAACTTTCTAACTTGGCAAACGTTAGTTTCATGCTATAAATTATTTCATATCAAGCTGGATAATGCATAAAAGCTTGCCAAACTTTCTTAGATCATGAACCACAGTCAAGAGCAGAATCTACAACCCCACAACACAGTTAATTGTAAACTTCATAATCATAAGTATGTGCTTTTCCAGGTTTATATATGATTGCTATTTCACTCACAGGCTTATAGCCACATTATGTGCGTTATGGAGCTGTGAATATCGGCTCGTAATGAGAAATCGGAGTGTTGAGTTCAAATTCTAGTTGATATTCCTTACATTCACTTATGCTCAAATACCCATGGAAAAGGTATTAATCTATCTCTTTCCTCCAGTTATGGGTTAAATAAAAGGACAGATTGGGTTCTATAGCCTTGGATGGCAATCAGTCTACCACAGAAAGTAATGGCAACCTAATGTTGGATAATCTTCTGCCCAGGCAGTCATGTCTCTTTCGAGACATGATCGCCCAAGCATGTATCATGTATGGCACTTAACTGACTGACTGAATCTTGAAACACCATCCCTGTATGATTAATGAAATTAAACAATGCCATGTCTGGTCAATACCTTCATGAGTGAGTGCTTGGGAATACTAGTTGTGGTCAGATTAGATGTGCTGGCAGTGCAATAGGTAATGGCTAGAGACTTTTAATCAGAGAGTCAAGTTCCAGTTCTCTTAGGGTAGATATGAATTCACCTTTTATCTCCCCAGCTATGGATTAATTCATAAGATTTGTATCATTAAATATCATTTTCTCCAAAAACTTTTTTAAAATCTAAAAATATTTCCTGGCTTTAAATAACCTGTAAAAGTTGGTAAGCCATAAAAAAAAATTCAATCACTTGCTATTTAACCCATGGTTAGATGGGGGAGATGTGAATTTAACTTTTTTAAAAATTAATTTTGGTAAACTGTGAAATAAGTTTCCTGCTTTGCTTTTTGGATTTTACACCAAACCCTAGAAGTCTGAATAAAATATTTGACCACAAATTAATTGAAACTAGAATGTTCTGATGGTAGAAATTTAAAAAGAAAGATGATAGAATGTAATTAATTGTATACTCAAGGCTCAAGGCAATACAAAAAAGCTTACATAAGTCTATGTAAAATAATATATAATATATATGATATAATGAGCACTTGGTAATTAAAGCAGTATAATATGGAGGCAAGACAATAAATATATGCATAATGTAATAGGCATAGGTGCAGATATTGCATGCATATAGGGCACTACAGATACAAGTTTAACTGTTTCTGCATTATATTAAAAAATCAATTTGTACTTTAAATGCAAATGCCTATAAATTTATGGTTAAAGGATAAATTGATTGTCTGAAAGAAGGAAGGAGACACAGTGACTGGCCATACAGAAAAGGTTATGAAAAGTTTAGTAAACAAAATACTGTTGACAAAATGGGCAAAGTTCAGGATTGCTGTAACAGAACAGTAATCAAATTAATACTGTCAGATTTTATGAAGCAAGTCAATATCTTCTAAATGAAAGTGGTATTAACCAAATGCAGTTGATCAAAATTTCAGGATATATTTATAAATATATATTTATAAATATATATTTATACAATATATTGTTTATATAATAGACTGTAAACTAAGCTATATTTTTTATTATTTGTAATGCAACTCAAGGGTTGTTCATCATTTTGTAAAGAAAAAAAAATTTTTCTTTTTTCTCTCCTTATTTTATACTCACTCGGATATATATATATATATATATATATATATATATATATATATATATATATATATATATCCGAGTGAGTATAAAATAAGGAGAGAAAAAAGAAAATTTTTTTTCCGTCCAAAACATTAATTTAAAACAGTGCTCGATATATGATGTATAGAGCAGTGAATATTTATTATAAATTATGTTTTAGAACATGTACATAATTTCTTCTATATATATCCTCTTCCCTACAATCATATGGTTGTTTCAGTGTTTGGATTTAAACACTTCTTCGGGGAAATAAAGATTTGGAATCATTCTCTGTTTATATTTGGAAACAACCATATGATTGTAGGGAAGAGGACATATATAGAAGAAATTATGTACATGTTCTAAAACATAATTTATAATATATATATATATATATATATATATATATATATATATAAAATAAAACACTTTTTTATGTTGTACTGATATTTTTTAATTGCAGACATGGAAATCTTGGATGTGTGTTGTGGTGCAGTGGATATTGGCTCAGAAAAAGAAATCAGGGAGCCGAGTTTGAATTCCAGTTTAACTCCTTGCATTCACTTACACACAAATACCCTTGGGAAAGGTATTAATCCGTCTCTTCCTTCCAGTTATGGGTTAAATAACAGGACAGATTGGGTTCTATAGCCTTGGTAGGCAACCACTCTACCACAGAAAGTAATGGCAACCTACTGTGAGATAACCTTTTGCCCAGTAAGCCATGTTTCTTTTGAGACATGATCACCCAAGCATTTATCATGTATGACACTTGACTGAATGACTGAAATCTAGTAGAGTATTTTGTGTGAAATGCATTTGATATTATGTTATTATAATTATAATGGTATAATAATATTATAATGCATTTGATATTATGTTATTATAATTATAATGGTATAATAATATTATTTTTATATATATAAGAAGAATATGATATTAATATAAAAATATATGATTAAACAAGGATTTGGTTTTGGAATATAGTTTCTACTGTGAGCCATCTAACCAACAAATTTTCATGAAGAATACGTCCCAATCTTTTTTTTATTTCTTATCTAACTGAAAAAGGACACAAGTGTGTTGAAGAATTCTTAGTTTAAATTCTTTCTCTTCATGCTTCAATTTATCTAAAAAATGTACAAATATATAAAAGCATTATAAACAGGGTGTAAGGGTTAAATTGTCAACAGTTTATATTATTAATTTTGCACATGCACATTGTTTGCTTTTGTTTTTTTTAGGATGTGTGTTGTGGTGTAGTGGATATTGACTCAGAATGACAAATCGAGAAGCCGAGTTCAAATTTCAGTTAAATTCCTTGCATTCACTTACACACAAATACCCTTGGGAAAGGTATTAATCTATCGCTTCCCTCCAGTTATGGGTTAAATAAAAGGACAGATTGGGTTCTATAGCCTTGATCGGCAACCAGTCTACCACAGAAAGCAATGGCAACCTACTGTGGGATAATCTTCTGCGCAATCAATCATGTCTCAAAAGAGACATGATCGCCCAAAGCATGCATTCACTTACACACAAATACCCTTGGGAAAGGTATTAATCCATCTCTTCCCTCCAGTTATGGGTTAAATAATAGGAAAGATTGGGTTCTATAGCCTTGGTCGGCAACCAGTCTACCGCAGAAAGCAATGGCAACCTACTGCGAGATAATCTTCTGTGCAGTCAATCATGTCTCAAAAGAGATATGATCACCCAAAGCATGTATCACGTATGGCACTTAACTGACTGATAGTATATTTAGTTAGGCAACATATGTGAGAAAAAAGATCACCATAATGCAATTTACTCCACCAGAAATTTGAAACCAACATAATGTATTGCTTGGCATTCATGCTGAAAACTCCAACATGAATAATACAGCATGTTTAGGTGTCAATTTGAAGACAATGCAGAGAATTTGAAAACATTGGATGAACCTCAAGGTGATTACAGAGGTACAGCAGCTCAGAAAACTCACTCTGATCTTTGTAATAACAGGTCGCCCAATTTTCTTGTGAGGGCCTCAGACTCAAGACCTATTTGAAAACATAGTGTTGCCTTGAGACAAGCTGTTAGACCCTATGTCTGGCAATAGGACTCCCCACCATGTTACACAAACAGGTGAACCCAGTTATAGCTGACAGACAATTTCTGTGAGCATATCACACCTTACTCCCCAAACTGCAACCCTCTTGGTTACTGTAAGTAGTGTGCAGTTAAGCAAGAGACTAACAAAACTCTTTGTAGCAACAAAGATAAACTGAAGGTAAGAATTATGACAGCATTCACTAACTTAAACAAGGAGACTGTCCAGAAGAGTTGCAGATTTCAAAATTTGAATAATTGAATAAATTTGTATAAGTTCAATGCTTAGTATCTGAAGATATTTTTATGTAATTTTAGTAAATATATATGTCAAAATGAGATGTTGGTGTTATTTACATTTTTGCATAATTTAGATAAGAATTTATTCATCATACGCTGTATATATAGTATTTTGAGTCTTATTGATAATATTGTTATCATTTTGTTGTCTTTTTATTCCTCAAATTTCATTAACAGGCTTATCATACACACACACACACACACACACACACCATATATATATAGAGATAGAGAGCAAGAGAGAGAGAGAGAGAAAGTCCTATTATGTGAGATGTATTTCTAGTAGTTATATGTGCCACACACTGTCTAATAACAATATATAACAAGAGCAGTGAAAGACCACAAATCTTTGCCAAGTTAGCAAGAGATGATTATTTACTATTATTAAAAAAGTGCATCCAAAAAGATGTAATAACAAAATAATCTATGGAAGATAATCCAGTATTTGGCAAGTGAAATGTACCAAAAAATATTAGTAAAAAAAAAATAACCGAGAATCTTTTTACTATATGGGGTCGAACCCATAATCGAATCAATTTGTTCCAGTCATGTGGCCAATCATCCCTGAAAGTTTCATCTGAATGTGTTATGCAGGTTTTAAAATATCCTGATCACTGACAAACAAAAAATGCAACTGAATACATATCTCCACTTTAAGACAGAGATTATAATATAATATGTATTATATTTTTATCATAATATTATTGTTACCATTATCATATGTAAAATATATCTAACACATGTAGAATATTATTTTACAATTACATAAATCATAATTTGGCAATGAAAGATTTCATAATGCAAAGTTCAGAAGAAGAAATAGAAAAGTTTTACTGACCTCACCAAGGCTCAATGCAAATTGCAAGAAATTACAATTGTCAAGGGAGACCTAAATACCAAAATAGGCAAGAAGAGAGATGGTGAAATAGTTGGTAAATTCAAACTAGTAACTCATAATGAATAGAGAAAATAAATGCAACCAATTTGGTAGGGCAACTGATCACGTAGTAGCAAACACCTAGTTTCAATAACACCCATGATATGTGGATGTAAAAAGCCCAGGAGAAAGGACAAAAAACCAAATCGATAACATAATTGTTAAGAGATTCAGGAATGCACTTTTACACTGGAAAACATACCCAAGTGCCAAATGTGGGAGCAACCACCTTTCAAATGTATGTAAACTATGAGTGAAGCTACAGAAATTGGAGATCGCCAAGGCAGCAACCAAATTGCAGTCAAGCACCAATGAATGACCCAAATGTGATGGCAAAGTGTATGGACAGGCTAAAAAGCATATGCACTGGAGAAAATGAGAATGGAAGCTTGAAGTGGGACACATTAAGTAAAGCTTTAGTAACACCAGCAGTCAAGATCATTTCAAAGAAAAATAGACAAGGAGAAAAAGAATGTGTGAGAGATGAAATTATTAACACAATGAAAAGGGGGCAAAAAACAATGCCATGTTTTACCACAGAATATATGTCTCTAACAAAGTTATTAGGTAAAAATGCATGCAGGCTAAAGAGGATGGCTCAACAAAAAATGTGCAAAAAATAAAACAGATATGAATAAAAATAAGAACTAACAGATCACTCATCAATAGGATGTATAAAATCCAAGGAGGGATTATATTAGGGAAAAAAAAATAATTTAGAGATAAAACGAACATATCAGTGAACTCTACCCCAACAAAAGAGAACAAGCAGAAATAATGAAGGATTAAAAATCATAAAAGCTGAAGTAGAATCTGTACTGGCAATGTTTTTTTTTTTTTAATCATTTCACCCCGAGCAAGGCAGAAACGCCACTGATGTGCAGGGGGTTACATAAATGTAGAAAGATTAATTAGAAAAGAGTGAGGAGTACAAGCTAGTTAGAAATAAACAATAGAAAGCTGAGAAAGCAGGTGCAATGACAGATACATAGGCGGAGAGAAAGTGAAGATTATACAGGGGAGGAGAGAGAGCTAGAGTCCAGTGGTTAGTAGGTGAGTATTAACTTTGCTTTTAAATTTCTGGAGGTCGTAGCCGTCAGGAAAGGAAGAATACGGGAGTGAGTTCCACAGGCGGGAAGTGCGAGAGAGGAAGCTGCAGGAGTAGAATTGTCGTCTGCATTTGGCTAACCTGACTGTGAATGGGTGGGACCCAGTTGCCAGTCTGGTTGCACGGGTAAACACCTGTTGAGGAGGCATCAGTGACTTAAGCTCATCCGAGCAGAAGCCATGAAAGTATTTATAGAAGAGACAGAGGGAGGCCACATTTCGACGATGGGAAAGTGGCTGCAGTCGAGTTGCCAGATCAGTACCTATGTTGAACAGAAAACAGCAGTACCAGACAGAATTGTAATAGAGATGCTTTTAGCCCTAAATAATTTCAGCAGAGACAAGATTATAGACATAATAAATTAGATATACAACAATGGTGATATATCAGAAGACTTAAGTAGATCTATTTCGATAATATTGACTAAGGTGGATGTGCATTGTGGTGCAGTGGATATCAACTCATCATCAGAAATCAAAGAGCTGAGTGTGAATTTCAGTTGAATTCATTGCATTCACTTGCACTGAAATACCTTGAGAAAGGTATAAATCCATCTCTTCTCCCTCCAGCTATATGTTGAATAGCAAAACAGATTGGGTTCAGTAGCTTTGCTTAGCAACCACTCTACCGCAGAAAAAAATGGCAATCTAATTCAGGAAAATTTTCTGCCTACTCAGTCATGGATCAAAAGAGACATGATCACCCAAGAGTGTATCATGTATGGATTTTAACTGACTGTGTGTCTAAGAAGCCAGGTGCAAAATGAATGCCAACTCCATTGGACAATCAGCCTAATGATCTAAATAATGAAAGTTATCAGAATTCTGATGAATAGTGTGTGCATTGTGGTGCAGTGGATATCGACTTGGAACGACAAATGGCGAGCAGAGTTTGAATTCCTGTTGAATTCCTTGCATTCACTTACACACAAATACCCTTGGGAAAGCTATTAATCCACCTCTTCCCTCCAGTTATGGGTTAAATAATATAACAGATTGGGTTCTATAGCCTTGGCTGGCAACCAGTCTACCGCAGAAAGCAATGGCAACCTACTCCGGTATAATCTTCTGCCCAGTCAGTCATGTCTCTTTTGAGACTTGATCACCCAAAGCATGTATCATGTATGGCACTTAATTGAGTGTGTGCAGCAGAATAGAACAAAAACTCTGCAGATTGATTAAAAAGACTCAAACAATTTATGTGATATTTATGGTCAAAATGCTATCAGTAAGAGCAATAGAAATGCAAAAGAATGTGTATCTGTGTTTTATAGATTAAGCAGAACCATGTGATGAATCACATCACAAAATCTTTTAGAATGGCTAAGTAATTTTGACATGTTTGGGAAGGATATTAGAATAATCCAGAACATTTACTGGTTGTATATGGATAGGAAATGAGTTCAATAAATGTATGAAAACAGAAAGAGATAGACTAGAATGACTTTTGTCACCAGATTTATTCAATCTTGACAGTTATTCTGATGGAACCAACTAGAAATTCATTATTGGTCCCAACAATTTTAAAAACACATGTATGCATGTTGTTGTGTAATGGATATCAGCTTGAAATGAAAAATTAGGGAGCTGAGTTCAAATTCCAGTTGATAAGGCAGATTGGGTTTTATAGCCTTGGTTGACAACTGGTCTATTGCAGAAAGTAATGGAAACCTACTGTGGGAAAATGTTTTGCCTAGTCAACCATGTCTCGAAAGATGACACAGTGTTGAGAATAAAGACTAGAAACTACAAGAAAATCTTACAGAGACTAGTGAAGGAAAGTGAAAAGGAGGGACTTAAACATCAGTTGTAAAAAGAGAGAATGCATGATTGTTACCAAAAGGAAGAACCCATTATACTAAATGCAAATTGTAAATAACAAAATCAACCATAACAGGATAGAAAGTGCAGCACTGAAATCCAAAAGCACATTGGGATAGCAAAAGATGCCTTCCAAAATTTAAGCAAGATATTAAGCAACAGGAAAATTTCATTAGAAACAAAGAAACGAATACTGAACTGTTATGGGATATCATTTCAGTCAGTGAAATTTGGACCATCTCTACACAGATAAAAATGAAATTTCAGGCAATAGAATTGTGGTTTTACAGAAGGATGCTGAGAATATCATGAACTGAATATGTGAGCAATGACAAAGCTTTAGGGAAAATGACAATAGAAGGACAATACTTAACAGAAGAATAAGATAGTTTAAATTTTCTACAGAACATAATAATGGCTTGAAAAATTTGCTACCAACAGGATATATTGAAGACAAGAGAAACAGAAAAAATAAACTAATATATGAGTTGATATGAATGGTTGGCAAAATGATAAACCTTACTAAAATCTTCAAGATGTCATGGAGACCTATGATTGCCAATGTTCACAAGAAACATAAAGAATAATATCTATGGAGCATTGTTGTCATTGGTGTTCTTATAAAAGCATTTAAAACTATTTGTGATCTAATTTTTGATCACTTAGAAAACATCTTTTTTTTAATTTACAAAGTGGTTGGGTGCTGGAATTTTCTACGTTTAATTTTAAGAGAGAGACTGCAAAATCCTGTCACTGAATATATAACAATATTCTTTATCAGTCTGCCAGTTAAGTGTCGTATATCAGAGAATATTCATAACTGACTAGGCAGATGTTTTTCCCACAGTATGCTGATTTTTCTTTCTGTGGTAGATTGGTTGCCAACTAAGGCTATAAGTCCTGGTCTGTCCTGCTATTTAAACTATAGTTGCAAGAAAGAGATACATATGATACTTTTCCCAAGGTTATTTGCACATAAGTGAACATAACGAAAAGAAGTAGAATTCAAACTCGGCTCACCGATTTCTCCTTCCAAGCTGTTATCCATTACACAACCATGTGCATACAGTCAAATAAAAAAAAAATATGACATAAAACTGCAAAACCTTGAAAAAAATAAGAGGGTAGTTTCTTTAAGTGGGTAAAGTTTTGAGTCAGAAGAATTTATACATTTTCCAATTTTTATCTTGTTCTTTGGAATTCTATCAGAAATTTTTGTATTTTCTTCCTGATTTTGTTTGCATTTTTATTGGCAAATATTCACCACCTCCTCCCCACAAGTCAGGTTTTTATAAAAAAAAGGTTTTGCTCTTTTTGTTGATTTACTTCTTTTTCACTTGGTGTTATTTTGTTTTTTGTTTTTGTTTTGGTTACTTTTAATTTTCTTCATTTAGCTCTGTGCTTTTTTAATTTTTTTTTCTTTCAATGGAATTTCTTTCCCATGGCTAGATTCTATAATCAATTTTCAAAAAGTAAAACAACCCTAAAAAAATATATCTCCAGACTTCGTTCTTTTGCTTTAGTCATTTCCAAATGATTTCCATTCTCTTTTAATTAACTCTTGATGAAGCGCTACAGATAATTATTTGATTGGCGTTGCTTCTTGGTCATAGATTGTTATGCCTCAAACACAAATATTCAGAAAGTTTTATGCAATGATTGTTTAGTTAACATCTGAGAATAGAAATCCAGAGTAAATATATTCATGTTATGCCTGCATATAAATTAAAGTCAGCTATTAAAATAGATGATAAGAAATAATTCTTTTTATCATATAAATTTAATTTGTGAGAAATATTGAACATATAGAGTTTTATTTTGTTTGGTTTAATTCACTTACACAATGTTCTTCGACATACCGTATCCGTTCAGAATGTTAGTGATCATGACCTTTATCATTTCCTATCCTTTCTTGTATCACAATGTTAACATTGTTGAAGGATTATTAGGAGTGATAGGTTGTATTTTTATGTGGATGCCTTCTTAAACAGAAGATAGGAATAAATTACAAGCAATATTTGCATTATTTACATTGTTCAGACTGTTGTCCTTATGTTGTTGCCACATTCCCAATGTTTTGGCCGTTGTAAACTCTGACCTTCTTCAGGTGGTTGAAATTTCAAACTGAACTTTTTCAAACTCAAACTTTGTTCACCAGGTTAGATTGTTCAAATTCCACGTGTCATGCCTCTTCCAGATGTCTCAGTATCAGTTATTTCTTTTTAACTCAACTATCTAAGTTTTTTTTTTTTTTACATTGAACTCACGACTCTTTGGATCTACTCACTTTTATTCACTGGGCCATAAGTTCTTGATAAGGACAACAGTCTGAACAATGTAAATAGTGTAGCTAATTACAATACCTCATCTCAGAAAGATAGTCAAATAAAATCAATAGTGTTTATCACTTTAAATGTTTTTTTAGCGGATTGCCATATTTGAGTAAACACCCTGTTCATTGATTAAACAGTAGATTTATTTATTTTTGTCTATTGTTTTGAATGTTTGAGAAATCTTATTAAAGAAAAATTTGCACTCTCTGGCAAGATCCAGCATGCTCGAACCAACTGAGCTACAGAAAACCAGCCAATCAGGTGAGGCTAAAATTGTACCTTTAAGCAATACTTCTGTAATCATAGACGCCCTAAAATTTTTCATGTATGCAAAGTTTTTTATCCAAACGTAAGCAACATTTTTTTAAAAATGAAAGTGAATGACAAGGACATATTCCAGAAGCTGAGCAGAGTATTAAGAGATAGGAAAATTTTGCTAGAAACAAAGAGCACGCCTTCTCCTGTTACACCATGCAACTCTCGTTCCATCATCCACCTGATTAGGTCCTTCAAATATGTTATCTGTTGCTTTCCCTGTGGCTCTTTCTCTCTATCTGACCTATGAGTATCAGATTCTCCAAGCTTTTTTCCTCATCACTTGTCCCAAGAACTTCAGCTGTCTTTTCCTGATTCTCAGTATTAATTTTCTTTTTGTTTCCATACTTTCTAAAATCTCATCATTGCTCATATTCTTGATCCATGATATCCGCAGCATCCTTCTGTAGAACCACATTTCAGTTGCTTTAAGTTTTTCCTTCATCTTTGATGCTATTATCCAGCATTCACTGCCATATTGAAGAACTGACAACACATAACAATCCAGTACTCTCTTCCTTGTTTCTAGCAAAATTGTCCTGTTTCTTAATACTTTACTCAACTTCTGGAATGCTTCCTTTGCCATGTCAATTTACCTTCAGATCTCTGTGTCACACTTTCCGTCTTCTGTTATAACACTTCCCAGGTATTTAAATGTTTTTACCTGCTTGATTCTAGTATCCCCAATCTGTATTTGGCATATTGAGCTGAACCTTTTTAATGATGACCATGCATTCGGTTTTCTTGCAGTTTATTTGTAGTCCTTTCTTGTTACTCTCTTCAGCTAACTTCTGGAGGAGATTTTGTAGTTTTCTTTCTGGGTCTGCTATCAGCACTGTATCATGTGTGTACCTTATGTTGTTCAAATTGTGGCCTCCGATGACAAATGATGGCATAACATCTAGGGTCCTCGCAATAGTCTTGCTGTACAAGTTGTACTAAGGGGTTTTATACAAATGACCGTTTAGATATTTCTGAACGGGGTTGGTACTCTGCATGACATCCATATAAAAGTATTTATCTGATGAATTTATTTAATGATATTTTTTCAATAATTTTACCACAAAGATGGGAGTAAAGCCACTAAGACACAGTTGGTTACTGAGTTTGAAAGAATAAAAAATGTGAAACATTAAAGAGCAAGAAGATTAGAAATGTAATCAAAACAACAGTAGATAAAGATGGATATTGCATTTAAATCTTTGAAGATCAAAGCTAACTGGAAAACAATGCCGAAAGAGAGTTCCACAAACAAGAAGTGTGAGAAGATACTATTGGCATAGAACTTACGGTTAAATCTAACCAATTCGACTTTAAATTGATGAGACCTAGTTGCTGGCCTTGTTTAGCACTTACATTCAGAAAGGCTACGTACTTTAGCAAATACCTTATGCAAACAATTAACATGAATTTATTTATAGAAAAGGCAGCTGTCTGACGGCTGTGATTGAAGTCGAGACGCCAAATTAAGACTACTATTTTTGCTGATTCTTTGGATTTTGTTTACGAAAAGACATGGATAATATCAAAATTTCACACTTGTCAAGTTCTTCAAATATTTTTTTTTCAGCAGTATATTAAAATATTTAAAAAATAACAACCAAATACAGAACTTTAAACCATTGATTAAAATTTTGCTTTGTTTTTTTATTATTTAAATTATTATTTGATTTCAATGAATTACATTTTTTAGATGATGATATATGATCTGAATCAGATTGATTTCGCTATTCCAAAAATTTTTTCTGGAAAATTTCTAGAAATTTTCCACTCAAATAAAATTGCATGCCAAAGTAAAACAATTAAGAGGATTTTTTGAACAAGATAATAAATGTTTCAGGTAATAATATTACAAACCCTACCATATTTGATTTATTTCGGTAATTTACATATGTAAACTGATGGTTGTGTAAATTGAAAAAAATGGATGATGTATGTATAGGTTTCAATAATTGGACCGATTTTAAATGTTAATTAAGTTTAAGCACCTGATGATTTCTTTCAATTTTTTTCAGATTTAACAATTTCAGTCTTTGGCAATTTTAACCATAGAAAAATTAATAATCAAACAGCGTGTTAAAGTTATCAAAGCCTATTACAAAGATGGACTTTCAAGTAAGAGAAGTTCCCATGTCACATAATCTCTGGAAACAGTAATGTCATTTGCCCACCACAATCATGCGACTTGATCCCTCTAGATTTCTTCTTCTGGCGTCATTTCAAAAGTAATGTCTATGCCAAAAAGCTAACAAGCCAGCAACAATTCAACAGACGAAGGATGAAATAATAAGGTATATATTGGTGAGATCGAGGAGAAACTATGAAGAGACGTCATCAAAAATTTTTGATCATCGAGTGAGGTTTACCGCTGAAGACTTCGCAGACATTCGATGTTCTTTTTTGCACATAATTGCCAGGTCTCAAATAACAGGATCCAATAGTAAAACAAAAACAGTTATTAACTGCTAACCTTGATCCGTCTAAATGAAACACCGTATATTTTCATCCACTACCCCATTTGATAAAGAGAGCAACTACATTTCCTGTCTTCTAAAATTAAAGCTACCGCCTTTACAAATCTTGGAATTCTTCTTCTTCTTCTTCTTCTTCTTCTTCTTGTGCCTTGTCCTTTCAGGACATAGGCAATCATGAACTTCTACTTGGCTCTGTCACTTGTCGATCTCAATATTTTTTCTCATCGTATCTAAGCTCCACTCCGCCATTCATTTGCTCATACATAACAAGTACGTCTCGCGCTGTTTTCCCCTGTCTCTTCTTCACTTTATCCGACCTGTGAGTATTAAGTTCTCTAGGCACTCCTTTCTCATTGTATGTCCCAGGAACCTCCTTTGTCTCTTCCTGATATTTAGTAAAGGTTTTCTTCTCGTTTGCATCCTTTCCATCATCTTATGGTTGCACACGTGCTTCATACATGGAATCCTCAGAAGCCTTCTGTAAAATCACATTTCTGCTGCCTCAACCTTCTCTTTCATCCTTGATGAGATCGTCCAACATTCACTTCCATACAAAAGAACAGATATCACATAGCAATCCAGCACTCTTTTCTTTGTTTCTATTTCAGTACTCTGGTTAGTTTCTAAAATGTGTTTTTAGCCATGCCAATGCGTCTTTGGATCTCCATGTCACACTTCTTATCCTTTGGCAAAATACTTCCCAGGAATTTGAAATTTTTTACTTGTTTTATTTTAGTTTCTGCGACTTGTAATTGGCATATTGGGCTTGTCTTTTCTTTTTACTGATGACCATACATTCAGTTTCCTTTAAATTTATGCTCAGTCCTTTCTTCTCACTTTCCTCAGCTGTCTTCTGTAGAAGGTCCTGCATTTTCTTTCCTGTGTCTGCTATCAGCACCGTGTCATCTGCGTATCTGATATTGTTGAGATTGTGGTCGCCAGTGACGAATCCTCTCAAGTTCTTTTATTTCTGTCATAATACTTCGTTGCACAGGTTGAAAAGTTCCGATGAGAAAACACATCCTTGTCTTACGTCCCTTTCTATTATTGCATATCTGCTGAGTCCACTTCTTATGGGTTAAATAATAGGACAGATTGGGTTCTATAGCCTTGGCTGGCAACCAATCTACCGCAGAAAGCAATGGCAATCTACTGTGGAATAATCTTTTGCCCAGTCAGTCATGTCTCTTTTGAGATATGATTGCCTAAAGTGTGTATCACGTATGGCACTTAACTGATATTTACAGGTTAAAGTGGTCAAATTAGGAATAGTGTAAATAAATATATAAGCATGAAACAGTCTGTAACCTCTTTGTGTTGACATCAATGCAGACTTATATAGATGTAAAAATTTTAGATAGAGTATGTCTGGAAAAGGACAATATGAATAAGGACAAAAGGAAAGCTTAGACAATATTTTTCATTTTTAGAGGTTCTTTATCAAGGGAAATGTAAGGATTTTATTTTATAATAAGTATTTATATACAAGCCATGTAATTGGTTTTACAATATTTATCAGGTTAGTGGGTAAGTCAGGCAAGTTCCGACACACACACACACACACACACACACACACACACACACACACACATATATATTTTGTGTATTTAGGGAGCATTTTTTTATTGATGCATGTTTCATTAAATAATAGAGACAAGTTTAGTCTGTTTATTTTATGTAAATTCTTTTCATATCATCTGATAAGCTTAAATCATTGAAAGAACAAAGAAAATCACAATATTTATACATGTTTTTTAAACATCCTTTCTGAACACTCATGTCATTGCTTTGAAAATCTTTCATGCAAACAAAATAGACAACTACTACTGATGTTCGTCTGTGATCTGCTTAATACACTTAATATAATTGTCATCTTTGATAATGGCTGATGTAAGCCAAAAGCTCAGAAAGGATTAAATAAAAAACATGTATCAATATTGCGATTTTCTTTCTTCTTTCAACGATAATGCTATTAAGCCTATCGGATGATATGAAAAAAATTTATATAAAATAAATAGACTAAACTTGTCTATATCTTTTAATGAAACATGCATGAATATATATATATATATATATATATATATATATATATATATATATGTATATGTATATATATATATATGTATATATATATATATATATATGTATGAATAAATATAGTTTTAAGGTGTGCTATATTTATAGGATAAAGTGCTCAATATTAGAGATAGAGCATACGTAAATATAAAAGAATAAAGATTGAAGTCAACACTCAGGGGCAACAGACTGTTTTATGCTAAGTTGTTGAGTTTTTCCTGGGCTATTTATATATGCATGTCAGTGGGGCATTGTGGGTAATTCTTCAAATGGTTATTTTGGTGGTAGTGGCTTGATTATTTATTTGAGTAAATCTATTTGACTTGTTATTTGTTTATTTCTTTTGTTTTTTGATGATTAAAAAAAAAGTAATAAAAAATAAAATATGTAATAATATATTAATCATTGAAAAACAAAAGAATAAGCAAATAACAAGTCAAATAGATTTACTCAAAGAAATAATCAAGCCACTCCCACCAAAATAACCATTAGAAGGATTACCCACAATTCCCCACTGACACATATATATAAATAGCCTAGGAAAAACTCAACACATGTGACCTGATGATTGTGCTTAGCATGAAACAGTCTGTCATATCTGAGTGTTGACTTCAATGTTCACTCTTCTATAATATATGGGCGCGTAATATGATATGCGCTAAAAAAGACTGCCTTCTTCCACTGAACGCCCCATGGCCCAGAGGTAGAGTCACCGACTGACGCCAATTCGGTCGGGTTTTGAGCCTGGGTTAGGGAGCAATTGGAGTCTAACCGTACTGATGAGCTGTGATACAGCGAAACAGATCTGTCTGCAGATGACAATATAGATATATATATATATATATATATATATATATATATTCAAAGTCAAAATGATAAGACAGAAATTTCACAGTAAAAATGATGCTAACACACAAAATGGGTACAGACTAGTGATTACCATGTATGAAGAAAGATTAAAAAAACAAAAATGCTTGAGCTGGGAAGAAATGTGACTAATGCATAAGTTTTAAAAATATTTATACTTACTATCAGAAAGTATCAATAACAATAGAAAAGAACTGAAAAATGACAGATGAGATTTATCTTACTGGCTTAGAATAAATCCCTTAGCAATCATTCCTATGTGAATTGAAACCAACAAGGCAATGATTATGACAATCTCAAAAGTATCAGTACCAAAATCTAAGCTAACAATATGTCTCTGGTGAAGTCAAGGTTGATAACTATAAACTATCCCTGAGTGTAAACAACATACTGGATGTAGTATATTTGTATTTCAAAGAGAAATGTTATATTAATGAATAATACATGTTCAAGGAAAATTTACACAACAATGAAAAATATTTGAATAAATAAAAAATTTTACTTTATTGTTGATATCTTCAAAAATATTTGTATGCTATTCTTTAATATACTGTTAGTATTTGCTACCAATCGGGCAGAGTCTTAGATTTTATGATAGCCAAGAAAGTTGTGCATACTTGTTGTGGACCCGGTTAAGAAGTCCAGCAAGAAATAATATAACAACAACCAAAATAGGAAATAACAAATATATATTAACACAGCAAAATACAATACATGGAATTCTATTAGTAGAACGAATAAATACAGAGTAGGAAATAATAATATAACTAGGATTGAAATAGTCGTATATTGAAAGTCTTGGCTATCTTTGCCTATCACGCTCCGCTGATCTGCTTATGCTGATCCCCTGTGGATCTCTCACATTCTAAGCTCTTCTCTTGTGAGGGGTAGTATATGTAGTTGTAGGAAGAATTCAATCTGTTGTAATGGGTGATGCCACTATGACAATAATGAAGCCACCAGCTGAAGTTAATACTTAAATACAAATATGATATTTATATTAAAGGTGCATATATGATGTGCATATCTCCAAAAGCTAACATGTGAGGACAATTCTGAGTATGGATTTCAGAATCTGCATACTTGATGTCATCTTAAACATGGGCTTTTACTCCAGGAACAAAATCTTTCTTGTTTGCCTTGTGTTATTCAATCAATAAATGGTTTTCTTAAGATTTATATTAATGGTGCAAAATCTTAATTAGATAATTACTGGAAGCTACTTTTGAGAAAATTACAACAGTTCTTTCATTTTAACTAAATGAAAGCAATATTTCTGATTTTTCTTGTGTTTTTTTAATCTTTCTTCATACATTAAACTATTCTCATTGGCTGCTTAAACTTCAATAACTACTTAAGAGTTAAAAATATGTAAAATAATTAAAACAATAAAGATGAGTGCTATTGTTTTGTCTCCACCCACCAGCAGTTTTATTACCATTTTTTTTTTTGTTCTGGCAAATCAGATCACCCAGATAATTGTTTGAAGTAATAATAAGAACACAAACTGACAGTCTTCATTTTGACAATGCGTTTGTTTTTGATCCTGTCATCTCTTAGTTTATTTGTATAATTGTTATTTAGAGTAAAATAAGTGATTCTTTTGTAGCCTTAAGAAATAAGAGTTGAGTGCTTTGTAAATAAAATCACCCACTCATATTCTGTGAATGAAGGAAGATCAAATCCTTTTTAAGTAGAATTTTCACTCAGGCTTTATTCTTGGCAGACATAATCTTAACAATATATGCAATACTGATGGCAGACTCAAAAAACTGAAAGCCGCATTAAACAATGGAGTAATAGAAAGCAAAGCTATTAACTGTAAGAAGACAGAATGCATAAATGTTAGCAAAAGAGACAAAACAAGTTTTAAGCTAGATACTGGGGATGTTAAAATCAAGTATGTACAGATATATAACTATCTGGATACTATGGTAATAAATGATAGAAAGAGTAACACAGATCTTCAAAGATAGGTAAGAAAGACAAAAGTGGGCTTTAAGAAACTAAGTTAGCATTAAGAGATAGGAAAATGTGCTTGGGAAAATGGAAAGAGTACTGAAATGTTAGCTAATATCTAGTTAAACATTTACTGTGCGGAGATTGGTGCAGAATGTTGGTTTGTACTTTCAAAATGAATGAATGCTGGGTGAATATTATTTTAGAAATATTATTTTTTTTTATGAATACAAATTCTACCATTCTTATACAACTGATTTCGTAACTCACAGTCAGTTAGAGCAGAGAAACTGAGTAAAACTCCTCCTTTATTGTAGTAGTAGGCAGTCATCCTGATTAGTCCTTTGGTGGAGTAGACCAGAATATTCCACTTTCTGATGACAGCATAAAGAGAACCAACCACTAGGCTTATGAGTGTGTGTAGGAATCTTCTTTGTTTTGGTATAGAGTATTTAATATTTTGTTTTGCTTATGCAAGAAACTGCTTTTAGAAACAAAGCAGATCGACCTGTTCTTAAAATGCTGGTGTTAATGTTAAAAGAGTGTTAAGAAGATAAGTAGGTTTTCATTTTCGGGGGATTTAAGAAATATTTTTATATTATTTTCTTGATTAAAATTTGCCTACTACTATAAACTAAAGGTAAAATTTGGTCATGATCAAACTTGATTCCCTGCATTGGCTATCTGGATACTATAGTAATAGGTGAGAGAAAGTGTGACAAAAAACTCCAATTATGGGTAAGAAAAGCATAAAAGGATTTTGTGAAACTAAGCAAAGCAAAAAAAAAAAAAAAGAAATAGGAAAATGACCTTAGAAAAAAAATTAAATGAGTACTGAAATATCAGCTAATATCTAGCTAGATATTTACTGTGTGGAGGATAGTGCAGAATGCTGGTTTGCACATTCAAAATTAACAAATACTTACTGAATATTATTTTGGAAAGATTATTTTATTTTTCATGAATACAGATTATGCCATTCTTATGCAACTGCATTGAGAACTCACGGCCAGTTGGAACAGAAAAAAGGAGTGAAACTCCTGTTTTTTTGTAGTAGTAGGCAGTTATTCTGTTTAGCACTTTGGTGGTTAGTTGAGTGGATCAGAATATTCCACTTTCTGATGAAAAGATAGATAGAATTAACCACCAGGACTATAGGGGTGTATAGGATTATTCTTTGCTTTGTTACTTAGTCTCTAATCTTTCGTTTTGCTTATCCAAGAAACTGCTTTTAGAAACAAAGTTAGCTGATAGTCCTGATCTTAAGAATGCTGATGTTAAAGGGGTATTGAGAAGATAAGTAGGTTTTCATTTTCAGGGGATTTAAGAAATATTTTTATATTATTTCCTTGATTAAAATTTGCCTACTACTATAAACTAAAGGTAAAATTTGGTAATGATCACATTCTTTGAAATTAATGATTAATTCTCTGCCTTGGAATCAAACAAGTGCTGAGTTTTTGGCATTTTTATGCATATCTCTTGTGAACAGCATTTCAGATCTGACAATTATTATGTAAATCATATACAGTGTAACCCTGATATAAGAGAGTTGTAGGGACCCTATAAATATCTTATATCCGGGTTTCTCTTATATCAGGGTTTGATCTATTTTATATACATTACCACAGGCTCTAATTTGGAACCAGAGAAAATCTATCTTATATCTGGGTTTATCTTATATCAGGGTCTCTTATATTTGGGTTATACTGTATAACTAGTTTAAATGTGTACTCAAAAAAAGAATACAGTGATTTGAATTTACTAATAAAATAGTAAAGACTTAATTGTTGCATTGCTCTAAATGTTTCTTGTTTATATTTCCTAAGTATTAAACTTGTTGCGGTCGGTATAGAATGTTGTTTTTTAGATTCAAAATGAATCAATGCTGAAAGGTTGTTTTGGAAGGTTTATTTTCTTTTTTAGAAATACAAATTGTATCCTCATGCAACAGAGTTGATAGCTCACAATCTTTTGAAACATAGAGAGCATGAGAGCATTCCTACTCTTTTATAATCCTGATCAGTATTTTTAGTGGTTAGAGGATTGGGTCAAGCTTGTTCCACTTTCTGTCTTGAAGCACTAGAAAGAACTGATTTTGAAGACCTCTTTCTCTGTGTTTTTATTGCAGTTGGAAGTATAATGAGTATGTGTAGGATTATCCCTTGCTTGGATCAGGGTCTTTGATCTTTTGTTTTGCTTATCCATATATAGTTTCAGTGATGAAATTAGCTAACTTAGAAATGCTTGTGTTAATATTAATGAGTAGATGATACTTTTCAGAGGATTTAAAAATGTTTTTTCGTTGTTAAACTTTGTCTACTACTACAATTTCACATGAAAAAAAAATTAAAGCAAAAGAGATGGGGTTCTACTGATGAATGCTAATAATGCCATAGCCTTATGTGAGTTAAAACAAGGAAATTTATAATTAAAATCAAACTGTTGATAATGAGGAAAAGGGGCATAGCAAATTTAGCTCACTGGAAATATTGAGATGAGAGACAGAAGGGATCAGTTAATAACCTACTTAATGAATGCATGTGAATTGGTGGTAGAACAAGGAGAAAGTGGAGGGTGAAGGAGCTAAGTTACTTAATAAAACGAAATGATAACTGTGATATATAAAAAATGATGATTCACTTTGCTTTTTTGTCCAAAACTATAGCGACTTGTCATCAAATCAGAAAAATATATCTTTAAATGGTAAATTACATTCTTTGAGCAGAAAACCTAATTTATTCTGGTTCTATTTTTTGTTATGAGGTATATTTTAAAGTTTCCATGATATTTATAAATTAAAAATCTTAGTTAATATTGTGTATCAGTCTCTAATATGAAGGTATTGTAATGGTTACCAGTTATAAAAGTTATAGTTACCAGTTATAGTTACCAGTTATAGTTACCAGTTATAGTTACCAGTCTTAAAAGGAGGTTTTGTGAGTCAGGTTCAAATTCAAGGCTAGTCTGTGGCATTCAATTCACACTAATGCTTTTGAGAAATTTGTCTTCAGGTATACATCTTTTCTACCACTCAGTTAAATAACAAGGCAGATTGAACTCTTGAGCAGTGGGAGCAGAACTCCATTGAATTCTAAACTGGAGAAAACAATTGGAAGCAACTCTTATATATTTCCTAAAATTTATGACAATTCATGCATAATAAATTCAAGGAAGATGTAAAGAATCATTATCCCCTTTATATCAAGAGATATGACACTGAGTAGAGTTAATCTGTAGTATTAAAAAAAAATAGGGCACACATGTAAAATTCATGATAATTAGTTTAATCTTATATTAGGGAAAGAAATATCATCTTCTGTTGTACTTTGTCCTTTCAGGACATTGGTAATCAAGTCTCTTCACGATTTCCTGTCTTTTGTAGCTCTTTGTAAATTTTATCTTTTTTCTATCAATCCTAAATCATGTTCTGCTAACCATTTACAAAATATTTTTAAGTAGGTTATCTGCTGCTTTCCTCCATCTTGCTTGCCTTCAATAAATCCCGTGAGTATCAAATTTTCCAAGCTGTCTTTCCTCATTATGTTTTGTAGAAATTTCAGTTCTCTTTTTGATTCTTAGTATGTATCCTTTTTTGTTTCTGTTTGCTCTAAAACTTCATCATTGCTCACATGTTCAGTTCATGGTATTCTCTTTAGATCCACATATCTGTCGTTTCAAGAGTCTTCTCCTGTGTTTCTCACATGCAAAACTCTCTTCTGTCTTCTTGATTTCCAGTCAACTTTGATGAGCTCTTTGCTATGATACTTAGAATTTTATGAATTTAAACAAAGTACAACAAATGTGCGTTGTGGCGCAGTAGATATCAGCTCAGAATGAGAAATCGGAGAGCCGAGTTCGAATTCCAGTTTGAATTCCTTGCATTCACTTATGTGCAAATACCCTTGGGAAAGGTATTAATCCATCTCTTCCCTCCAGTTATGGGTTAAATAACAGGACAGATTGGGTTCTATAGCTTTGGTCGGCAACCAGTCTACCGTAGAAAGCAGTGGGAACCTACTGTGGGATAATCTTCTGCCCAGTCAGTCATGTCTCTTTTGAGACATGATCGCCCAAGCGTGTATCACGTATGGCACTTAACTGACTGACAACAAAGTCTCATCAATTTACAGTTGAAATGGTTAGATGAAACCATAAGTTCTATGATAATAGTTTCTTTTCTTACACTTCTCACTTGTGAAATTCTCTTTTGGCTCTATGCTTTCCAGTTGATTTTGATGTTCAAAAACTGAAATGCAATGTCAATCATTATCTTTTGTCTTCTTCTTGTTCTTTTATCATTTTCTCTCTTTAATAATGTTTTCTTTTTCTCATATTCTGAAAATCAGTAACCCTTTACTGAAATATGAAGTATGATGCTTTAAAATGTGAGATAACAAGGAATTTGAGCACAAGTACTGGAAAATTTTTGAGTGAGTTGCCCTATGCTGAATATTATACAATAACAAACTTAAAAAATATATCCTTGTTAAAAAATAAAAAATACTTATCTTGTTCCCTGTTTAGGATGTGGTTTCCGGCTTTCTTTTTTCCAATCTTCTTACTCTTTCCTTTTTTTTTTCTTTTTGTTTTTTTTTTCTCAATTGGAGTAGATAGACTAAACTATCACCTGGTTCACACTCCACCCATGTCTATTGAACAGGTGAAGAGGCTCATCCCTTGTTCCCTGTTTAGGATGTGGTTTTCGGCATTCTTTTTTCCAATCTTCTTACTCTTTTCTTTTTTTTTCTCAATTGGAGTAGATAGACTAAACTATCACCTGGTTCACACTCCACCTACGTCTATTGAACAGGTGAAGAGGCTCATCCCTTTTTCCCTGTTTAGGATGTGGTTTCCGGCTTTCTCTTTTCTAATCTTTTTACTCTTAAGTAGCCCCCTGCACATCAGTGGTGTTACCGCCTTGCTTGGGGTGATATGATTAAAAAAAAAAGACAACCTATTAGGTTCTAGAGGAGCAATTTGGATGAAATTATCTGTACTTGTCAAATACAGAACAAACATGTAATCTGACATGGAGTTAATGAGTATCCTGTAGAAAGAATGACATTGTCAGATATGTCAGACTTCTTATTCGTCATCATAGAAACCTTAGATTATCTACTATACCTCCTGAAACAAACAATCCCAGCCATGTATTTTTTATTCTTTGTTGCTATAGATAAGTGCATGCAAGAATATTAGTGCTTGAAATAATCTTTTCTCATTATCATTTTTGTGAGCTTAGGTGGTCCCTCCAGGGGTACTCTGATAATGAATATACATTTTGACAAATGACTTTTCTAAATGCCTTTGACTCTCATCATTGCAGCAAATATACTGAGAAAAAAAAAACAATATTTTGCTTTGTCCAAGGAAAATGTTTGAATCTTAAAAATATTCTATAATTGAATATCATTTAAGATTTCTTTTTTTGTTGTTTGGAAAGTATGCAGCTGTTTTGTATATTTTCAGAATATACTTGGAAGCCTTGGTAATGCACAACAGTTAGTCCGACGGGAGCTGACTGCATATGTGAAAAACACTCTCTTGTGTGCTTACTGACTCAAGAGATTTTCATGTAATTAATAATATCTTAATTATAGTTCTGAGTATGTAGTAAATAATTGTTTTAACTTATTCTTAAATGTATTATTTTGTAGTATTTTTAAAGCTTAAAATTAAGTTTCTAGCAGTCCAGAGAAAAAAATTTTCAACACAAAATTCCCTTTTTATAAATGTAAAAAGCAAAAGTTATCACAAAATTTCCAAGAATAGAACATTGACATTCAATCAGTCAGTTAAGTGACATATGTGAAACACGCTTGGGCGATCATGTCTCAAAAGAGACATGACTGACTGGGCAGAAGATTATCCTGCAGTAGGTTGCCACTGCTTTCTGTGGTAGACTGGTTGTGTATTGTGTCAGTCAGTTAAGTGCCATACATGATACACGCTTGGGCGATCATGTCTTGAAAGAGACATGACTGACTGGGCAGAAGATTATCCCACAGTAGGTTGCCATTGCTTTCTGCGGTAGACTAGTTGCTGACCAAGGCTATAGAACCCAATCTGTCCTGTTATTTAACCCATAACTGGAAGGAATAGACAGATTAATACCTTTCCCAAGTGTATTTGCACGTAAGTGAATGCAATGAATTCAGCTGGAATTTGAACTCGGCTCTCCGATTTCTCGTTCCGAGCCAATATCCAATGCACCACAACACACATCATTGACATTAGAGAAAGAAAAATACCCCGGAAACAGAATGAATATATTTAAGAATATTTCCACAATGAAAAGGAACAATGAGCAACACATAAAATATTGATAGACAAGAAATATTTTTTTTTTAGTCATTTCACCACAAGCAAGGCATTCCACTGCCACTATTGCGCATGGGGTTACATAGGGGAAGGTAAAGAGAAAGAGTGTTTAGATATAGGAAATGTCAAAAGGAAGATGATAGATGGGTAAGGATACGGAGGCTGGCGGTTGGGTAGATGGGAAGACTGTTTGAAAGAATGGATGCGAGTTAGTGTGTTAGGAGGTGTCTATTGACCTTACATTTAAACTCCTGGAGATTGTAGCCGTCGGGAAAGCAATCATGTGGAAGGGAATTCCACAGTCGGGAAGCATGAGAAAAGAAACCGTTGGAGTAGAAATTGTGGTTGCATTTTATCGGTTTCACTGTAAAAAGGTGGGATCTAGTTGCCAATCTAGTATCTCATGCAAATTCGTACCTAGGAGGCACCAGTGATCTAAGTTCATCGGAGCAGAAGCCGTGAAAATATTTATAGAAGAGACACAGGGAAGCTACGTCATGCTGGTGAGAGAGAGGCCGCAGGCGGTCTGCCAAGTCAGTATCAATCACATTACAGACTCTCCATTGTACTTTGTCTAGAAGCCCAAGGTGAATAGCAGGGGCATCCAACCAGATATGGCAGAAGTATTCAATGCATGGGCGGATGGTAGATTTATAAATGTGCAGAATAGATTCAGACGGAAAAAAAAACTTCTGGGCCCTGCACAGAGAACCAACTTTCATAGCAGCGAATTTAGCAATGGATTCAATATAGTCATTCCACTTGATGTCCACTTAAAGTGTAAGACCAATTATTAAAATCAGAAGTAGAATGCACATTTCCCAAATTGAACAGAAACCAAGTGCAGAGCAGACAGAATTGGTATAGAGATGCTGGGGACTTTAGACAATTTTGATAAGATTACAGAAATAATAAATGAAATATATAACTGGTAATACACAAGAAGACCTAAGCAGATCTATTTTCATAGCACTGCCTAAGAAACCAGGTGCAAACAAATGTGAACTCCACCAAACAATCTGCCTAATGAGCCACATCATAAAACTCAGCATCCAAATATTGATGATTAAGGTGCACAGCAGAATTAGGCTAGAGATAGTACAAGAACAGTGTGGATTCATCAAAAACACCAGAACAAGGAACGCAATATTTATGCTCTGAATGTTATCAGAAATAACTATACAAATCTAGAAGATTGTGTAACTGTGCTTTATAGACTATGCAAAGGCATTCAATAAAGTATCCAACAAATATCTATTTGAACTTGTCAGTGACCTATATATGTATATATATATATATATATATATATATATATATATATATTAGTCATCCACATACAAGCCTGTTTTGCTGTATCACTGCTCATCACTGTGGCTAGACACATCCACTTGCTTCTGGTTGGGATCAAGACTCGACCGATTTGGTGTTAGTCAGAGTTGCTACCCACTAAGCCAAAGGCGCATGGAATCAGAGAAGGGAAATTTTAACGTGTTGTATATAAGCATTGTATACACACATACCAGTCACCAAAAGAACTCAATTCATTTCTGAAGAGTTATATATATATATGAGGTAGTTATTGCATTATTTACATTGTTCGGCCTGTTGTTCTCATCTTTATTTCAATATTCATATTCATGATGTTGTACATGTCAGGCTTCTTCAGGTGATTGAAATTTCAAACCTAACACTTTATTTCAATCATTGGGGTATATTTTTCCCACAATATACCCCAGTGTTCTCACAAATACTGAAAAAGTATTAATGATTTAATACTGAAGCACACATATTTTTTTTCATTTAGATCTGAGAAAGATGGCAAAATGCATAATCAAATCAATAGAACAGTTTTCCATTCACGAAAACTTTATCAGGCTTTGTCCAGATTCTATATCCTATTTCCACACACACAGACACACACACACACATAGAAAGATAGAGAGAGTTTATTTATTTTTATGTAAGTTAAATATTTTACAATATATATATATATATATATATATATATATATATATATGAAATTTTATTCAAACCTGCGATTATGATACATTTCAGAGCAGATATGATTATTTGCGTGAATTGAAAATTGTGTTATATAGGCTTGATTTGACTTTGTTTAGACTGTTGGTCATTCGTGATTGAGAGGTCTAAGATTCACCAGATCAACTGATGGCTTCCCCTATGCGGACAGGGGTCACAGGTTAGAATCCTGCTAAATGACACATATTTTCGTAACAAAAATTTATCGTAAATAATCAGGCCAGTTAAAATAAATATATATACTGCTTGATTATAAACAGATTATATACTTAAATATGAGTATTGATAAAAAATAATGTTCAAACAAATAATTTTTAAATTATCAGTTGTTTATAACCAATTTCAATAATCTTCATTAATTCCTGTAACATGTTTACATTTGTTAACATTACGATACAATTCAGAGCAGATATGGTTATTTGCGTAAATCAAAAATTGTGTTATATAGGCTGGATGTGACTTTGTTTAGATTGTTGGTAATTTGTGGTCAAGAGGTTTTAAGACACCCCAGATCAATTATTGGCTTCCCCAATGTGGACAGAGGTCACAGGTTTGAATGCTGCCGAATGACACATATTTTCATAACAAAAATTTATTGTAAATAATCAGGCCGGTAAAAATAAATATATACACTGTTTGATTATAAACAGAATATCTACTTAAATATGAATATTGATAAAAAATAATGTTCAAACAAATAATTTCAAATTATCAGTTGTTTATAACCAATTTCATTAATTTTCGTTATATATATATATATATTAATATGCTAATTAGTTAGATTTTGGTCATAATTAAATTCAGCCAGTACACAGTTCTATTAAAATGTGTTCAATTATATTGTAGTACTTGTGAATATTTTTCCTTTGTAGACAAGTTATTTCACAACCTAGATTTCTACATTTTGGTGTCTTCAGGCGATTTACAATAACCGTTATTGTAAATCGCCTGAAGACACCAAAAGGTAGAAACTTAGGTCACAAAATAACTTGTTTCCAAATAAAAAAAGTGAAGAAAAAAATAAAAATATATATACATACAGGGTGAAAATAAATGAATCCAAGTTTTAAAACAATTATAATGCAAAGTAAACAACAGCATAAAACAAATGTGTACAAAATGGGTGTCTATGAAATTTTTTTTTTTTTTAAACATATCACCCCAAGCAAGGCAGTGATGCTACTGATGCACATGGGGCTACTTAAGAGTAAAATGACTGGAAAAGAGAAAGCCGGAAACCATATCCTAAACAGGGAACAAGGGATGAGCCTCTTCACCTGTTCAATAGATATGGGTGGAGTGTGAACCGGGTGATAGTTTAGTCTATCTACTCTAATTGAGAAAAAAAAAAAAAAAAGTGAAAGAAGATTGGAGAAAAAAAAAAGAAAGAAAGCCGGGAACCACATCCTAAACAGGAAACAAGGGATGAGCCTCTTCACTTGTTCGAAAGACATGGGTGGAGTGTGAACCGGGCAATAGTTTAGTCTATCTACTCCAAAAATTTCAATTTTTCTTTCTTTTTGTTGCATAATTACCATTGCAAGTTATTGACAGACTATCCGTGTAGTTTCAAGTATGAGCGTGCAACAAAAACCCTAAGAGCATTTTAAAAAAGGGACAATTTAAAACAGAATCCTTTTGCTCTATCAACAATTACTTGTCTGATAGAAAAGTTAGAAACCACAATGATACTACATGATATTCATTCAAGTGGGAGACATTATTTAAGTTATGCAGAGTTTGTACAGTGTAACCCGGATATAAGAGAGTTGTAGGGACCAGATAATAATCATCTAATTTCCGGGTTTCTCATATATCAGGGTTTGGTCTATTTTATATACATTACCACAGACTCTAATATTGGAACATAAAATGCATCTCTTATATCCGGGTTTATCTTATAACCGGGTCTATTATATCCGGGTTATACTGTAAATAATTTGATCAAACAAGCAATCTTGGTTATACAACAAAATGGACAAACAATTAAGTAATTTTGTTATTTATTTAGAAACCAAACATAATTTTTGGTTAACCTTATACACAAACAAACACACACACACACACACACACACACACACACATGACAGTATTTCATCAGAAGTAGAAAGTTATTTTTAACTATGTTTTTTCTTTGTCACTAAATTTACATGTGTGAAAAAGTTATCATTTGATTTAGATGCGTGACACTATCAGTTTAAAACAAAAAAAGAAACAGTAAAATCATAAACAAAGTATTCTCCAGTTTCTTCTACATATCCATTTATTCTTAAAATTTGTCGATTGACTATACACAGCTTTCTCTTCCTTCCAATTTGCCATTTTCACAATAGAATTGGAAAAAGATATTTTTTCTCTCCTCATTCTGAAAGTTGTTACATTCTTTTCTCTACTATTGTCTTTGCAAATTCTTCTGTTCAGTAATAGTTTTGCCAAAGTAGCATACACATTAGAAACAGAAGAATCGGAAACAAAACATTTTTCTTTGAAGCTAACAAAAAAGAATTGATATTCATAAAATGAATTTTAATAGGAACAACGTATTGTCTACCTGTCTTCTTTCTCTTAGTCGTTGATCTTTTGAAAACTGAATCAAACACTCAGAGAAGACAATTGTACTGACTTTATTAAAAAAAAGAATCTGTGTCAGAAACAAGCTTTAAACACATCTAATGTTTTGATCTTATATCTGATGTGATATCAGTACATTCTTGAAAGTATTTCCTCGCAATTGTGATAACAATATCTAATCATGTGACAGTGTTCTCTGGTGATGGTCCTCATGAAAAACTTAAGATTTTCTGATGGGGATGGCTTGCTCGCAATAACATCATTTTGAATCCACTCTAAGCCAGTTCTGAAATGCCCATCCTTGCCAAGTTGTTTTGAATGAGACTTGATAACAGGTTTCATAGAAGCTCGTAACATTGTCATACAACAGCAATCCCTTAAGGTTGGAAATGCCTAAATGACTACACAAAATTTTACATGCTTAAAATCTAGGACTGGGTGAATCTGTATGCAACCGGATAGCATTGTATTTCAATACACAATATTAACACCCATCACATGATCGACTAGAGTTGCCAGACATTTACAATTTTTATGAAGTCACAGATTTACATAATCTTAGCTTATAATCAGTGGTAGTAAAGGGGTTAAAATCATAGAGCTGTTCTAATAGAATGTCACAAAACCTTGTTACAAATATGAAGTATTTTGGCAGACTGACTCAGTAAGTTAGGTAACAATGTATGTTTGCTAGAGGATGTGATGGATGAATTGTCTAAATTATGCAAAAATGAAAATAACATTGAAATCTCATTTTAACAGATATATTTACCAAAATTAACACAAAAATATCTTGAAATACTAAAGAGTAAATTTATTCAATAAAATCACTACTGGATTTAACCATGGGTTTCAGACAATTTTGTAATCTTCTGCAACACTCTTGGACAGTCTTCTTGTTTAAGTTGGTAAATGCTGCCATAATCCTTTCTTTCAGTTCATCTTTGGTGTTAAAGAGTTTTGATGGTCTCTCGCTAAACATATAATAATCAAGGCGGGGTTGCAGTCTGGAGAGTTAATGATATGTAAGAGATGATGTAGTTGCAGAAATTGTTTGACAATGCTGACTGAGTTTTTCTGCTTGTTCAGCACCATGCATAGTCCTGTTGCCAGACATAGGATCTTCCAACAGCCACCCTTTTGACTCAGGGCAGTACTAAACCATATATTTTATTCCTATTTTTTTAAACAAAAACATCTTTGGTGACATGCCATGGATGAGAAGGCTCTTTGCTCTGAGTTGTCAGCATCCCCACATTGTGGAAAACCCATTGGCTTCTTCTTCTTCTTCTATGTGCCCTGTCCTTTCAGGACGTAGGCGATCATGGTTCTCCACGTCTCCCTATCCCTTGTGGCTCTTAGTATGTTTGAGCCTGTTGCTCCTGGCAACCCCCGTTCTGTCATCCACCTGATCAGACCCTGCAAATATGTTATCCGCTGCCTTCCTCTGTCTCTCCTTCCTTCTATCTGACCAGTCAGTATCAGGTTTTCCAGGCTCTCTTTCCTCATTGCATGTCCCAGGAACTTCAGTTGTCTCTTCCTGATGCTCAGCATCAATTTCCTTTTTGTTGCCATTCTTTCTAACACCTTGTCATTGCTTGTATGCTCAGTCCACGATATCCGTAGCATCCTTCTGTAGAACCACATTTTGGCCGCTTCCAGTTTTGTCCTCATTTTTGATGATATTGTCCAGCATTCACAGCCATATTGAAGAACTGACATCACGTAGCAGTCTAGCACTCTTTTCTTCATTTCTATTGAGATTTTCCTGTGTGTTAGTATTTTGCTCATCTTCTGGAACGCATCCTTTGCCATGCCAATTTGCCTTTGGATCTCTGTGTCGCACTTTCCATCTTCTGTTAGAACACTTCCTAGGTACTTAAATTGTTGTACTTGCTTGATTCTGTTATCCCCCACCTGTATTTGGCATTTTGGGTTGCACCTTTTGCTGATGACCATGCACTCAGTTTTCTTAAAGTTCATTTGTAATTCCTTCTTGTCACTCTCCACCACTACTTTCTGCATGAGGTCTTGTAGTTTCCTTTCCGTGTCCGCAATCAGCACTGTATTGTCCGCATACCTTATGTTGTTCAGGTTGTGGCCTCCAATAACAAATCCTGGCGTGTCATCTAGAGTCCTCAAAATATTCTCGCTGTACAGGTTGAATAAATCCAGTGAAAAGACATATCCTTGTCTTATGCCTCTTTCTATCTTTGTGTATCTACTGAGGTCGTTACCTGTCCATATGCAGGCCGTTTGCTGCCAGTAGAGATTCTTGATTACTCTTATGTCTTTCCCGAAAATGTCAAGGCTGCCTAGCATCTCCATCAATTCTTTGTGTTGTATTTTGTCGAATGCTTTCGCGTAGTCAATGAAGCATAGGTACAAGTCTTTCTTCATTTGTAATGCCCTTTCAGAGAGTATCCTAATCATGAATATGGCGTTTCTTGTTCCAGTGTCTTTGACAAACCCACACTGTTCCTGCCCTATCTCTGGCCTGATTCTGCTTCTCACTCTATTCATCAGGATTCTGACAATCAGTTTTGTAATGTGACTCATTAAGCTGATAGTTCTGTGTAATTCGCACTCATTTGCACCAGGTTTCTTCGGCAGCGCTATAAATTTCGACTTGCATAGGTTGTCTGGTATTATTCCGCTGCTATGAATTTCGTTTATTATGTTGGTAATCTTTTCTATGCCATATTCTTCTAAGGCTGTCAGCAGCTCTATCACTATGTCATCTGGACCAGGTGCTTTGATTCTGTTCATTTTGGCCATTGCAGCTTCCACTTCGGATTTCAGTATTTCCGGTCCATCCATCTCCTTGTGTATTCTCGGTTGTTCTCTCTTGTTGCAAAAGATATTCTTTATATATTCTTCCCAGCACTGGAGTATTTCCTCTTTCTCTAATATGATTGTTCCTTCCTTGGATTTTATGCATCCTGTTGAGGAGCAGGTTTTTTGTCCTGTCAGTTCTCTTATCTCTTTATGCATCTCTGCTTTGTTGTTACAGCTCAGTCTCTCTACTTCTGCGCATTTGTTGTTGAGCCATTCCTCTTTGGCTTGTCTGCATTTGTTCCCTGTGAAGTTTTTTGTACTCTGCTCCATGTCTTGGCATTATTTTTTGTCTCCTTTGCATCATATGGAGGATCTCTTCAGTCATCCATTGGCTAAGCAAACCTAAAACAACCATTCTCTTAGATGGTTGAAATTCAACTCTCAAATCAAACTAAAATTTCTCTCTTCCCAACTGTCGTCACTTCTGCTCTGCTGACAGCTGACTTCTGGTGCAGTTTTGTCTCTAGTAGGTGGCCCTTGACCCTGCCAGATATTATAAAAATTCTAAATTGAATGAATATTCTTTTTGCACCTATTTGACATTCAAAACAATCCCCATTCTTTCAAATCTTTTGACAACACCTGCATTGCTCAGCACAAATATACTTCATGTCAAAAATCTACACAGACCAAAATATTGTAGTAATGAATATTTAACAACATGATGTTCAGGATTTTTACATTTTCTTACACTTTTTTATCATTTTTGTAGTCATGTATCTTGGGAAATTTTTGTTGATAAAATTATATTTGTATAGAGGAAGGAGGAGGAGATATAAACATGCAAGTGTCACTTAAAACTATATATCAAGAAAAACTGGCAAGATTGCTGAAATTAATTTTTTAACAGTTGTGTTCAGACATGCAGTCTCATCAAGTTCATTCAGTTTCCCTATGCTTTTGTTTTTATCACTTTTTGTTACTAAATCTCTTACATGTTATTTTTTTATTTTTTTTTTTTAATCATTTCACCCCGAGCAAGGCAGAAACACCACTGATGTGCAGGGGGGTTACATAAATGTAAAAAGATTAATTAGAAAAGAGTGAGGAGTACAAACTAGTTAGAAAGGAACAATAGAAAGCTGAGAAAGCAGGTGCGATGACAGATACATAGGTGGAGAAAGGGAAGGTTATACAGGGGAGGGGAGAGAGCTAGAGGCCAGTGGTTAATAGATGAGTACTGACTTTGCATTTAAATTTCTGGAGGTTGTAGCCGTCAGGAAAGCAAGAATACGGGAGTGAGTTCCACAGGCGGGAAGTGCGAGAGAGGAAGCTGCAGGAGTAGAATTGTCATCTGCATTTGGCTAACTTGACTGTGAATGGGTGGGACCCAGTTGCCAGTCTGGTTGCACAAGTAAACATCTGTTGAGGAGGCATTAGTGACTTAAGCTCATCCGAGCAGAAGCCATGAAAGTATTTGTAGAAGAGACAAAGGGAGGCCACATTTCGACGATGGTGAAGTGGCTGCAGTCGAGTCGCCAGATCAGTACCTATCACATTACAGACTCTCCTTTGGAGCTTGTCAAGAACACTGAGGAGAACAGCAGGGGCACCTGACCATAAATGGCAGCAGTACTCCATGCACGGACGGATGGTTGACTTGTATATATGCAGGATGGATTCAGGTGGAAAAAACATCCTGGATCGACATAGTGACCCAATCTTCTTAGCAGTAGATTTTGCTATGGATTCAATATAGGGGTTCCATTTGAGGTCTGAGGACAGGGTAAGTCCGAGGAGGCGTAGTGTATTACTCTCAGGGAGAATCACTTGGTCCATGCTTATGGGAGGCAGAAGAGGTTGCTTGTAATGGTTGACAGAAGATCTGCTAAGAAAATATAAGTGCTGTAAGGACCTGTATGATAATTTACTGTGGATGGTCTAGTAATCACAGCTCTTTCTATATATTTCACGCTTTAAGATATTATTATTTTGTCTTGTTTTGATTAAGTCAATTATTATTTTAAAAAGTGAAATGGCTTGATGTAACTGTAAGTTCTATGCTAAAACTTTCTTCTCTTGCACTTCTTGCTTGTGAAATTTTCTTCTGGCTTCTTGCTTTCCAGTCAACTTTGATTTCCAAAAATGTAAATGCCATGTTCTTAATTCTTATTATTTTATTATTCTCTCTCTTAAGTATCTTTTCTCATACGTTTTACCACTCAGTAACTTCTTGCAGGCTAGTAGCCTTATTACTTTTCCCTGGGGTGGGCAATGATTAAAAAAAAAAAAAAAGTCAAACTAAATATTCTCATCCTTTCTTATCTAGTTCTCTATACCACATGTCTTACTTCACATTGAATCACCAGTTTCTATACAATCACCAAAGCTAAGCAATATTGAGTCTGGTCAGAACTTAGATGCTGTCTTCTATGATGTACGGGTAGCTTTAATTGTTAATCTGAGAACCTAGTTCCAAATTCAGTAGTGTTTATTATATTCACTTACATTTAAATAGCCTTGGGAAAGGCATGACTCTTCTTCCCTTGTCAATGGGTTAATTAGTAAGATATGTATCACTAAGACCATTATTATCTCAAACAAATAAGATGTAACCGTAAATTCTACTCCAACAGCTTCTTTTCTCGCGCTTCCCACCTGTGGAACTCCCTTCCACAAGTCTGCTTTCCCGACAGTTACAATCTCCAGGTGTTTAAATGTAGGGTCAATAGACACCTCCTATCACACTAACTCCCAACTATTCTCACAACACTCTCATCTACCCAACCCTCATTCTCGGTATCCTCACCTGCCTATCACCCACCCTCTGTTATTTCCTATATTTAACCAGCCTTTCTCCACTCTACGTAGCCCCCTGCACAGTAGTGGCAGTGACATGCCTTGCTCGGGGTGAAACGCTTATAAAAAAAAAAAAAAAAAAAAAAAAGTTGTGTACAAAATAATTAGAATTTGGCATTAAATGACCCATAGATGTTGATATGCCATTAAATAAAAAACAAACTACCAACCTCTATTCCATATACCTACTTCTCGTAGTAGATATAAGTCTTTAAGTTGTCTCAGTTTAAAATATTGAAACGTTTTTATTACCGTAGCTTGTTTTTATATTCCCTCTTTGAGAAAAAAAAAACAATGTTAATTATATAAGTTTTTCCTCTGTTTTTCCTCTGTTTTGTCCTCAGTGTAACACTGTAACTAATATTTACATTCCAGTGATGCTATTTAGTTTTGCTGGTATCCCCATTGTTCTATTTTTGGCTTAATCATATTAGCAGAAAGAAATGTAAAAAGCAAGGATATAGATAAGCATTGGCATAAAGTTTTTCAGTAAGCTGCTGCCAAAAAAACTTAGTCATCTTGAAAAGATATGTGCACAGTGAAGAGTTTATTGACGCTTGATTTGAAATTCCAGCTGCGGCTGATGTATTTGCATTCACACAAAAAAGGGTCTGCAATATAATCGGTCCTGACTTTGCATCTCGACTTCAGTCATTTCTTTTTATAATTATATCGCTCCAAGTAAGGCATTTTACTGCCACTGTTTTGCAGGGGGTTACATAGGAGAAAAGTTATGAGAAAGAGTGACAGGTTATAGTGGGTGTCAGGAAGTGGGTAAGGGAAGAATGAGAATACTGATGAGAGTGGTGTGGACGGAGAAAGGAGCATGAAAGAGAGAGAATACAAGTTAGTGAGATAGAAGATGACTATTGACTTTACATTTAAATTCTTATAATCGTATCACCCCAAGCAAGGCATTATACTCCCACTGTTTTGCAGGGGGGTTACATAGGAGAAAAGTTATGAGAAAGAGTGACAGGTTATAGTGGGTGTCAGGAAGTGGGTAAGAGAAGGATGAGAATACTGATAAGAGTGGACGGAGAAATAAGCATGAGAGAGAGGATGCAGATTAGTGAGTTAGGAGATGACTATTGACTTTGCATTTAAATTCTTGGAGGTTGTAACTGTTGGGGAAGCAAGTAAGTGGGAGGGAATTCTACAGGTGGGAAGTGCAAGAAAAGAAGCTGCTGGAGTAGAATTTGTGTTTACATTTTATTGGTTTCACACTAAAAGAGTGGACCTAGTTGCTAATCTTGTGGTTTGAGTAAATTCATATATAGGAGGCACCAGTGAGCTAAGTTCATCAGAGCAGAAGCCGTGAAAGTATTTGTAGTATTTCCTCACCAACACGACATGAATTCCCTCTGTCTTTCCTACAAATATTTTATAGCAAATGTTCTGACAAGTTTCTATCCCTGGTGCCCTGACCACATAAATTTACTCATGCTACTAGATGGACAACTAGTTCCCAAACTTGTACCATCAAAATAGTAAAATGTAACTGCCATTTCTACTCTAGTAGTTTCTTTTCTCACACTTCCCACCTGTGGAAATCTTTTCAATATACTTAATTCTCTGATAGCTAAAATCTCCAAAAGTTTCACTGCAACATAAATTGAAAACTTCTTGATTTTTTTGATTCCCAACTTTCTTTTTTCCTTTCCCCAATATTCCATAACTTTTTCCTTGCTTGTCTTTTTTTTTTATTTTTTTTATTTTCTCTCACTGTAACCACTCCCCCCTGCTCAACAGTGGTGGTACTGTCTTGCTGAGGGTAAAACGATATTAAAAAATATTAGCCTAATCAGATTGGGACTTTAATAAGATGTCATGCATATTGCTAAATTGTTCAGACATATCTCAAATGTCACTTTCTGAGATCAGTGATTAATAATGACTTTGTGCCTGGTCTTTGCAAGGACCATCCCTTTTTAAGTCTTTTGGAAAGGCACTGCAAATTTAAAAATGAAATACTGTGCCACATGACAGAAACCCCATCACTTGATGACTTGCAAGAATAGCAACAACTAAACTAGAAAGAACATGTAACCCAAAAAGAAAATAATGACGTAATCAAGATATTAACATTTTATACTATTTTAAATAAAAGCTGGGAAGGAAACTCCCATTTATGATGAAAATAATGATTACAATTACTGGACTTCAGAAATCTGTTTTCTGAAAAATTGTTTTAAAAGAAAGATTTTTTTAAAAAATTTAACCAAAAGTAGCTTGACTAACAAATTTCAAATGTTTCCTGATAAAGAAAAGGCTAATTTTGTCATATAGCTTCATTTTGCTTGATGAGATTTTCTCTACACTGTTGTTTGTTTACACTTAATAGTTGTAGTAATATCTGTAATAATGCTAGTCATCTACAGCAATTTTGTAAACCAAATGATCAAGAGACATTAAAAAAAAATGCTATGAAAAAAAAAAAGAAAAACTAAAAGCAAAATTATTCAGTAAAATTAACTTTACATGAAACAAAATATTTTTCATATTGGGACATGAGTTATAAAAAGAGAAATTCCAATTTTAAATTGAGGAGTTACACATCATATCTATTTCCAAGAAAAAAATTTTTTCTCTCAACAGATTCACTATGAAGAACCTACCACACACACACATTTAGAGAGTTATTAAGTGAGAGAAAGAGAAAGCATAATAAAAAGATAACTGGTTGAAAGCCAACATGTGTATGAGTATGACCACTTCAAATATTTTATTGTTGATAATAATATTTACATTTTAAGCCATGTTTTGTGAGCAAGCTCATATATAAGACCATTAAAAATAATGTTTCAAGTGATATACACATACCATTTCAAATACTAATTTTAGTATTATATATATATATATATATATATATATCTCCACTAAAAATTATGTTTGAAATGGTAGATATATATTTATTATTTCAAACATTATTTCTAGAGGATATATGCCTTTTTAATTTTTCTGTAAATTTCTAAATTACTAGTACAGCTATAACTTAATTTGATTGAATTCTTATTGAGAATTTTGTTAAATTCTGAGTTTTTGGGATAGTGCTTAGTGATTTAAAAAAATTGTTCTATCTTGGATTTTACTTGTAAGTTAAATGGCGGGTTGATCCAAATAATGTTTCATTTTCTATTATTATTTTTGTTTGTTTGTTTGTTTGGCCGAGGTATATATTTTACCACTCTAAACATTATTTTTAGTGAATATATATATAGTGTATTTAGGCAGCAGTCCCTCTTTTATGTAAGTTTTGTTAAAAATGACAGGCAAAGTGCTGTGGTTAAACTTTTTTATAATTGTTCCTGTCATCATTTTTCTTTTCAGTACATAATTTACATAGAAATTTTGCCATTTCAGTACATAAATTACATTTCTTTTCAGTACATAAATTACATAGAAATTTTGCCATTTATTTTATTTATCCAAGTTCTTTTGGTGATACTAGTAGTCATTATCAAAGATTAATTTTATTTTACTTTTAACTGAATATGGATTGTTTTATGCCTGTATCTAGAGTTGTAGGAATAACTTATTTTACAAACACAGTCAGCACATTGTAAGTATCTTCATAGTTGCTATTATTAAGTGTTCACTTTTTCTTTTTTATTATTAATGCTTCTATTATTTTTAGCCATTCTTACACATGAATGATGCTATTATATTAGTATTGTCTGTAGTTTACAGATAGTTTCATAGGTCTCTAATAGAGCTATGGACAGAAAGATGTAACGTGAATCTTCCTGTTAAACATGCTGTAGTGTATCCAATGTAATTATTAACAAGTTTGGATTGATCAGGAATGCAGTTCTTTAAAGTACATGTAAATTCATAAATAATATTGGTTTTCTGTAATTTAGATCTTCCAGGTGAACTATTTTTTTGAAAATGTGATTAGCAGTCTTAAACTTTTCATAATAGATGATTAAATTTTCTTGTTTTTGTTAACTGGAGTTTTGTATTTCTTTATAATGTTTCTATGCGAAGATTATTCTTGCTTCTAGTAACTATGCATTTGATTTTTTAGAAAATATTAATGTTATTTTTTACTGTGTTCAGTGTTGCTATTGTTTATCTTAGAAAGAAAAAGTCTAATATGATAATCTATAAGATGCTTGGCAAAACCATTATTAGCATTTGTTTCATGTTCAGTTCTTTTAAAGAAAAACAGGTGAGAGGATGAATTCTCATGTGCTCTCATGAGGAAGTTTTTAATAACACTTATTTTATATCTAAGAGAACATTTACTAGCAAAATTAAGGTGGGAAAACTTTTATTTCTGTGCTTTTTATATAATGAAGTAGTGAATGTATTAATACTAAACTCCACAAGAATATCCAAGAATGGGAGTGTTTTTTGTTTTTTTTTTTGGCTAAAATCATAAGTTGAGGATGGAATTAATAACAATTGGTTAATATATGAAATGGAATTCACCATGATGAATTTTTAAGTTTCACTCAACTCAGTTAATTTTCTGATGGCAGCAGATTTTGTCTCTGGTAAACTGGATTGACTCTATTTTTTGAATGTTTAATTTTCAAAAGTTAAAATTTTTTTTTCTTGCATAGAGCATTGGATAATTTTAAAATTTACTTGTGTCAGTTTAGATTTCAGTTAGCTCTAGATAATTGTTTTTAGTCATTCTGGCTGCATTGGCTGATTTATTTTTATTTTTCTTTGAATTTCTAGGGAAATGTATTGTGGTGACTATTGAGGGATATCCTAACTTTTACAAAGTTAAAACTAAATAATGTTTTTTTTCCTTAATTTTTTTAAAATTGTAGTAGATAGATCCTACAATTGCATGGTTCATACTCCCCGCAATTCTTTTGAACAGAAGTAGATGCTCATCTCTTATATGCCATTTAGAAAAGGGTTTCTGGTTTCTTTCTTCTCCTCAGGTCTTAATAATAGTGCTGTTACAAGCTTTTTGTAATGTGTGTGAATAGTGGCAACATCTTTTTATTCTGAGGGTATCAGGTTGGCAGTTTCCCGGTTGCTGCTTCTGACTGGTAATTAGGAGCCTGAACTCGTGCAGAGAGTTCAAAGACTACTGGTGGCTCTGTAAAAATGTGTTAAACAGTAGCAAGCTATCAATCCCTCCTTTAATAAATAAATTTGAGGTCTTTCACATCTTCAGCGGGCAAGCATTTGCTCACAGATTCTCCACCAAATCAACATTTGATTTGTCTGGGATATCCACACCTGACTTCCCACACAGAACTGAAGCTCAACTGAGTGACGTTTACATAAGTGATGGAATCCCAATCATTGTCCTGAAGAAATAAGCTCCTGATGTGACCCTCAAGTGGAATGGCTACATTGAATCAATAGCTAAATCTGCTGCTAGAAAGGTCAGTTCACTTTCTAGAGCCAGAAGTTTTTCTCCTCTGAATCCATCTTGCACATATATAAATCTACCATCTGCCTGTGCATTGAATACTTCTGTCACATTTGGTCAGGTGCCTCTGCTATTCATTTCAAGGTTCTCGACAAAGTACAAAGGAGAATCTGCAATGTAAACAATCCTGACCTGGTAGCTCCATTCCAGTCATTTTCTCACCAACATAATGGGGATTCCCCTTGTCTCTTCTACAAATATTTTTATGGATTTTTCTCCAATGAGCTTAAATCCCTAGTGCTCTCTCTGTGTGAATTTACTTGAGCTACTTGCTCACCTTTTACAGTGAAACCAATCAAATGTAACTGCAACTTCTACTCTAACAGTGTCTTTTCTCATACTTCCAGCCTGTGGAACTCTCTTCTGTATACTTACTCTCCTGACAGCTACAATCTCCAATAATTTAAATGCAATGTTAATTGCCATCTTCTATCTCTTTGACTTGCTTAATTTCCCTGATAACCCTTGTATCATGTTCTTCTCCCTTTCCACTCTACTCTCATGAACTTCTCTTCACACCAGTGTTCTCATCCTTCTCTTACCCATTCTCTGACACCCCCTGTAATTTGTTCTTCTTTCTCATCACTCTCCTCTTAAGTAACCCCCTGCATACCAGTGACAGTTCTGCTTTGTGTGGGATGAAATGATTATTAAAAACCAAAAACATTTTTTTTTTGAGTAGTTTTAAGATTAAACATTTTGTTTGTGTTCTCAACTAAAATAAAAATATCATTCACATATAGAACATATATATTCCATTTAGTAACTTTTTGAAAACCTTGTTTTCTACATTGGACATGTAATAAAGAGCATAAACTGAGAAGGATTCTTATACTTAATCCATTAGTTTGGGTGTAAATATTGTCATTATGGTCATAGAAGGGGACTTTAGATGTGAGGCATGCAGTAATCTTTTGATAATAATGGTTTGATAGATGGAGGAACTGAATTATAAATACAGGGTTAACAATTATATCAATGGTTTCAGCAACAGAGACATTTTAAATAAATTTTCTACATCAAGTGATGCAAAAATGCTTTGGTCTGCTTTTGTAGTTTTAAGGATTCAGTTAAGTACCATATGTGCTAGACGCTTTGGCACTCATGTTTCTTTTGATCCATGACTGACTTTGAAAAAGATTTTCCCATAGCAAATTGCAAATTCTTTATATGGGAGACTGGTTACCAACCAAGGCTATAGAACCCAATCTATCTTACTATTTAACCCATATCTAGAAAGAGAAGAGATGGATTCATATATTTTCTAACAGTATTTGCTAGGAAGTGAATGCAATGAATTCAAATGGAATTCAAACACAGCTCTACTGATTTCCAATTCTGAGTTAATAGCCATTATACCACAATGCACATCTTTTATTTTAAAGAATCTTCTTCTTCTTCTATGTGCCCTGTCCCTTCAGGACGTAAGTGATCATGGCTTTCCATGTCTCCCTATCCCTGATGGCTCTTAGCACACTTTCTCCTGTTACAACATGCAACCCTCATTCCACCATCCACCTGATTAGGTCCTTCAAATATATTATCTGCTGCTTTCTCCTGTCTCTTTTTCCGTCTATCTGGCCTGTTAGTATCAGATTCTCCAAACCCTCTTTCCTCATTGCATGTCCCAGAAACTTCAGCTGTCTCTTCTTGATGCTCAGTATTAATTTCTTTTTCATTTCCATCATTTCCAAAACCTCATCATTACTCACATGCTCGATCTATGATATTCACAGCATCCCTCTGTAGAACCACATTTCAGTTGCTTCAAGTTTTTCCTTCGTCTTTGATGATATTGTCCAGCATTCACTGCCATATTGAAAAACTGACAACACATAGCAATAAAGATAAAACTAATTGTAAGAAAGAGGATAATTCTTTTTTTTTTTTTGTTCTTAGATGAAAGTTTTCTTGTTGGCAAGTTACTGAAATAATGACATTTTAATAGTTTCCTATATTAAAATAATAGGATAGATAACACAACTGCATTATTAATGATAACAATTTTTTTATCATGTAGCATTAGTCAGAAAATTGCACTCAATAAGAAGCAGACATCTTTATATGTGATGTCCCTTCAGGACGTAGGCAATCATGGACTTTCATTTGTTTCTGTCTCTTGTCACTCTTAATATCTTTCCTCTTGGTATCTCTCTCAAGCCTCACTCCACCATCTATTTACTCAAGTCTATAAGGTATGCTGCACGCTGCTTTCTCCTCTCTTTCTTTCTTTATATCCATCCTGTGAGTATTAGATTATTTAGGCCCTCTTTCTTCATTACATGTCTGAGTATGAGTTTTCTTCTCATTTGTATCCTCTCCAACACCTCATCATTGTTTGCATGCTTGGTCCATGGTATCCTCATTATCCTTCTGTAGAACCACATTTCTACTGCCTCTAGCTTCTCCTTCATTCTTGAAGAGATTGTCCAAAATTAGCTACCAAACAGAAGGACAGATATCACATAGCAGCCCAGCACTGTTTTCTTTGTTTCCAGTGAGTTAGTTTCTGTCTCTCAGTACTCTGGTTAGTTCTTGAAATTTATCCTTGGCCATGCCAATGTGTCATTGGATCTCAGTGTTGTGTTTTCCATCCTCTGTCAGAAGGCGTCCAGGTATTTAAATTACTTCACTTGTTTCATTTTAGCTTCTCTGAAGCATACAGAGATATAATAATAGTAAAAAGTAATATACATAATAGGTGAAAAGATGGACGTCATCCTCTGGATTACAAGGAATTGCCTAAAAATTGAAGGTTATATGCCTTTTTCCAGAAGTAATAGCTTACTTAATGCCAGTGGGATCATTTTTCTGTTGAAAGCTTTTTTTTATAATCATCTCATCCAAGGCAAGACAAAACCACCACTGATGTGCAGGGGGTTACAGTGAGAGAAAAATCAAGGTACAGGGGATGTCAAAGAATATATAAGAGATGACTGGGAATCAAGTAGATAGAGGATAGCAATTGACATTGTATTTAAATTCTTAGAGATTGTATTTATCAGGGAAGTGAGTAAACAGTAAGGAGTTCCATAAATGGGAAATGCAAGAAAAGAAACTGTTACAGTAGAAGAGGTAATGACATTTAACTATTTTGACAGTGAAAGGGTGGGAACTTGATGCAAATCTAGTAGCACCAGTAAATTCATTTGGTTAGGGAACCAAGGAAAAAAATTGTCAGAGCAGTTGCCATAAAAATATATCTATTTTATAATATATTCCATAGAAATTATAATGGAATTATTATTGCAGGTCAGTCAGTCAGTTGAGTGCCATACGTGATACACGCTTGGGCGATCATGTCTCGAAAGAGACATGACTGACTGGGCAGAAGATTATCCCGCAGTAGGTTGCCATTGCTTTCTGCGGTAGACTGGTTGCCGACCAAGGCTATAGAACGCAATCTGTCCTGTTATTTAACCCATAACTGGAAGGAATAGGCAGATTCATACCTTTCCCAAGGGTATTTGCACGTAAGTGAATGCAATGAATTCAGCTGGAATTTAAACTCGGCTCCCCGATTTCTCGTTCCGAGCCGATATCCAATGCACCACAACGAGGACATTACCTTAAAATTTTAGCTCTTTTTGCCTAATTCACCTAACTGGTTAACGGTAAATTTGAGGCTGGCAGTTTTTAAGTTTTAGGTAACCTGCTATTTAAAATATTGGTCCCCGTGCACTAATGGGTAAATAGTTTCAGCCTCCAAGTTTAGTAGGAGTTAATTAAACTAAAGACAGTAAGAAAATTGGTAATTTATTAAATCTAGAAAGATTGGCCTATTGTGTGTGCGAGTGTGCATGAGTGTTGAATTGTGATAATGTTTAGTGCCAAGATTGTTTTTCAATAGTTTTACTGATAAAAGATATGTTTGGAAGCAGATTTTTTATTGTAAAGTGCTTGATATTGGGATAAAGATAGTGTTGATAGGCTTAATGCAAAGAATTTGTCACTTTAACTGAGCAGGTTCGTGTCAACTCATAACCTGATGAGTGAACGGGCACCTCAAGGTGGTGTAAGGGTTAGCAAGTTTGTCTCGCAATAATCATTACAATTGAGTAGGGAGTTCGATCCTCACTGGGTGTCCCATACTTTCAGCCTTGTGTCACATCTAAGCTGTGCTTAGAAAATCATAATAACCTGATAAAGGTGTCTTTAGGAAACTTTGAAGGGTGCATGAAACTTTGAATTCTTTGCATTAAATATTATATATATATATATATAATGTTGGTTATCAAAAGTTATATATATATATATATGTCAGAAGGTAAATAAGTATATATGTGTGTGTACATGCATAGATACACATCAATATATAAATATTAATCAGGTGTGACTAGTCACACCTGAGAACAGTGCTCAATGCTGTACAACAGACCAAAAATATATATTAATAAATATTCATATTATTCTATCTTTTAAGCACAACTTAGAGTTTAACGCGCTTTTTGCAATTATCAGGTACATATCAAACTGGCCCCTAAAAAAAGCCCTAGTTTGATATGCACCTGATGATTGCAAAAACGCATGAAACTTCAAGTCATGCCTAAAACATAGGATAGTATGTATATATATATAAGGATGCTGAGAAGACAGAGCTAAGAAATATAAATGCTATTAATACCAGAGTTCACTACATATGGTTGGTGCAAATTTTGAGAACCATTCAGAATAAGTCAATGCGTGCTTATTGAAATAATGAATTTGAGAAGTAAGTCAGACTGAGAATTTTTCAGCACCCTTTGTTTATCTAACGATGTGAGATTTATCAAGTAATTTTGTTTGGAAGGGGATGAATAGTTTGATTCCATAAGGAAGTGTTTCTTTTCCTCAAAGAAATTGACACTCTTATGTCCTTGCACTTTTCATTCATAAAATGTTACCTAATTTGGTTTTGGCTAGAGTAGCTTTTATTAGTTACACCACCACACCACCACACCACCACACCCCACTCCAACCCACATTGCTACTGGACCCAATATTAACTTGCTTTATTCTTTTGTTCAGTTCTATTGATGTTCCTGGATTTAGCTGCTTTCATATCCTCATCTTGACAGCTTAAAGAAGAGAAGATCTTAATTTACCAATTCTGCAAAGTCAATAAAATAGCAACACCAGGGATAGAATTATAGATTAAAACAAAAAAATCTTTTGTATAATCTTATTAAATTATTTTCTTTCTAGGCTGAAACTTCCTTAACCTTATAGATTGATACAAATTTATAAATTGTTTGTTTCCAGACAAGTTTCATAATGTTGATTTTAGATAATTCCCCTTTATTATATATATATATATATATATTAAAATTCATATTTAAATATATTCATATAAATATATGTAAATAAATATTTACACTTATATTTATTTATATTTCTTGCCTATTCCTGGAATTGTTAGAATCCGGCCTTTTCATGTAACCTCATGATAAAATGGAAAAATCAGGAGTAGAAATATAAATTAAAAAAAACATTACTTTAAGTATTTTATTAAATTAATTTTTTCTTGTCTAAACTTTTATGCAATGTATTTTTTCTAGTCTAAAATCTCTCTTAACCTTTGGAGATACAAATTTATAAATCATTTGTTTCCTGAGAAGTTTCATAATGTTGATTTTAGATAACTCCCCTTTATTATATATATATATATATATATATATATATATATATATATATATATATAATTTATAACATAAATATGTTAAAATATCACAACAAAATTTTGTCTCGATACTGTTTCTTATCAAGTGATGATGTTGATTTCATGTTGAAAAGTTTTAAAAGGTTCCAAACCTACCTACCTACCTACCTATCATATCAGGAATAGTAGGAGGATTTGAATAATTAAGTAATTCATCAAGTTTTTTATTTGACCTCAACAGAATGCAGAAAGCACTGGATGCGTTATCAAGTTTGATTCATTACCAGAGTTCATGATACAGTTGGTATGACATTTGCTCAATAACCTGTCGGGGATATGATTCCTGGTAGTGGATACACACTGCTGATGAGTCCCAAATATAGGACGAAATGGCCATCCAGTGCTTTCTGCAAATAAAAAAACTCAATGAATTACTTAATATATATATATATATATATATATATATATATATATATATATATATATATATATATATAAAGATGGAGGCATGGTGGAGTAATGGATAGTGGCTTGAAATGAGGAGCTGAAGAGCCAAGTTCAAATTCCAGTTGGATTCATTACATTCACTTATCTGCTAATAACCTTGGAAAAGGTATGAATCCATCTCTTCTCACACAAGTTATCAGTAAATAGTAGATCAGACTAAGTCTATAAATTTAGGTGGCAACCAGTGTAGGAGAAGGAAAAACTCTGAATTCAAACCAGCCTGGAGAAGGTTGGATTCTCTCAGGCAGTCGCACCTGAAAAAAAAAAACACTACTTTTACTGTGGCTGAAGTACATGCACCTTTTTGACTCTAATGTGTTTTGGAAAATCTGGATATGGAATATATATATATATATATATATAAAGACCAGAGAAGAAATTAGCTTGATAACATCTCTCAGAGGACAAAATTCATTGGCTAAGAATAATTTTTTATCTTGTCTTTTTATTCCTCTTGTTTCTTAACAGATACTCCATCTGAAAATAATTTACATATGTACATATATATAAATATATAATTTTTTTTTTAATCATTTCACCCCAAGCAAGGCATTCCACTGCCGCTATTGCGCTTGGGGCTATATAGGGGGAGGTAAATAGGAAGAGTGGTTAGATATAGGAAATGTTAGAAGGGGGGTGATAGATAGTTGGGTGGGTGGGAAGAGTGTTTGATAGAATGGGAGCAGGTTAGTGTGTTAGGAGGTGTCTATTGACCTTACATTTAAACTCCTGGAGATTGTAGCCGTCGGGGAAGCAATCTTTTGGAAGAGAATTCCACAGTCGGGAAGTGCGAGGAAAGAAACTGTTGGAGTAGAAGTTACGGCTGCATTTTATCGATTTCACTGTAAAAGGGTGGGATCTAGTTGCTAATCTAGTATCTCGTGCAAATTCGTATTTAGGGGGCACCAGTGATCTAAGTTCATTGAAGCAAAAGCCGTGAAAGTATTTATAGAAGAGACACAGGGAAGCCACATCGCGCCGGTGAGAGAGAGACTGCAGGTGGTCTGCTAAGTCGGTATCGATCATATTACAGACCCTCCGCTGTACCTTGTCTAGAAGCCCAAGGAAAATAGCAGGGGCACTCAACCAGATATGGCAGAAGTATTCAATGCATGGGCGGATGGTAGATTTATAAATGTGCAGGATAGATTCAGACAGAAAAAACCTCCAGGCCCTGCACAGACATTTATATTTAAATATATGTAAATATATATTTACATTTACATTTATTCATATTTCTTGCCTATTTCTGGAATTCTTAGAATCTGGCGCTTTCATATATATCATACCCAACAGGTCTACCTACCTAAAGTACATAGATGACATCCTCTTATTCAACTCCCATTATACTAACCTATCAAACATAATAACTGCTGTGGAGAAACCACACAAAATAATAAATAACAAAAACAGATATGGAGATAAAAAATGTAAGTGATATTTGAACAAAAATATATAAACTTGAACATGGGTTAGTCAATTCAGGAATACTGTTAGTAGGAATCAATATATACAATCTTTGAGTGAAGAATTATTTCCAGTAATGAGTCTATATTCTTACTGACCAACTAGTGGTGGTACAACTATTCAACTCAACTCAACTTTATAACTACTCCTCTCTGTTCTCTGTATATGCAGGATGATATGTACATATCAGGTGAGTCCATTCTTATGTGAAAAAAGGGGTGATCCCCAACAATAATGAAACTCAGAATGGTTGGACCCACCATTGAATTCACAGACAGATTTGAATCTAACAACTCTACCTTTCTTTCACATCTTATTAATACACAACAATGATAAATTAGATTTTACAGTTTAATATAAATTCATAAACCCTTATTAATTTCTATTCCCATGACAACCAGAGAATAAAATCTGGACAGATCATAGGATTTTATCTTAGAATGTAGCCCCAAATATTATCTGAAGAAGAGATATATATTAAGAAAACATTGAAACTTCTCCACTACCCACACCAATTTTTTATTTTTTATTTTTATTTATTCATTTCATGCCAAGCAAAGCAGGATCACCACTAGTTCTCAGGGGGTTAAAGTTAGAGAAAAGACTAGGTACAGGGAGTATTAAAGGAAGGATAAAACATGAATGGGATTCAAGAAGATAGACGATGGCAATTGATGTTGCATTTAAATTTTTGGAGATTGTAGTTATTAGGGAAGTAAATAAACAGAAGTGAGTTCCACAGAAAGGAAGTGTGAGAAAAGAAACTGTTTGAGTAGAAGTGATGGTTGAATTTAACCATTTCAACTTTAAATGATGGGAGCTATATGCAATCTAGTAGCACGCTTAAATTAACATGACGCTAGAGGAAAAAACGATAATCAGAGCAGTTGCTACGAAAATATTTGTAGGAAAGACAGATTGAAGCCATGTCAGGTCAGTGAGAAAGTAACTGAAGTCAAGATGCCAGGTCAGAACCAATTACATTGCAGATCCTTCTTTGGATTTACAGCAGGAGTAATGCAAGAAAGAATGGTAGATTAATAAATATGCAAGATGAATTCTGACAAGAAAATCATTCTAGCCTGTCACAGAGATCCAACCTTCCTAGATGCAGCTATAGGTCAAATATATTTATCCCATGTCAGGTTTATTGAAAACAAGAGGCTGAGGTGCAGTGAGTTGCTCTCAAAAAGACTTGTGTCAGCCATGTTGATTGCTGGCAAGAAAGTTTCTCTATGATGGTTGAAAAAGAGCACTTTTGTTTTGGAGGCTTTTAAATTTACAAGCCATTCCATACCCCAGTTAACCACTGATTGGAAACCTATTCTGAGAAAAGAAGCCAGGTTTACTCTGTCATCCTTTGCAGACTTCCTATAGAAATGGTAGTAAATAGTGGCATCATCTTCATTCTCAATGTTAAAAATGAGCTTAAGAAATCCACAAAGCCAAAAATAATGACACTTCCTACAAAAATTATGCAAATTTTATATTCCTGCTTTCCAACAACATTTAAACTAAAATGCCAAACAAATTAGCTATGCCAAACAACAGGATCATTACCATTACCTTCAAAACTCTTGGTGGTATAATCAAAAAGAAAAATATACCAACCACAATTTCAAATGCCAGAGTTTATTTGATAAAATGTTTATAATGAAAAAACATATATTTGGTGGAGACATCAAGTAATCTAAAAATCTCTTTTCATGCGTGTTTAAATGAGATTGAATTGAATTGTGGTCAGAGAGATGCAATGTGAGTTTTCTTGTCAAACATATTGTGATGTATCTAGTGCAAATATTTATGAACCTAAACTGATCCAAAATACAGTTCGTCAAATGACTTGTAAAAGTTCTCTGTAGTTTAGATCTTGTTGGTGAATAGTTATTTTTAACAGTGAGTTTAGAAAGTTTTCAATTTCGTGTAATAGATAATTAAGTTAGTTTTTTGGTTGAGTCAACAGAAGTTGTATATTTTCGAATGATGTTTTGAAGTGAAGATTCATCATGTATATAATTATAATGCACATGACTTTTGTAGTAAATATTAATGTTATCATTTCTTTGTATGCTTGTTGTTCTTATTGGTTATATAAAACAGAAAAGTCTAATATGCTAATCTATTAGACTGTCAGGAAAGCCATTATTTACAAGTGATTTTTTCATGTTATAGAGTTCGTTGAAGAAAAGCTGCAGGTGAATGAATTCTTGTACACTCTTGTAAAGAAAGTTTTTATAACACAAATTTTATATTTAAGAGTACATTGACTAGTAAAATTAAGATGACAAGAATTTTTACTCGTGGGTTTTTTATATAGTGAAGTAAGGAAGTATTATTACTAGACTCCATGAGAACATCCAAGAATAGGAGTTTATTATTTTGGTTAAGCTCATATGCGAAGTTCAGAACGGAACTCTTTTTTTAATTTCAAGATTATCTGTTTTGATTTTGGAGCTTTAAGGATTTGTAGGAATTTGTGAGTTGACTTAATGCTATAATAAGTGGATAGATATGAAGTAAAAATATCATTCAGAAATTTTAACAATCCCAACTCTTGTGGGTTGGAAAACTTTTTGTATTTTTCCTTCATGCTATTGCAATGTCTTTGATTTGGTATATGCTCATACAAGGAATTATGAATATATCAAAACTCATGCTATGCATAACAAGTAGAAAAAATATACTTGTTGCTTTGGATTCCAGTGACAACAAGAATTTGAACCACATTGGTTTAAATTTGGTGTAGAAAAAAAAAGAAAAGAGTAAAATACATTCTTAACATATGAAGGAAATATGGGTTTCTGTGATACAAGTTCAGCAAATCAGCAGCAACATCAGAAGGTGTTGGAATTGCAGAAACAACAAAAGTTGATTGAAATAATATGGAAGAAAACAGAAAATTCTCCAAGATCTTTCATTCTCAATGCACTGGCAAATGCCATATCTGACTTTACATACAGTTCAGATGGACTTAGTTTTTCTGCTTATTTTGAAAGATACAAACAGATTTTCAGATGAGAATGCAGTGACCGGGAGGATGAGAAAAAAAACAAACTTTTGTTAATAAAGTTAGCACCAGTAAAATACTGTAACTTCATCCAACTGAAAAAATTGCAAAAAATTCTTTTGAAGAAACTGAACATTGTCAAAAATTTTCTTTTTTTTCAATGAAAACTTGAACACTTGTTGGAAATATATGAATCTGACAAAAAATTATGAAAATTTTGTCCCATGTGATGGAATTGTTGCCAAACAGGATGAAAGATTCAGAATTAATGAACTGACTCTGGATATGCTGAAAGCGTTAATTTTCATTCAAGGTTTAACAGCAAAAACATGATGCAGAAATATGGGCAAAATTTCTAATAAAACTTGACCAGAATAATAAACTTCTACTACAGAAAATATTGGATGAATGTCAGAGAATCCTAAACCTGAGATGCAATGCTGCAGAAATTGAGGAAAAGTGATGTGCATACATAGAAGTAAAAAGAAAATGTACAAAACGAACAATAAATTCATATTTCAGATGTGAAAATTTACATCTTGTCAATAACTGTCCATTTAAGAATTCCAAATTCTACAAGTGTGGTAAAATAGGACATATAAGGTCACACTGTAAAACTAAACCAAGAAAAAATTGTACACAGCATTGCAGCAGAAAAAATAATTGGAAAATAAAAGAAAATTTATGAATGTGAAAATAAATAATATGGATATGAAAGTATGGTAGCGATATCATGATAATCAATGAAGCTTCATGGAAGTATTTTGAAAAAACTATAATAAAAAAGATTTTGAAAGTCACATATAATGTCTCAGGTGAGAAATTATTTTTTATTGATAAAATGATTGGTAATATCTCTTTTCAAAATAAATATATAAAAGCTAAGACTTATGTATTAATAATACTACAAACTTATTCGGTACTGACTAAATAGAATTATTTGATCTTTGGGATTTGGTGAAACATTCATTGCAAAATCATGACTAATATAAAATACAGTACCTGCAGTGTTTGTAAAGAAAAAATAATAAAATTTTTGTTTGTGCTGATTTTTTGACAGGGTTAAACAAGAGTTTAGAACCCATAACTGTCCATTCTCAAGTCTAGACTAAATCTTAGAGAAGTCAAACTGTATAAAAAAGTTTTGATAACTGAATCATTCTGAAGCATGTTCACAAATACAGGTTGAAGAAGATTGTTCAGAGTTAACAACAATAAATACACACTAAGTATTGTATAAGTTCAACTGACTTTCTTTTGGTATGCAGTTGGCTCCAGCTATATTTCAACAAGTTATGGATACCAGGCCTGCAGATTGTGATTTTGCAGTTGCTTACCTGAATGATATATTAATTAAAACAACTTGGGTATATGAAAAAGTTTTGAAAAAATACGAGAATATGCGTTCAAACTCAGTGAGGAAAAATGTGTATTGATTTTCCCTAAAATTAAATACCTATGCCAAGTTCACAATGAAAATGGTCATCAACCACATCTGTCAAATGTGAGTGAAATTAAGAATATGCCTCCCTCAACAAACGTTACTAGGTAGAACTGGACTAATTAATCTCAGTGTTTTGAAGGAATAAAAAAAAATACTAATAACAGATTTATCATTAGTCTACTACAATCCAAAAACAGAAATCATAGTGGCTTCAGATGTTGGTATCGGAGCAATAATTTTACATTAGTATAATGACAGTATATAAAAGACATCACACACACTTCATGATATCCAGCAGGATAAAACTACAATCAGATAAAAAAAAAGGCTTTAACAATAATATTTTCCGTGAAAACATTTTTACTAATTTATACATGAAAGGAGTTTTTGATTTCAAACTAACCACAGACCTCTATTATCCAATTGTTTTGAAAAAAGAAATTTCTATGCATACAACAAATAGATTAAAACATAGGTTAGTCAATTCAGGAATACTAGGAATACTGTTAGTAGGAATCAATATATACAATCTTCTAGTGAAAAAGTATGTCATGCTGGAGTATCATTTTATTAAATTATGATTTTAGGATAGAATACCAACTGTTCAAAAAATTAGGACATGCGGATGTGTTATCAAGACTGATACCTAAAAATACTGAAGCATTGAGAACATCCTCATTGCAGAGGTCAATATAAATAGAAAATATATTATGCAATGTAGTACGTGAATTATCAGTTACCCTGGAAGAAATTTTAAAACAGCAGAACAAGATGTGTTCATTGAAGATATAAAAAAAGCAACTAAAAGAAACTGAGAAAGAATGGAATAGTGATGTTAGCACAAAGAGTTGTAATACCACAGGAATAGGAATATCAAAGGGTTTTAATAATGAACATCAGGGAATTTCAAGGATGAGATCCCATATGAGAAGCTTTGTATACGAAACCAAAATGCATTAATCCATTAAAAATGTAGTAAAAGTTTTCAGAGGTTGTGCTCTGGCAGCAAAATTACCTATCATGAAAACACAACCTTGACCAAAAACAGACACTCCATGGTCAAGACTACATATAGATTTTTCAGGTCAAAGAAACAGTCACATTACCCTGTGGTAGTGGATAGCTTTACTAAGTTTCCAGAAATTTTTATGTGCAAAAAACTAACTTCTTTAGTGAAAGTCAATTTTTTTACATATACTGATATACATGATAGGGCATTCCAGATACCATAGTCTGGAATAACAGTACACAAAAATTTTAAATGAAATATCAGTTGATATCTACTTTCTTTTTGATTACTTTTTTATTGTTATGGCTCCTTAATAATGTTTTCTGTTTCCTAATTCTTTCACACCCAGTAGTCCCTTGTGACTTACTGGGTTTTACTGCATTCCTTGGATTAAATGTAATTAAAAAGTAAATATATATATATATATATATATATATATATATATATGGGGTATCAAAAATACTTTTACAAACTTTCAGGGAGGATTTCTGGCTCCATAACAGGGTAACATGTCTATATATACATATGTTCAAAAGGCTGTCATTGAATCTCAACACTGCAACTGATAACAAATGTTCAAAATGTCCTCCACTTGTCAAACGGTTTTGCAGGCTCTATGACATGTTGATGAAGTGTCACTGCATTATCAATTCTTGCAGAACAAACCAATTGTTTTAGGTGGCCCACAGATAAAATCTAAAGTATTGACATCAGGGGAACATGCAGGCCATGTAACCAGTCTGCTCCTACATATTCATCTTTCAAGGGAGATGTCAGCCAGTGCATTGTGAACAATGTGACTAAACTGTCTTAGAGCCCTGTCATGCATGAACCACTCACATCTTTGTATTTGAAAGGGTAAATTTTCTAGCAGGTCTGAAAGTGTATTTAAAATAAAATCCCCGTAGACAGCTCCTGTAAGTCATACTGGAAGAAAATATGGACCTACCAGACAGTTGCCTACAATTTCAACACACACAATAATTACTGATGCTGATGTATAATCTGTATAGTACCATGGGGATTCTAATCTGCTTACAAATTTTGATTGTGTAAAATTGTTATTCCAGTTTTCCAAATGTTTTCTTATTCATAAACAATAGACAAACAATGGATCAACAGTTTGTGCAATAAACCATTGGCTAATGTTCTCTTATGATAAGTGATTAGAGGGCAAAAAAACTGAATATGATACAGATGCAGGAGCTGCTCTTGAAGTACACACTATCCATTGTAACATTCTAAGGCCACTTCCACTTGATTTGTGCTGATACCTAGCTCATCTCCATCAGCCTGTAGAATGAGGTTCTTTGTGGTCAGGTATATGAACAGATCTTGGTCTTCCTTAATACATAGTAGTGCCACAGATCCTATCTCAGCAATGCAACAATAAACAGTAACAAAGGTTGGATGACTTTGCTTTCATCCTAGAAATGCAACTGATACAGCCTCACATCCATTAGCATTCATGCATCCATACATAAAAATCATATCTGCATTCTCAAGATATGAATATCCTGTCATTGTCAAAGAGAAAACTACTCAGTTATCTCACTACTGCACACATTAAATGGTGAAGACAGACTTGCCACAAATGTACACTACTGGCCATCATTATTAGGTCACCCCAGTTTTTTAAAAGAAATTATGTATTCATACTATTTTTGATATTTATTGCCAAATAAAAATAGAATGGTTCTTTTGTTATTATTACTTTGCAAAATTTTACAAGGCAAGGAAGCAAAGATGAACTCATCCAAATCACCCTAAATTTTCTTCATTCGTTCATTGATGAAATTGCAATATAGGTAATTATTAAATATTTATAAATTCATTTGATGCACATGTTATTGTAGAATATTAACAAAAGAACCATTAAGGTGAGAGACCTTAAAATAATCTGAAAATTATTAAAATTTAACTTGCTTTTTAGACCAGCAGATCCTCATCTAAAAAGTACTCAAAAGATAACTTGACCTGGACTTATCTCAATTTACTGTTTAACCTATAGCTGATGGGAGAAGTGACTGATTCATGTCTTTCCTAAATGTATTTGCACTCAAGTGAATGTAACAAACTCTACTAAAATTTGAACTCGACTCTTCTTGATTTCTTGCAAACTGCTATCCGTTAGCAGTTTCTTTTCTTGCACTTCCTATTTGAGGAACTCCCTTCCATATACTTGCTTCTCTGATAGCTACAATCTCCAAGAGTTTAAGTGCAAAGTCAATTGCCATCTTCTATCTTTATTTCAAAGGCTAGTTTCTTTTTGGTTTTCTTTTTTTATAATCATTTCACCCCAAGCAAGGCAGTACTGCCATTGAGGTACAGGCGTTACAGTGAGAGGAAAAGGATGTGTAGAAAAAATTAAAAAAACAACAAGGTACAAGGGATGTCAAAGAAAGGATAAATAAAGATGAGAATCAAGAAGATATAAGATGGCAATTGATGTAACACTTGAACATTTGGAGATTGTAGCTATCAGGGAGACAAGTATATGGAAGGGAGTTTCACAGGTGGGAAGTGTGAGAAAAGAAACTAATAGAATAGAAGTGGCCGTTACATTTTACAATTTTGATGGTAAGACTGAGACCTAGTTGCCAATTTAGTAGCATAAGTAAATTTAGTAAAGTTGTTAAAATATTTGTAGAAAAAACAGAGGGAACCTACATTCCATTGGTGAGAAGATGATTGAAGTCATGCTGCCAAATTGGAATCGATCAGCCTGCAGATCCTCCTTTGGATTTTTCTGAAAATTTGTTATAATTCTCTTGAACAGCTCTATCTTTTTAAGCATATATACTGTCCTCCATGGAAGCACCGAGGAGTAATGGATAGTGACTCAGATTGCAAAACCGGAGAACCAACTTCAAATTCTTGTCAAGTTCATTACATTCACTTATACATTAATGCTCTTGGGAAAGGTATGAATCCATCTCTTCTTTCCCCAGCTATGGGTAAATAGAAGAACAGATTAGATTCTATAGCCTTGGGTGGCAACCAGTCTAGGAGAAAAAAGAAATGAATTCAAAACCAGCCTGTGAAAAAGACAAGTTACAGAAGCAACAACAATAATGAACCAGCCAAGAACAGTGCAGTGGTGAGGGGTTGTCAATGGTCTATGCTACATTTGGAGTGATAGGATTAAAAAATGTTCTGCATATGATGCTTTTTTGGTGTTCTTAACTCCTTTGAAAATGCTTAGTTATCGGGTTCTACCTTTTTTCTAAAGTTTCGTAACTGACAATTGGGGATCATCGCTTTCTGTGCTTTTCTTTTTTAACCTGACTTTATGAATTTAAGACTAGTACTTGATTGGCCATGTTTGAATTTCACTTGGATTTGTTGCATTCACTTACATGCAAATAACCATGGGAAAAGTATTAATCCATCTTTTCACCCTCCGGATATGGGTTGAATAGCAAGAAAGACTGGTTTCTGTAGCTTTGGTTGGCAACTAGTCTAGTACAAAAAGAAATGGCAACCTACTGCAGGAAAATCTTCTGCCTGTTCATGAATCAAAAGAGACATGGTTCCCAAGCATGTGTCATGTATGGCAGTTAACTGACCAACTGACTAGTTTGGCAGCTAGGTCTCATGGTGCTACTCTCAAAATTGCTAAATGTAACCATAATTTTTATTCTTATAGTTTCTTCTCTTGCACTTTTCATTTGTGAAACTCTCTTCCAGCTTCTTAATTTCCTGTCAACTATGATCTTCAAAAATATCTATTTTAATGTCAGTCATCAATCATTACATTCTGTATCCTTGAATCTTGTTCATTTTCTTGTCCTTTCTCCTCAGTGATGTTTTCTTGCTTTCTTTCACTCTCAGTAATCCATTGCACCTCAGTGACTTTCTAATACAATATCAAGATCTTCAAAGTGGGCAATGCTTTGAAATGGTATTTTCTCTATCCCAGCCAACTTTCAACTAAGACCTTCTGTTTACTGTTATCCAATGAATACAGCTTATTACCTACACACTTATAACTTATAAATGTGTCTTTCTTCTCATCCCCTTTTCTGTTATCAAAAGAAATAAGAAATACTTAGCAAGCCAAGTGTGGATGGTTGGTAGAGGAGCCAATAGGATGGTCGAAATAGAAATCCAATTCTCTGCAGGTTGATGAGTGTTGGGGATGAGAAGTTTCTGACTATATATAGATATAAGTATTGCACTACTTACAATACAGTCCACCCCTTCTTATACATTCCACATGTTAGATATATCTGGCTCCTCCCACATCTTTGGCACTGACCGACAAAGATTAGACAGTTCGTTGAAGAGTTGATCTTGAAAGGCATTGAAGATAGTAACTATACAAAGAAAGATAAGTCAATAGTAGTATAATTAGTGTGCAGGATTTGTACTTTTGGTTGTCAAGTAGTTGAAAGTGGTGAAAGTATAGTAAGCTTCTGAAAAAGCAGTAAATAAAATTCCTACCAACACAAGACAAACCATTTACAGGTTTGTTTGATTTTGTTATTTCTGACAAGTTTCAAAATGTTCATTTTTAGATATATAATAACAGTTAAGACAGAAAGAGGCGTGGTCATGCATTTACATGTACTGTAGACCAAAGATTTGGTGCCAGCCTCTGTATTTGATAATTAGCAAATTTCATACCTTTACATTATTCAGACTATTGTCTTTATCATGGTTGACATATGCACAATGTTTTAGCTATTGTACACTCTGACAGTCACCAGGTGATTAGAATTTTGAACTCAACCCTTTATTTTGATCCCTGGGATAGATTGTTCTTGTTCCATGAGTCATGCTACTTCTGGATGTCTTAGTTATCTTCCTTTAACTCAACATTCTAAATTATTTGTTCACCATTGCTGAAGCCAGGAATTGAACTCACAACTCTTTTGGGTCAAGTCACTAGATCCAACCAATGCTTTAATTTATTGGGTCATGTGTCCTTGTGCTGTTCCTGCTAACCACTGACAACATTCCAGCCTGTGCCATTCCTGCCAGACACTGATGACTTTCCAGTATTTGCCGACCAATGACAATGTTTCAGCCCAGAGCTGATCCCACCGACCACTGATGACCTTCCAGCCCAGGGTCATTCCAGTCGACTGCTACAACATTCCAGCCAGTGCCATTCCTGCCGACTGCTACTACATTCAGGCTTGTACCATTCCTGCCTATTGCTGACAATGTTCCAGCCTGCGCCGTTCATGCCAGATGCTGATGACATTATTGTTGACAATGTTCCAACCTAAGCTGATCCTGCAGTCATTGCCAACATTCCCGCCTATGGCCTTTCCCAATTTCCAACTGTTAGCTTGTCATTTTTATCATAATAAAAATTGATAAATTCTATATTTTCATCTCCGTCTCCTCATTTTATTTTTGCTGTTTTTGCACACACAAAAGTTTGTGGGGTGGATATCTTTACCGTTTCCCTGCAACATATACATATGTATATATATATATATATATATATATACACACACATGCACAAAATTACAAACACACACACACGCACACACACACACACACACACAAACAGAATCAGTACATAAACTTATGATCAAAAAAATATTTACTTAACACAGCCAACATTTCATTTTAAACATAATCACCTCTGTGAGTAATGTATCTAATTCAGTGGGGAAGATTCAAAACATAGTTTCAACATTATAAATAAAAATTTTCAGATCAAAATTCGGTAAATAAACATGTTAGGCCTTGGGCTTATTGATCCAAACACATTATTTTTTTTGCCAGAGCTAAGTTTAGTAAATAATTAGATATGTAAGTTTTTAATCTGAGAAAACAACTTTTTCAACAAGAGAAAATGCTATCAAACTGATGAAATGCATGTATTTCTCTACATAATCACAAGTATACTTTCCAATGCAGTCACCATCATTCAAACTTTCTAACCATTTTCTTCATTTGTTCATATAGAAAGTTCCCAGCTTATTTTTTATCCAAATATACAAAGCAAATTCTGAAATGGAATCAGATAGCAAATGTTGACATTAAAGTATCTGTTCCGTTTTTCAGAACAATCAGAAGCCTACAGGTGACAAATCATGTCTTTACAGGCAATGTACAACAACTGTGCATTTTAGATATTTCACTGTTTATTGAGTGCGATCTGACCTTGCATTGTCATGATGCAGGAAGTTTTCTTTTCAGGCCATATTCTGCCATTGCATTGTTTGAGCTCTCACATTGCTTCCTTTTATTTTTTTTATTTTTATCCAGGAATTGATTTTACTGTGGATACTACTCTGAACACTACATTCTTAACCTCTTCAAGCCTAGAGTCAATTGTTATCTATCCTTCCTATCTTCAGGAACTTGACTTTGTACAACTTGTTCTTGTCTCAGTGTATCTATGCGTAAATCATATCTGTTAGATTTAAATGACCAGCAAAAGAGGTGAATGAATTTTGAAAAATTTAATCATTTATTCATTTGATAGATATTATTTCTAGTAGAAAAAGGAAAGTATGTATATATATATATGTATATATATATCATATAAGATATATATATATATCATATATATAATCATATAATATATATATATATAAGATATATATATATACCAGCATGCAGTGTGGGTATAGAAGAATCCAAAGGAGTATCCTGTACATACAGTGGTAGGATAACTCTCTAATAGAGCTCTAAACATATATGCATATGAATACATACAATTTCTTTTTGTGTGTGTGAAAAATTCTTTGTTAAATAAAGACAAAAGCTGATGATGGTTCACCTGAAATAGGCCTATACTTCTGATTCACCATGAGATAACATGTATGCCTTAATATATATATATACATACCAGCCATAATTATTAGGCCATCCCAGTTTTTTGAAAGAAATGACTTATTTCATAATATTTTTAGCATTTATTGCCAAGAGGATGATTCTAAATGAAAATAGAATTGTTCTTTGTTAATATTGCACAATAACATGTGTGACAAATGAACTGTTCAGGTGTCCAGTTTTTGTGCTCTCTTCCCCATGCTAGTCTCTTCTTATTGGCTGACCAAAGCAAGGGCCTCCTGGCTGCCTTGTAAAATTTTGCAAAGTAATAATAGCAAAAGAACCATTCTATTTTCATTTAGAATTATCCACTTGGCAATAAATATTAAAAACAGTATGAAATACATCATTTAAAAAAAAACTGGGTGGCCTAATAATTATCGCCGGTAGTGTGTGTGTGTATATATATATATATAATGCATGTAGATATATATACTTTCAATTAGTCAATAAATAAAATTTGAGAAATAAAAAGACAACAAAATGATAACAATATTGGCAATAACATTGATTATATTTATTATATATTATTTGATGAATATGGGACAAATATCAGCAAATAAAAGCTGAAATTCTGAACACTTGTTTCACATTTATATTTTTATCTTAAATTGAAATGTCTTCAGGGAACAACAAAAACAAATTGGCCTTGTTGTTCTAATACTTTCAGTGTGAACTATATATATATAAAAGAACAAAGAATAAAATTGCAAAGTTCAAAACATTAATTTAAAACAGGTCTATATAAAAAAATTTGACCAATAAATATTTACTTAACTTTTACATGAGAACATGTCAATAACTACAAAATTGTACTTTTTTTTTTCAAAAAAACAATGTCTTATCAGCTAGTAAACAATGATTTTTAACTACCTGATGAGACAGTGTTTTTTTAATGTTGAAACAAAATGTACAATTTCTGTAGTAGTTATTTACATGTTCTAATGTAAATGTTAAATAATATACATACACACACACACACATATATATATATATATAATTATTTTAATTACTTAGTTTTTGGTCATAATTAAATTAGACCAGCACACGGAAATATTATATCTTCTAAATTTGAAAATTGCATGTTCAAAAAAATCCCCATCACATGAGTGTTCATAAAAAATCAGTAAAATCAACTATTATAAATTGCCTGAAGACAACAGATGGTAGAAACCTGGTTTGCAAATGGAATATATATATATATATATGTGTGTGTGTGTGTGTGTGTATACATATATATATATATATATATATATATATATATATACATTCACACACACTATACTCTAATCCTAACTGCATCTGGCAGCAAGCTCTCTGACTAGGAGGTTTAGAGGAGCATGAAACCACCTCTTCATCACTGTTCTTCTCTGGTCCACTCTCATCTTGATTGGTAGCTCCTGTTAGGGTCCTAGCTATGGGCAAATAGTTATCCTCCAAACTGTGGTCAAAATACTATGAACATATAAAATAAGATTTTTACAGTAAAACTTCCAGCAACACTTTTTGCAAGAAAATATTACTAGCAGTACATTTTTTTAAGAAAAAATATTTTACCAGCAATATATTTGACTTTTGACCAAAACAACTAAACTACTTCCCGCATTGTGGAAATATCCTTCTTTAAGATGGGTCTCACAGATTTTCTCCTTGTTTGTAAAGCTTAGACATAATATATAGAGAGAAAGATGACAGTAGAATTCTCCTCCATAAAACAAGTCCAATTAACATAGACTGATTGAGACAGGAACTGATAAAATTTTTCAAAGATCAAAATATATCGGTACTACCACCAATGTTATAGTGTTAAGCTTTCTCGGTGTGACCGTGGTTATTACAAAACATACACCAACGATTTAAATGACCATAGATATGTCAGTAAAGAATCAAACCACCCTAATAATATTCTAGATAACTTACATAAATCAAAATTAGATTATCTACTAACTCCAGGAATAAGGAATTATTTCATAATAAGATTAAATATATGAAAGCTTTAGAAATAAACAACCATGAAGTAAATTTAAAACAAAAAAGATAAAAACTAAACTGATATTCTATAGGCAGAACATTTTGTAGCTTAATCCAAATTTTAATCATAATGTTCAAACAAATATTGGAAGAAGTCTCCTAAATTTCATTCATAAGCACTTTAATCATTTACCAGCACCGAAAAAGATTTTTAACAAAAATAATGTTAACATCAGCTATAGCTGCATTAGTAACATCAATATATATATATATATATATATATATATATATATATATATATATATATATATCCCAGCATAACAATATTATAAGAAACATATACATGTCCAACAAATTTAATTTTTAAAAATTAAATGCAAGTGCTAAAAATATGATCTGTCTTTTAAACAACCAATGTATGATTGATAATATTGTATATTAAGCTAGCATACATTCAGGTAACAATGTCAAATTTAATTTTCTTTCCACTGAAAATCTTTGGAAATTTTGTTTCTACCATCATCAAATAATTCTAGTTAATATAAAATACATAAACACACTGCTCTCTTAAAATACTTCTGCCAATTAAAGAATGGTGGTAATGCACCCATTATTACATGAGATATTATGGCTAAAACCAAATATTAACAATGGGAAAGGTGATAGATACAATTTATGCCTTGTTGAAAAATTTATTCTAAAACACTTGAGTAACCCTAGGTTATTAAACAAGAGAAATGAATTGATGGTTAGATGTAGGCATAAAAATGAATATCTGCTGAAAAAATGTTAATACAGGTTAATTATTAATTATTTTTTTTTTGCTTTTGTAAAGAACTAGTAATCTTCCTTTATGCTTAATTTAAAAAATTAATAATCACAACTCTAAAATAATTTATATGTATATAAATCCTATTTATTTTAGATACCCGATAAATTAAAAAAACAAACTCTAATCCTAATATATTTGTTTGTGAGAACATTGCAGTAACCAGATATTTTATTAAATTTAAATTATGTAAAGGTCAGTCTGTGGATGTGCATTGTGGTGCAGTGGATATCAACTTGAAACGACAAATCGGGGAGCCAAGTTCGAATTCCAGTTGAACTCCTTGCATTCACTTACACACAAATACCCTTGAGAAAGATATTAATTCATCTCTTCTCTCCAGTTACAAGTTAAATAATAGGACAGATTGGGTTCTGTAGTCTTGGCTGGCAACCAGTCTACTACAGAAAGCAATAGCAACCTACTGTGGGATAATCTTCTGCCCAGTCAGTCATGTCTCTTTTGAGACATGATCGCCTAAAAGCATGTAGAACTTAACTGACTGAATGGTCAGTCTATACTCAGGACCTCAAGACTGCATTGTGCATGAAACTCCAAGTCGTGTTACCAGTAAAGGAATATATATATATATATATATATATATATCTTGACTCATCAAGAGGTGTGATTAAAAAATGATGTATACTTTAAAAATTAAATTTATTGAATGTCAGTATTTTGAGAAAAAGATGAATGTTTGCTTAATTTGGATGTAAGGGAATGTTTTTTATACAAATTTGAATTCTACTTTTTCTGTTAGAAAGAAGCTATATATCAAATATTTTATTTATAAAATTATGAATATGTCATTAAGATATATTCATATTTTAAGCTTCAATAGCTTCATGAAATTGGATGAATTTATACTGATGCAAGATTAGCTTGCAGAAAAACTGGCTTTTTGCATCATAATCATGAGTCTGACTTCAAAATAAAATTTCATTTAACATGTTCATTTTGATGGTCACCTGCATCATTCAGTATTGATAATAGGTAAAAAGAATTGGTTTGGAGCACTTTCTGATTTTGTACACCTTATTTATAGAGGAAAAAGCAAACTGTATGGGCAAAATTAGTTAAGTGTTTAAAACAGAGAATTTGAATCAGCAAATTCAGTTCAAATTAAATTTTGCATACTTTTGTCCACCATGTAATCCAGTATAGACTGTAAGATGTTACTTGAAGAGATGTATCAAGTCAAGAAACTGACATACCTTAAAAAATTCAGTGAAATGACCAGTATAGTATTCAGTTTATCTATTAAATCCTTTGATTTAAAGAAATTTAAAGACTTTAAAGACTTGGTAAAAAAGAAATTATGCTTCAATATTCAGCAGAAGAAGTTAAGATATTTTAAGAAGAAAGGTTTTGTAAACATGTATTTTCAGTGACAATTGCTGTAACTGGTCAATCATTACAGAACCATTATATTATCCATTTACAGGTTTTGTGATTTTATGCTTAAAATATATCTGAGAGGATATTTAATTTTTACCATATATTTATTTTCATAATATTTTTTCTTAATGGAATGATAAGGTAAAGCATATTTTTTGCTTCGTCTTTTTAGATTCAGCTTTTGTCTTTAGGAAATACAGGATCAGACATCATTGTAAACTTCATAAAGAAAGTCATGAATTATTGATTCAGTGTCCATAATAAAATATTTGAGAAAATTATTGATATCTATTATTGTAACATAACTAAAGACGTTTTACCATTTTTGATGATAAAATCCTCTTCAAAGTTTTTTTTTGTATCTCATAAAATTTGTTTTCATAGTAAAATACTATAGAAATTTAGTCTTTTTTTCAGGATAGCAGAATTTGCTTTTATACTGAAATGATTAAAAAAGTTACTGCTTTTATTTTTAAAAAAGTGATTTATTGGTAATATTGCCAAGACAATGTTTGAAGTATTTTTAATAACAAATTTCTTGGACACGGGGAAGGAGGGCTTGGAAGGCAAAAACAGTAATCTGTAATGTGATCAATCCCAACTTGGTAGCTCAGATACAGTCCCTTCTCATCAGCCTGTGTCTTTTCTACAAATACTTTCATGGCTTCTGGTCAGATGAACTTAGCTCACTGGTACCCCACTAACATGAATCTGCTCGAGCCACAAGATTAGCAACTAGGCCCCACCCTTTTACTGGAAACCAATAAATTGCAAATGCAAATTCTACTTCAGCAGCTTCTTTTGTTGCACTTCCCACCTGTGGAATTCTTTACTGTTTTTATAGCATATCAACCTTGGTGGGTCATTTATTGCCAACTAAATTTTATTTATTTATTGCTGGTAATACCTTTTTCTTTCGAACAATTTATTGTTGTTTTCATATAAGTTTTGTGTCTAGTAATACTTTTTTCTTTTCAAGTATCAAGATTCATTGGGATTTGTTTGTAAGGGCAGGGTCCCCAAGTCCTACCCTTGTTATTTAACCTATAACTGGAGGGAAGGGACAGATTAATACCTTTCCCAAGGGTACCAGTGCTTAAGTGAATGCAGGGTATTCAACTGGAATTTGAACTCGGCTCACCGATTTCTTTTTCTGAGCCAATATCCACTGCACCACAACTCACATCCGTTACTAAACAGTTACAGCACATGGTATTCCAAGTGGTCACCCATCTAAGTACTGACCAGTCTCAACATTGCTTAAGTTTGATGATCGAGTGAGAACTGGTGTATTCAACATGATATGGCTGTAAGCCTTCAATGTTTGGACAAGGAATTGTAATTTTGAACCACAGCCTTTATTATATCTACTGGAATTGATTGTTCTTGTTTCATGTGCCATGCTTATTCCGGATATATCAGTTTCAATTATTTCCTTTTAGTATTTGAACTCTCCAACTTTTTGTTCACCTCTGTTGTGGCCAGATATTGAAATCACAACTCTTTGAGTCAAATCACTGGTTTACTTTAACTCATGCTCTTATCTACTAGGCCATGTGTTCTTGGGGATGAAATAGAGGGTTAGGTTTGAAATTCCAATCATCTGAAAAAAGTGGGAGTGTGCAATGACCAAAATGTTGTGGATATAACAACAAAGATGAGGATAACTCTGAACAATGTAAATAGTTACTATACTTTGTGTCAGACATATAGACAGATGTCTCTTTAGAATGTAGATCTTGGCACTCAACTTTTTTTCATCTGTGAATTGTCATGATATATAAAGAAAGATAGAGGAGTGGTTTCTTGTTACTTTCTTCAGAGTTTTCCTTCACTCAGACTGGTTGCCATACAAGGCTAGAGAGCCTAGTTTGCCCTGATATTTTACCCATAGGTGAGAATGAAGAGAAGCGATAGACTGATGCCTTTCCCCAAAAGAATTTGTGTAAAAGGTAATGTAATAGACTATGCTGGATATTGAACTCAGCTTGTCAATATCCATTACACGACACACATATCCTTTAAATCTTGTGTTATAACCATGGATTATTTTTTATTCTAATACAGTTTCCAACCTGAATCCTCACCCTTTGTTCGTAATTCACAAAGATACATTTCACATAGTAAAAATTTGCACTGTAATCATTTTGTGAATACTGTTTAGATTTTTTATAATTTGGGCTGTAACTTGAATGAGTATAAAGTGATAAAAACAAGTATTCAGTACATGCCACAAAAACCTGTTTATTGCTTTGTTTTTTGGCACATTTACAGTACATAGATGTTTAGAACTTTAGAGCAGCAAATACAAACAAAACCTACAACAGATGGATTTATGGCAGTGGCCAAAAGTTTGTTTGCTTTATTAAGTAGAAATTTTGCTTCATACCTGCAAAAAAATATTTGCCAAACCAGTACATAAAATTATAAGATATATCTATGATGTGAATTAAAGACTTAGTTTTTTCATTGTATATATACATAAATAGAAACTATGCTTAAATGAAAAAGTCTACACAAATATGAGTATACATATATATATGTGTGTGTATGTGTGTGTGTATGTGTGTGTGTGTGTGTGTGTGTGTGTGTGTGTGTGTGTGTGTGTGTGTGTGTGTGTGTGTGTGTGTAAATTATTTTTATTATCCAATGTTAGTTCTTATTTATAGTGGGTACATACAAAATAAAACAGGGGTCACAACTCATATATGTGTAGACACACACACACATATATATATACATATATATATATACAGATACACACACATTTCTTCTTCTATAAGTATTCATGGGTGCACATATATGAGTTGTTACCCCTGTTTTATTTTGTATGTACTCACTATAAATAAGAACTAACATTGGATAATAAAAATAATTTACACACACACGCATATACATGTATATATATATATATATATATATAAAACCACAAATACAAACTCTTGTTTTCTAAGCTATGATAGCTAATGTCAAGAAAAATATAAACTAGCAGTGATGAAATTTTGAAATAGAACACCCCAAATTTCCTCATGCCAAAAAATATTTCTAATAAAACCGAAAAAAACATAAAACAAACACAATAATTTTCCCAACTACACCGACAAACAAAATCGTTCTTAGATATAATACACAACACCAGTTATAAAAATATAACAAAAAAAATGTCCAACATCTGTATTGACTTGACCTAAAGAGTTGTGATCTCAATAAGAATCTACAGTAGTGGTGAACAAATAACTTAAAGAGTTAAGTTAAAGGGAGATAGCCCATGGATACCAAAAGTGGCTTTGAACATGGAATGAGAATATATACCCTAATAATTGTAATAAAGGCTTCAGTTTGAAATTCTTAGCATCTGGAAAAGGCAAGCACTTACAATGGCTGAAACATTGTAAACATGGCAACAAAGATGAGAATAGTCCAAATAATGTAAATAGTGTAAATAACAAAAAATATTAACATTTTATCGCAACTAGATGCACAATAATTACAGGCATGAATTGAATGAGGAAAATTATTCAACACCTTATTTCTATTATAAACAATGAAAATGTGTAAAATTTATATACATATATGTGTGTGTGTGTGTGTGTGTGTGTGTGTGTGTGTGTGTGTGTAAATTATTTTTATTATCCAATGTTAGTTCTTATTTATAGTGGGTACATACAAAATAAAACAGGGGTCACAACTCATATATGTGTACACACACACACACACACACTTATATATATATACATATATATATATATATATATATAGATAGATACACACACATTTCTTCTTCTATAAGTATTCATGGGTGCACATATATGAGTTGTTACCCCTGTTTTAAATTCTTAGCATCTGGAAAAGGCAAGCACTTACAATGGCTGAAACATTGTAAACATGACAACAAAGATGAGAATAGTCCAAATAATGTAAATAGTGTAAACACAAAAAATATTAACATTTTATCGCAACTAGATGCACAATAATTACAGGCATGAATTGAATGAGGAAAATTATTCAACACCTTATTTCTATTATAAACAATGAAAATGTGTAAAATTTATATTGCAGAAAATGGAAGACCATTAATCTCATCATTACTTACCAAAATAACTCCACTAAATCAAAATTAACAATGACCAAATAAAAATTCCAAGCAACTGAAGAAAGCTGGAGAATGCAACAACTGAAACTTTGTGAATATGGCAATAAAGATGAACACAACAGTTTGAACAATTTATATAATGTTATTTATTTTAGTTGTGATTGTTTATTTACCACCCAAGAATATACTTACCTTTTTTCAGTTTTGCCATTTTCATCTAATAAAGTTTGCTATGCCTTTACACCTAACAATCAATTTATCAATCCAACCTCCTTCAAATGAATCTATTTGCTGTAGAGTTTTGCTTTCAAACATTTCTTGTTGATGCTTTGGTCTGAACTGGGATAAAATAGCATCATAGATTAGAAGCGCTTCCAAATTTAAAGAATAATCCATTAAGCAGTGTTTCAACATTCCATGACCATAAGCCTATTCATTATTTAGTATAGCTCTTCATTGATTTTTTTAGTGTCAGTCTTTAGATAAAGGATCCTTATAAAGGTTTATCCATTTTAGCCAAGAAGCTTTTACAAACTGCAACCTCACATTAAACAGAAGGTTTCTGAATATTTTCCTGCTTTTGTAGATCAGTCTGTTAATTCCCATACGTGATATATTCTTGGGTGGTAATGTCTCTTTTGATCCATGACTAATTATGCAGAAGATTTTCCCACAGCAGTTTGCCTTTACTTTCTGCAGTAGACTTGATGCCAACCAAGGTTATAGAACCCAATCTATCCTGTTATTTAACCAATAGTTGGAGAAAGAAGAAATGGATTCATACCTTTCCCAAGGGTATTTGTGCATACGCGAATGCAATGAATTCAGCTGGAATTTGATCCTGGCTCTCCAATTTCTCATTCTGAGCTGCTATTTATTCTACTACAAATCACATCCACATGGATACCAACAACAAAAAACAAATATGAAGCAAAGTCAGCCCAGATATGTACATAAGATCATGCAACAAATTCAACTAGAATTAGCCGAGTTTGAATTCCTATTGAATTTGTTGCATTCACTTAGGTGAAAATACCCTTCAGAAAGGTATGAATCCATCACTTCTCCCTCCAGTTATGGGTTGAATAGCAGGATAGATTGGGTTCTATAGCCTTGGTTGACAAACAGCCTCTCATTGAAAGGAATGGAAACCTACTATGGGAAAATATTCTATCTAGTCAGTCAGTCTAGTCAGTTACACACAAGCAGCAAATATTCAGAAACCATGTTTCCTGTTTAATGTAGAGTGCAGAATGTGTGTATTTGCTATTTAAAAATTACTTAATTTGCACTGTTTTCATTCAAACTATTAACCTAATTGTTGCAGTTTTTTATCAAAACATTTTGACCATTGTGCCTTCTGGCCTTCATCAGGTTTATATTGATCCAAGTAATCTACAGAAAGTTTCAAACTGAAGCCTTTATTTAATATCCAGGGTTAGACCAGTCTTATTCCACTGCCCATGTCAAGGTATATCTTAGCTTGTTCTTATGTTTAGTTATTTCTTGCCCTGTTCCACTGAGTCTATGTACACAATGTCTGACCCAGAAATTACACTCCACCCACATCTATTGAACAGGTGAAGAGGCTCATCCCTTGTTTCCTGTTTAGGATGCGGTTTCCGGTTTTCCCTTTTCAAGTCTTTTCACTCTTTTATTTTTTTTTTCCAATTGGAGTAGATAACTAAACTATCGCCCGGTTCACACTCCACCCACATCTATTGAACAGGTGAAGAGGCTCATCCCTTGTTTCCTGTTTAGGATGCGGTTTCCGGCTTTCTCTTTTCCATTCTTTTTACCCTTACGTAGCCCCCTGTGCATCAGTGGCATTATCGCCTTGCTTGGGGTGATATGATTAAAAAAAAAACAAAAAAAAAAACTTAAAATTACTGTTACCAAATTTACAAACCAATGCTTCAACTCACTAGGCTATTTTTCCCAAGTAATCACTTCATAACTGACTTAGGTACCAAAAAATATTTCATTGAGCAGCATGTGTTCAAACCCAGACTAACTGATTCTAACTGCTATCTAGAGGATGATACTGCAGTCCTATAGCCACTGTCTGTCTAGACTTGATTACTGTCTGTGTGTAAGCAATTTGTGTGGACAGTTACTGTCTCTATAGACTGCTTTCATTTGTGTGTTGTAGTGTTTGCCAAAAATAATATGATTTGCATGAGTCTTCTATTCAATGAAAATTTGCTTTGATAAATTAGAGTTAACATGTTTTCACTTATAATTCTTCCAAAATCTTGGCAGCCATTGGCATCAATAGAGAATCATGCTGATCTTTAGACAAGTCCAACAGGATATTTTCAAAATGCTGACTTTAAGTTTCTCAGCAAGATTCAGGACAGATAAATTTCCTGGCAATTCTGCTCAAAACTTTACAATGATAAGTTTACTAAAATGGCAAACCTAAGTACAATACTGCATTAAAAGTCAGTTAATCAGTTAAGTGCCATACGTGATACACGCTTGGGCAATCATGTCTCGAAAGAGACATGACTAACTGGACAGAATATTATCCTGCAGTAGGTTACCATTGCTTTCTGCAATAGACTGGTTGCCGACCAAGGCTATAGAACCCAATCTGTCCTGTTATTTGACCCATAGCTGGAGGGAAGAGACAGATTAATACCTTCCCCAAGGGTATTTGTGCGTATATGATTGCAACAAATTCAACTGAAATTCGATCTCAGCTCTCCAATTTCTTGTTTCAAGTCGATATCCACTGGACCACAATGCACATTACAAGACCACACAATAAAATGTCAATACATTCTTTATGGCTCATGAGATTGGCACTCCATCAGCACTTTTCTACCATGAATTGAATATTGATATTTGAGATGCAATATAACATACTTGTTTGGATAAAGTCATGCTGCCTAAACATACAATTTCATATATAAACCACTACAAAAAGTTTTGTATGCTACAAGAATTCTTCTATTTGGCTAACTGATGAGTTTGTGTAACAGAAAATTTTTAATAGTTATTGTTCACATTAGCATTTTGTTGTTGAAATTATATCTAAACTCCGCTGTTCATGCAAGGAACATTACTTTTTGCCAATTGCTTAAATACACTTTTGGGAGTGCTTTTGTTTTGTTTATATATATATATATATATATATATATATATATATATATATAAATTTATATATATATATATTTGTATATTTATATACATATTTATTTATATTTATATTTTTTGTTTTGTTTATATATATATATATAACTTTGCAGTGTAGATATAGAAGAATCCAAAGGAGTATCCTGTATATAAAGTGGTAGGATAACTTACTAGCAGAGCTCTAAATATATATGTATAAAAATACATATAGAGCAAATATACGTAAAAATAAGATAGACACGTTATTTCATGGTTAAATGGAAATAAAGGCCTATTTCAGTTGAACCATCTTCAGCTTCCATCTTTATTGTACAGAAGATTTTACATGAACACTTTATGTAAAATTTTTTGTACAATAAATTTTACACAAACCATTCGTGTAAAATCTTCTGTACAATAAAGACAGAAGCTGAAGATGATTTGCCTGAAATAGGCCTATACTCCTACTTAACCATGGAATAACATGTCTGTCTTATTTTTATGTGAATATATATATATATATTAAACCATAAATTTTGAATAACCTCATCTAGGATGTAGTCTATTTTGTCAGATGAAGATATCAGTCCTCTGTGTCAACCCTTGTTTCAAGTCCAGATGACAGACATCTTTGTCTGCTGAAATAGACTATTCTCCAGATGGTTTAATAAATATTTGCTCTGTAATTAAATATAATGAGCTCTTTTTGTGGATCATTTTTACTATTTTATAATTTTTAATATCATATTATGAGGATCCACTTAGATCATTTACTAAAGAAAATCTTTCTTAACATTGGATTGTTTACTGTCATATATATATATATATATATATATATGGCATGAAACAGACTGTCACCACTGTTTGCAGACCTCAATGTCTACTTTTATATTTACATCATTTCTATCCCTGAAATTGAGCACATAAATTGAAGAAGATAGTCTTGTGGGAACTGACGGTCCCCTGGGAAGAAAATGCAGAGGAAGCTCATGAAAGGAAAAAGTTAAAATATGACGAACTGCTGGAGAGTTGCAGGGTTAAAGGCTGGAGGGCTAGCTGCACTCCTATAGAAGTGGGGACTAGAGGATTTGCAGCAAGGTCAACAGAACAGCTAATTGGTTATGGATCAAAAGAGAGAGTGCCTGGATTCCAAATTGTTAGCCGAAATTCTGCGTCTAAATTAATGTTTCAGATGAGCTCATGTGCGGTTTGCCTCTAAATGTAAAGTGGCTCTGACTATCGCCAATCGGAAGCATTTGCAAGGTTTCGTACCGGGCCTAAACATAATTTTCCAGTGTCTGAAACCGCTTATCGAGGGTGGGCCGGAGGGCGATCATCTCTGGTCGGGTCGGCGCGGTAAGGGGCGTATGATGTTGAAAGACTCGAAACCCCCTAGTGATCCTCGCGATGACATCACTGACGACACCCTCTAGCGCCCCCATTACGGTGCGTATGTTTGAAATGAAAAAAAAAGGAAACTTTAATTCTTAACTATAGCATACCTTAACAAAGAAAAAATATTAAATTGTCAGAAAAATAATGGCTGCTTGAAGTGTTGTATTTTAAATAGGCCATTTTAACATAGTATTCACAGTATATATTAAGTTGATATACATGATAACATGTGTATTTAAATAATTTTTAACTTATTTTCAGACAGAAATATTCTTGAAGCATAGAAGCCTTAATTCTGAACACGACAAAACATGATCTTTACAGTTTTTACATTATTTGGACTATTGTCCTCATCTTTGTTGCCATTTGTATGACGTTCCGACCGTTGTATGATTCGGCCTTCTTCACATGCTAGGAATTTCGAACCAAACCCTTTATTACAATCACTGGGGTATATGAACTCCATCCCTTGCGTAAAGTTTTGATTGGAAGTCATGAGCTATCTCCCTCTAACCCTGCAATTTACTTGTTTACAACTGCTGTAGCCTGGTATCAAACTCACAACTCTTTGGGTCAAGTTACAGGAACTAACCAACGTCTGTATCCACTGGGCCATGTGTCCTTAATCTGTAAATACTACCTCATCTCAGAAATATAGACAAACATGATTTGTGTTTACTTTTCTTGCATAAGTTCAAACTTATGCGCAATGCCTCTCAAACTTCTGCCAATATCAACAGAGCATGGAGGTGTGGGTCTACAAGTGAGTGAACAGTACAAAGCTGGTTCCAGAAATTTCATACACATGGTGAGAGCTTTGAACATGAAGGAGACAGAGAACAGTCACGCAGTCTTTACAACAAACAATTGCAAATATTTCTTGAGTAAAAATCCACATCAAAGTATCAGAGAAATGTCTCAGATGCTTGGTGTCAGCACTGCAACAGTTTCAGGCCATTTGCAAAGTATTTTTAAAGTGAAAAAGCTTGATAGATGAGTTCCTCATGATCTAAATAAAAATCAAAAACTAAGGCATTTTGAAATATGCTCAATGCTCTTTCTACATAGCACCAAGATCACTTTCTTGACAGAATAGTCATTTGTGATAAAAAGTAGATCATTTATGATAACTGTAAATGATCAGGTCAATGGTGTGATTGTGATGAGTCCTCTAAACATTTTCCAAATCCAACGTTACATCAGCAAACGATTTTGATGACTTTCTGGTGGTCTGCAATTGGTGTTATCAACTACAACTTTCTGGAAGCCAATCAGAGCATTAGAGCAGAGATTTACTGCAAGCAACTTGTTGAAATGCATGCACACCTGCAAAAAATGAGACATGCATTGGTGAATCAATGTGGTCTAATTCTGCTCCATCATAATGTGTGGCCACATGTTGCAAGAATGACATTGCAAAAACTCACAGACTTGGTATACAAGAGTTTACCATATCCTCCATATTCTCCTAATCTTTTTCCCACTGATTATAATTTTTTTAGGCATTTAAACACATTTTAAATGGTAAAACTTTTAGGTTTAAACCAGAGGTACAATCAGTTTTTAAAGATTTTGTTGCATCATATTCAATAAATGTTTATCAACGAGGAATATATAATCTTGTCGATTGATGGTAGAGGGGCATAGATACTCAAGGCTTGCATTCTGACTAATTTCAACATTTCTACAATAATTTTTCAAGAATAAAATTATGTTTCTGAAATCGGGCATTATTTTTGTAACAACCGGATATATTTTATGCATATATATATATATATATATAAACTAACTAAAGAGCCAACGAACCTACCAAGGTTTCACCTAACTGGATCCAGTTAGGTGAAACCTTGGTAGGTTCATTGGCTCTTTAGGTTAGTTACTTTCTTTGTTTGTTCTACTTGCGTATTGAGCACTTTTTGTTTTAGGTTACTCGTCTCGGGTTTTTTCTTTGGACTACGTACTTTGACTGATGTTCAAGTGCTTAGCTCTTTCTTTTTTATTACCATTTTTTCCTTCCTTGTATATACTCAGAGGGTTTTTTGAAATGAGTATAGTGATAAGTTTACACATATATATATATATATATATATATATATATATATTTGTGAAATGTATATATATATATATATATATATATATATGCAATCTGTTATATATATATTATATTATATATTATATATGTGCAGTACTTATTTAAAAGCGCACAATATCAGTGATAGAGCTAACAAATTCAGTTGGACTGGTGTGGGTTTCACGCTTTTGCAATCGTCAGACAAACTCTATACACACACAGACACACACACACACACACACACAGACACACACACACACACACACACACACACACACACACAGACACACACACACACAGACACACACACACACACACACACACATTACACACACACACACACATTACACACACACACACACAGAGGGTTAATACAAATCAAAATTGTCACTAGGATTATTGATGTTATATTCAGCACAACAAACACATATATAAAATAGTTTTTTTTTCCTCACATTTAGATATGTAAACTATATATGCATATGTGAGAGGGAGATACAGGTGTATGCAAACATATATATATATATATATATATAGATATAGATAGATAGATAGATACACACATACACACATATGTAAGTATCTTTATGTATTCACTCTCTTTCTCTCCCTCTCTCTATATATATGTAGTCAAAAATGTGCTATGATTCATGGAATGTTCAATATTGATGTTTGAACATTTGTATGTGTAAGTATGTAAACATACATATATATATATATATATATATATATATGTATACACACACTCACACAACTACTAATATGAAATGTATTGATAGCTACTGTTTGTTGCCTATATATAGCAATGCATATTCAATAAATTAAGAACATTTCAAGAGACCTATCTGGCTCAGCCATGAAAGAGTTTCATATTAGAATGCTCCTCAAAGCCAGATACAAAACTTTTAAATCATCTAACAAGATGAACCACTTGAACTTTCCTTAATTTGTTCAATATTGTAGGTTTTGTCAAAAGTTCTGTTAGCCTGAAAAAACATGTAAAATTCTCATAATTTTCATATATTTTTTCAGATTTCTAGTAATCTATATATTAATATCATAGTACTTATGTGTGTCATGCTCTAGAAAGAGATATGAATACACACACATACACAACATATGAAACAAAAGAATGCCAGGCAACATACAGACAAACACACATGATAAATGAAAGAAAATGTCAAACATTAAATATAAAATAAAAGAGAATTACTGTATAATATATATATAACTGTTATTACAAAGACAGAGATAGTATTATTGTACTTATAGCATTTTGTGTTTTGAATAATAATTTCAAGTCTTTTTTTGCTATCTTCATCTTGCTTCTCCTTCAACTAAGAAAAAGACCTTTCATCCGTTTATTTTTATTTGTTTTATCTAATTGGTCCTTCAATACTCGCTGTGGCGAACATAGTCTTTATATGATAATTTGGTAATGTATACCTAAGTACCTACATGTGTTGCACATTTGCTGAAATGAATGAAATTAAATGTATTTTGCAAATGCATTGTGTTTCTAGAGAAAATCATTGTAATGGAGGAATACAACAACAAAGAGAGGCAACAAGAGAATGGCAGAGAAGAAGACGAGAATAATTACAAACAGAAGAGAGACAAGTAGTCTGTAAACATAGTAGAGGACGAATGCAAGCAAAGTGGAATGATATGAACAAAGAAGAGAGAACTTTGTATTTCTGATTGTTATTGCAATATTTTATAAAAGATGTTAAGTTCAAATATTTACTGATGAAATAGGGGAATTTCTACGGATATCTTTTATCGTCATAGAATATTACATGCACTTATCCAATCATTAAATGAAGAATTAAGATTCATCAGAATATTAAAAGAAATTTTCACAGGTTAAAACTAGTAATAATAATCATAATTATTATTATTACTATTATAGTCATGCATATCATCATCATCATTTATCCATCACACTCAATGTTGCATAGGGCAGCAACTTTTTGTTGCTGTTTCTCTAACAAACTGCTTTTTACGGGGTAGGGTTGTTAGCCCTACACCCAACCTCCAGACCCCCAAACCTGGAGAACCGGTGAACCATTCTTGGCCCTTACATTTACAGCACCTGGTATTCCCAAATGGTCACCCGTTTAAGTACTGACCAGGCTCGATGTTGCTTAACTTTGGTGATCGGACAGGAACCGGTGCATTCAACATGATATAGCCGTAGACAGTCATTCATATAGAAATTATTAAAAGTTAGATTATCATCAGTACAGTTTTTGATTTTCTCACAGTGTTTTGATCTATCTATTCTCCTTCCGAATTGTAGACAAAAATAAGCAATGATAATATTGGATCAATAGCTAAAGCTATAGCTAGGAAGGTTGGGTCACTGTGTCATGCCAGGAGGTTTTTCTCACCTGAATCCGTCTTACACATATACACATCAACCATCTGTCTGCATATTAAATACTGTTGTCATATCTGGTTGAGTGCCTCTGCTATTCCTCTCAGGGTTCTTGAGAGGATCCAAAAGAGAATCTGCAATGTAGTTGGTCCTGAACTGGCATCTCGACTCCAGTCACTTTCTCACTGATGGAATGCGGCTTCTGTTTGTCTTTTCTACTAAAATTTTTAAAGCCTCTGCTCCAATGAGCTTAGCTCCCTAGTGTTCGCTCTACATGAATTTTCCTGAGTGACTAGACTGGCAACAATGACCCACCATTTTACAGTCAAAACAACAAAATGCAGCCACCGCCTCTACTCCCTCAGCTTCTTTTCTCGCACTTCCCGCCTGTGGAACTCTCTTCTGTATGCTTGCTTCCCTGAAAGCTACAATCTCCAAGAGTTTAAAAGCAACATCAATTGACATCTTTTATCACCTTGACTCCCATCCTTCTCTTATTCTTTCCCCAATACCCACTGTATCTTGTTGCTCTCCCTTTTCACTCTACTCTCATGCAACTCTCTTCACACCAGAATTTTCCATCCTTTTCTTACTCATTCTCTAACACCACCTGTACCCGGTTTCACTTTCTGTTCACTTTCCTCTTATGTAAACTTTCACTCTCCTTTTATACAGTCTCCTGCACACCAGTGGCAGTACTGCCTTGCTTTGGATGAAATGATTATAAAAAAAATTGATTTAACTTGAGAATTGCATCATATAACATTAACGGGAAGAGATTCACATGGAACAAAATTCTGTGGTTATGAACAATTAGTTACTTAAGTGTCATACATGAGGCATGCTTGGGTGATCATGTCTCTTTCAATGACTGACTAGGTAGAAGATTTTCCAGCAGTAGATTGCCACTTCTTCTGCAGTAGATTGGTTGCCAATCAAGGCTATAGAAACCAATCTGTTCTACTATTTAACCTATAGTTGGAGGAAGAAGAGACATGACTGACTGGGCAGAAGATTATTCCACAGTAGGTTGCTATTACTTTCTGCAGTAAACAATACAGATATAATTAAAGATAAATGAATGATAATATAGGCTTATTCATAATTTCTTTATGAAAGAAAAAAGAGCACATTTTCCAGTGGATAAAAGCATTGGTTGGATCCAGTGATTTAACCCTAAGAATTGTGAGTTCAATACCTGGCAACAGTTGTGGTGAGCAAATAACTTAGAGAGTGGAGTTAAATGAAGATAATTAAGTCATCTGCAAGTGGTACGGCTCATGAAACAAAAACAATCTATCCCAGTGATTTGAAATAAAGGGTCTTTATTAAATATGGCAATAAAGACGAGGACAACTGTCTGAACAATATAAATAATGTAAAGAAGTAATTTATTATATCATTTTTTTCTTTTTTTTACAATTTTTCACCCAATACAAGGCCCAAGTGACACTCAATGTCAGTCAATATGTGCTTGCATCTGAGCACTGGAATTGTCTTCCTTTTTCCCTCTTTCTTTCCTCCTCCCTAATGGTAGTGTCAGCTGTAGGTTGGACAAAAACAAATTCAAAGAGTTTCTGATGAGGTGATATGTGAAGATTTGATTTTAGTGAACAACTCTGCATGATGGAGAAGCCCACACGATTAGCCAGAAGTGCCTTCCTCACCAAAGTCTGGCAAAACTGGTTTCATCAGGCTGCCAGGTGATTAGTCTATCAAGATCCATCTTAGGTACTCCAATCTGACTAGTCCTGCCTTCTTCTGCAAGTTTGACTGTGGAAATCAGGTAGATCTTCTTTTGCCTATTCTACAAGTGGGGTTGGTCACTTTCAGTTTGATATCTTCTCCTCAACCTTGCAGCCATGGCTGGTCCTTCAGGTGTTAGAACTCCAAACAGCTTTGCTCTTGGGATCACTAAGACATGCAAGCTGTTCACCATGACAGGGAATGACCATCAGAGGGGACACTTGAATTAGTGGGTCATTGATTGAAGTGCAGATTTAAGGTGCTTCTTGATCTAAGTAATCTTCAGGGAATTTAGACCTTTATTTAATCTACAGAAGTAGAGTGTTCTTATTCTAGAAGTATCTTGCTCTTATATAGTAGTTTTTTTGTTTTTTGTTTTATAATCATATCTGTTAAAGAAGATAAACAACAACCAGTTGTAAGTCTAATAAATTAGGATATTTATTTGACCAAATGCTGTGTGTGACTGGTCTCTAAGAGAATATAATCCAGAATGTCTCTCATGGCCTTCTCCTCTTCCTCTCGTTCCCCTAGCGGCCCCTCTCAGGTTCTTGGGGAGACAATCGGTCTTCCAAATTTGTGGGATAAACTGTGGTAGATGTTAACAATATTGCCCCAAGCAAGGGAGTTTACTGCCACTGGTGCACAAGGGGTTACATAGAAGGAAAGTTATGAGAAAGCAGGACAGTTTATCATGGGTGTTAGAAAGTGGGTAAGAGAAGCATGAGAATACTGATGTGATGAGAGTGGAGTGGATGGATAAATGACGATGAGAGAGAGGATGCAAGCCAGTGAGATAGAAGATGACTATTGGCTTTACATTTAAATTCTTGAAGATTGTATCTGTTGGGGAAGCAAGTAAACACAAGGGAATTCTGCAGGTGGGAAGTGCAAGAAAAGAATCTGATGGAGTAGAAGTTGCATTTACATTTTATTTGGTTTTACAGTAAAAGGGTGGGACCTAGTTGCTAATCTAGTGGCTCGAGTAAATTCATACGTAGGGGGCATCAGTGAGCTAAGTTCATCAGAGCAGAAGCCGTGAAATTGCTTACTTGACTTACATTGAGTTCAAGTGTGCATGATCCAGCCTTGTGATTGAACTCACAATTACTATATCAGCAAATTCACAAGCCAATAATTTAACCCAATAGGCTATTCTTTTATGAAACGTTGTGATAACAGTACCAAAAATGGGGGCAACAGACTACATGCAAATAATGATAACTCCTCATACCAAAAATTTACGCTGAATTGGTACAGATAGATAGCTATTGGATATTATATTTTATCAAAAATCTCTTCTGAAATAAAGAAAGTTAATTATCATAGCTTGCAATTGTGAGATCTCTTAATATTAAGAATTAAACAACTTATCTTATGAGTCAGAGTAAAGATGTAAACTTATTTATAAATGGAACTTTGTCTGTCTGTGTGTGTGTGTGTGTGTGTGTGTGTGTCTGTGTGTCCATTACCTATAGACTCCGAAATGGCTGAACCAATTTTCTTCAAAATTTACACAGTTGTACTATAAGCAACTGTGAGTGTTCTTAGCTAGGTTTTGTGTTGAGGTACCCCGATAAATATCAAAAATCGATAATCGAAAAAATCGGGTTATAGAAGGAGTGGTCCGATTTTAATCAAATTTGATACACTCATAGACAAAGACATAAGAAATGATATTCAGAAGTTTCAAGTTTGCAGTTCTTACAATAGTGCAGAAAATTGATAATATATATATATATATATATATATATATATATATATATATAAAAGGCAAGATGTTTGTGTGTGTGTCAGTTTATTAACCTGTATGTTTGTATTTTTTCAGCCCTTTTATTTTAGTTTTTGCTTTGGGTTTGGCTCTATATTTGTAGTTCTTAGTCTCAGCCATGATACCATTTACTCAGAGGACTTATTTAGCCTTCAAAATTCAGTTTACAATGAAAAAAACTCATTTGATATTGATACCAGGAAATCAAAATTTGACTTACATCCATTCAATTTTCTTTCAGTCTACAGTTTCGCTTTAACTGGAAACAACTATTGCTTTTTAGTCTTTCGTGCCAACGTCCAAAGAGTCTAAGCTCCAGGACCATGGATTAGTTTTAAAGCTTTCATTACACCCGAGCAATGCCAGGCTATACTGCTTGTACAGCATAACTGAAAAAAATATTTGAAACTCTTCATTGAATTTTAACTTTTGCTGTAGCTCACATTTTGCAAGCTCTCAGTAAGGATCAAATCTAAAGCAGGAATTCACAATCATTTTTATGCTTTAACTCTTTGCAAAATGTTTGGTTACTGTTTGTACCCACTGACAAAGTAACATCACATTTGCAAATGAAGAAGTTTAGTATCTTAATTTCGAAACATGTAAGTTATTTCAGGAGAACAGAATGAATTTAATAAAATAAACTTTTCCCTTAACACAAATGCAGGTTGAAACTGAGCCATTGGATTTAAATTAAAAACAATGTAAACAGTAAAATGAGTCATGAATATGAACATGAAATTCAGTGATTCTTGACTCTTATTATTTATTATACTTTCAAAACCTGGAATATTTGTACGAGAATGTTGTTGCAAATAGAAGAAGAACATGGAGCGATTTTTTCCCCTCAGCAAGTCTTGGAAAGATATTCAGTACTTTGCATGAAAATTGTACCAAAATCTTGCTGTCATATTGCATTTCAAAAGTTTGATTTGTCTACTGATCAGTTTCCCTTTGACTCTTTATTATCTGACACAATTTCCTAATTATAAAAATTTAATTAATAAAAGTCAGTGGTATTATTGTTGGCAATGAACTAGAGATAATGAATTTTCAGTGACAAATACACAGTAAAACACTGTTTTTAACTATATTAAACCACACTATATGAGCAGACAAAACTCTCTCTCATGTTTTGTATAACTCCCTCTTGCATCTCAAGAGATGCAGGTATCCTAGTTTGGGAATGCCTTTTCTGAAAAAAAATAAAAAACTGTTACATGGATTAGTATATTACTATTTCTCAAATTACAGTTGAATTGGCTAGATGTAATCATAAGTTTTGAGCTATCAGTTTTTCTCACACTTCTTGTATATAGAAACTCGACTCCAAAATATAAAAAGGAAGCCAAATAAACACCTGGCTACAAAATGAAACTAAATCCAACTTATAACCCCAACCTTATGTAATGATTTTTATTAAAAAAATCTATCCTAAAACAAACACAAAATAAAAACAAATCTTAAAATTATTCAGTTCAGTGCACTTCAGGTTGATGTGTTAGTAAAATAACTTATATAAACCTAATTGGAGTAGATAGATCTATCTATCGCCCAGTTCACACTCCACCCACGTCTATTGAGCAGGTTAAGAGGCTCATCCCTTGTTCCCTGTTTAGGATGTGGTTTCCGGCTTTCTTTTTTCCAGTCTTCTCACTTTGTTTGTTTTTTTTCAATTGGAGTAGATAGATCTATCTATTGCCCGGTTCACACTCCACCCACGTCTATTGAACAGGTTAAGAGGCTCATCCCTTGTTCCCTGTTTAGGATGTGGTTTCTGACTTTCTCTTTTCCAATCTTCTCACTTTGTTTTTTTTTCAACTGGAGTAGATAGATCTATCTATTGTCTGGTTCAGACTTCACCCATGTCTATTGAACAGGTTAAGAGGCTCATCCCTTGTTCCCTGTTTAGGATGTGGTTTCCGGCTTTCTCTTTTCCAGTCTTCTCACTTTGTGTGTTTTTTTTCAATTGGAGTAGATAGATCTATCTATTGCCCGGTTCACACTCCACCCACGTCTATTGAACAGGTTAAGAGGCTCATCCCTTGTTCCCTGTTTAGGATGTGGTTTCTGACTTTCTCTTTTCCAATCTTCTCACTTTGTTTTTTTTTCAACTGGAGTAGATAGATCTATCTATTGTCTGGTTCAGACTTCACCCATGTCTATTGAACAGGTTAAGAGGCTCATCCCTTGTTCCCTGTTTAGGATGTGGTTTCCGGCTTTCTCTTTTCCAGTCTTCTCACTTTGTGTGTTTTTTTTCAATTGGAGTAGATAGATCTATCTATTGCCCGGTTCACACTCCACCCACGTCTATTGAACAGGTTAAGAGGCTCATCCCTTGTTCCCTGTTTAGGATGTGGTTTCTGACTTTCTCTTTTCCAATCTTCTCACTTTGTTTTTTTTTCAACTGGAGTAGATAGATCTATCTATTGTCTGGTTCAGACTTCACCCATGTCTATTGAACAGGTTAAGAGGCTCATCCCTTGTTCCCTGTTTAGGATGTGGTTTCCGGCTTTCTCTTTTCCAATCTTTTCACTATTACGTAGCCCCCTGCACATAAGTAGCATTACCGCCTTGCTTGGGGTGATACGATTAAAAAAAAAAAAAAAAAAAAAAAAAATCTTGCTTGTGGAACTCTCTTCCAACTACAGAAAGGAAGAGGAGATACTTTCCAGACTTAGCACTGGCCATCCACACAGGACCCACTCAACCCTCCTGAAAAGGGAAGACACTCCAATATGATCAATGTTCAAAGTACATCTCACAGTTAAAGACATTCTTTTAAACTGTAACAGTTTCAGACAAACTTGGTCAAAACACTACCAGACAAGCAACTTAAAGGATCTTTTCAAAAATACAAAACTAGAAGACATCTTGAGTTTTCTAAAAAAAAAAAAACTTTTTCATCAAAATCTGACTAAATCAACATTCTTACTATAACCAAACATTAACAAAAAAAACAAAAAAACAAACAAACTCTAAAACCCCACCACCCACCACATTTTGGCACTAAATAACCCACAGATGTTGATATGTCATTAAACAAAACTCAAACTCTTCCAACTATATATTTTTCAGCCAACTCTAAATGCAGTGGCAATCATTATCTTTTTGGTTACTCAGTAACTCCTTGTGTCTGAGTGGCTTTAATACCTTACTTGGGGTGAAATAATAAAGAGAATAATCTTATTGCTTGTATGTAAGCTTGTAAATCTTTGCACAGTCTTTTCTTGATGTAAAAATGTCTCCAAACAGTCAAAATAATTTTGAAATTGTTGAGGATTGATGAGCCAAGTTTGAAGCAAATACTACAGGTAGTGGGCCCTCATGTACATTATTGCTCAGTTTATGAGTTATTAAATCGGTTCTACTTGTGACAGCTTTTAAATATTTAATGACAAAGATTGCTTTCATTGCCTTGACAAAAAAAAAAATAAGTTATAGTTATTTATAAAGTTTTTGCTTCTGTTCCTGTCACTGATAAAATACATAAGGTTTTCTTGTTTCACCTTAATTGCAATTATAAATTATTTTCATCTTCCTCACTTAGGATTATCAATGAATGGCAATGTTTCAATTGCTAGGGAATGTAATTAGGATGAGTTACATGTAAATATTTGATAAAGGGTTTTGAGCCATTTCTGAGGAAGAAGTCAACATAAGATATTGCTTGTCACAAGGATTTCAATAAAATGAAAGGACACATCTTGAAATTTCCTTTTTAACACGTGTGATTTCCAACTTGTAAATCTGTGTTATTTTCAGACTTATGTTCATATCACATTGAAACACTTGATATTGTTTGGTCAAAAATTGACCAATATCAAACCTGGTCAGTACCGAGATCGGTAATCACTTAGAAATAGCAAGGGCTGTAAGTGGATGGTATGATAGATAATGACTTGGAATTGTTCATTTGTGAGCTCAGTTCTAATTCCTATTTGGTTTGTTATATTCACTTAGACACAAATACCATTTGAAAAGGTATTAATCCATCTTGTCTCCCTCCAGACTTGTATCACTAAAACTATTACTGCCTCCTCCGAAACTTCTTACAATATAAAAATGTTTTCTTGCTTTAAATAACCTGCAAAGGGTAGATTATCCATAGAAGATGAATGAATCAATCATGTACTATTTTCAGATTTAATTCAAAAGAGCAAAACTCAAGTTATCATTTTTTAATAAGAGATATGATATGTAAAAATAAGCATTTTATAAGAGATAAGTAGTAAAGATTTATTAAATATAAAGACAAATTTCCTCACATTCTGTTTTCATAGCAGAGCCCAAAGAAAGTAATTCAGTTAAGATATTTTGTGGAAGTAAATCTTATATACAAGAAATATGTAAGATGAAAATCAAAATCATAGTTGTCTTCGAATTTATCACCAACATGATGGGGCTTTCATGGCTTCCATTCCATTGAGCTTAGCTCCTTCTCTACATGAGTTAAAGGGAGATGACTGATACTGAGAGATCTGGAAGAAGTATGACTAGTGGAACTAGAACAATCTATTCCAGTGAACACAGTAATGGGTTCAGTTTTAAATTCCAGTTACCTGAAAAAGGTTGGAGCATACAACGACCAAAAAATTGTGAATATGGCAACAAAGATGTGGACAGCAGTTTGAACCATGTAAATAGTGTAAATAATTACAATACCTCATCTCAGAAATATAGACAGAAAGACTTATTTTTTTTATTTGAAACCTACAAAATACTTCAACATTTCATCAATGCAGCCAATATTATAATCAAAGTGACTGTCATCTTTACATAAGGAAGTAAGGGACAAATGCAGAGAGGCTAAAGAAGAGTGGCTCAATGACAAATGTGCAGAAATAAAAATTTAGCATGACTAATAAAGGAGACATGCATAAAGAATAAGTGAACTAACAGGATAAAAGATATGCACATCAACAGGATGTATAAAATCCAAGGATGGAACTCTCATATTAGAAAAAGAGAAAATGCTTCAGCAATAAGACAAATGTCTACGGCTATATCGTGTTGAATACACCGGTTCCCATCTGATCACCAAAGTTAAGCAACATCAAACCTGGTCAGTAGTTAATGGGTGACCATTTGGGAATACCAGGTGCTGTAAATGTAAGGACCAAGAATGGTTCACCAGTCCTCCAGGTTTGGGGGTTTGGGAGTTGGGTGTAGGGCTAACAACCCTGCCCTGTAAAAAACAGTTTGTTACAGAAACAGCAACAAAAAGTTGCTGCCTTATGCACCATCTGGGTGTGATGAATAAATGATGATGATGATGAATAAGACAAATATATATTGGAGATCTCTTCTACGACAGGAGAGAGCAACCGAAAATACACAGAAATAACAGTGGACTAGAAATATTAAAAACGAAAATTATTCACCCCTATGAAAACCATAGCAATCATTAGTATTTTCTTTCATCTAGTAGAGGCCATAGAAAATGCTTTCAGCAGCATCCAGTCATTTCATTTTTACTTGTTAATGTGTAAAAGGGTTTACTAATAAAAACAGAGAGATTGCATCTGACTTCTTAAACTACTGGGCAGAAGGACTGGTTGTGTTTTTTATTTGTTCTCTTTTTTTAATATTGTTGTAGTGAAATGTCCTGTCCAACCCAGGAATGGGTATGTCCCAGGTTATAAAAGACCGGGACTAGAATGAACTACAGAGTCTTTGTCATTATACAAGAGTGATCGTGATTATACAAGAGCCATCATCATTAGATGAGAGTTATACGTCATTAGACAGAAGCATTCTTCACAAGACGGATGCATACGTCCTATACAGAGACATTGCCTTCATGATTGTTATTCTTGTTAACTGTTCATTGGTGTATGTGTATTTGGTTTATTGTACTGTGGTATAATAAATCTCTATTCATATATCCTCAGTGTTAAGAATTATTTCTTGCACTATTCTTTCTCTGTTTATCCCCTCCCGGGATATAACAAATATTTACATATATTTTGTATGTATAATATATATTATGCTTAAGAATAGTCTGTAATGTTATTGATCCTGACCTGGCATCTCTCAACTTCAGTCACTTTCCCAGTACCATAATTTGGATTCCCTGTGTCTTTTCTATAAGTATTTTAATGTAAATTATTTCAATGATCTAGGTCTCATCAGATTTCTGTTGGAGTACCTAGATTTAACTGGGAGTTCTATTTTAATAATTTCTTTACTCACACTTTTCACCTCTGAAAATTAATTCCAGTTTAAATGCAATGTCAATCACCAAATTCTGGCTTCTTGAAACCTGTTCTTTTATTATCCTTTCTCTTCAATATAGTCTCCTTATTCTTTCTACTCCCAGTAATCCTTTGTGTCTTAGTGGCATTATTGCCTTGCTTTGGTTAAAATGAATAAAATATATTAATAGACTCTACTTCTTAAGTATAATGTGTTTTGAAAGAAGTAAAGATTTCTGTAAGTTAGGATAAAAATCTCTCCAAAATATTATTACGTTTTTCTGTGAATTAGACACATTTTTTGCTTTCAAATTTGCTGTTACAATCTTGTTATGTAATATTCATCAAATACACACATTCATACATATATATTCGTTTCCATTGGCTCTCCCCTTTCTTCTAGAGCTTCTATATATTGCAAGATAGTTTTTGTGTTGGCTTTATTCATGAGAGAGACAATAGCAAGACAGGATTCACTCAGTTCATTCTTTTTGCTACCAGTTATTAAAGCTCTTGCCACAGATTCACTCTTTAACAGTACCTTATTTTTTATATTTTTGCATTAATTATGCTGTTTGGCTGTGGAAAATATATATATATATATATATATATATATATATATATATATATTTATTATTAATTATTATGTTAGAACATGTACAAACAACAAACTACTACAAAATTGCATATTTTGTTTCAACATTGAAAGAACCATGTCTAATCAGGTAGTAAACAATGATGGCAATAAACAATTTCTTTTAAAAAAATTTCTTTTAAGAACAACACTTTTTTTTTCTGTACAAGGAAAGAGATATACAAAGGAAAAAGAAAGAGGGAAAAAACATCAGAAAATAAGATGAGAAATCAAGAAAAAGAAAAGAAAGAAGAAAAGGAAAGATACAGAAGAAATAGAAAGTGAAGAGAAAAATAAGCAAGAAAATGTAGAGATTGAAGAGCCAATGAAAATGGCTCAGAGATAGAAATTTTAAATTTTGGCCAGAAATGAACTGCAGACAGATATTGACATCAGTTACAGTGTTTGAGCTCAAATCTTTTGGCATTTTGAAAAAAAGAATAGTACTTTTATAAACAAAAAGAAAAAAAAGGAAAAAGAAAAGATACAGAAGAAATAAAAAGTGAAGAAGAAAATAAAGAGAAAAAATGAGAAAAGTGGGAGAGGGAAGAAAGGAGAGAGAACCAATGGAAACATATATATATATTTCTGTGTATGTGTATTTGGGGCATATTACATAACCAGATTGTAGCAGCAAATTTAGGGGTAAAAAGCTGTGTCTAATACACTGAAAAATGTAATATTTTAGGGAGATTTTTGTTATACTTTACAAAAATCTTTGCTTTTCAAAACACATTAGATTTAAGGAGTAGTGCTTAATAAAATTGATTTAGTCTTTTGGTGCCAAGGCAGAAATTAACCAAAGTTCAGTTGGGAATGGCTGTCCTCAAGACTACACCTTTTTTATTGCACTTAAAATAAAGAGTCAAGGTCAATCTGTGATGCCTGAGATGCTTGCCAAAAGAAGCTTATACTAAAAAAATTGCACGATGTATATATGCAGAGCTCTACTTTTATTGTAATCTTGTGTCAAACCTCTTATGGTGTGATTGGTAAATAACATTTACTCAAAATCTAAACTTAATAGAAAAAAATAAAATTAATACAAATTCTAACTAAATAGTTAAGAAAACCTTTAGTAGCTAGTTAATGATGAAACTAGCATTGATTAAAAACATATGTGGCAAAAAATCAGTTCCCCATGTAGATATTAATTTGCCAGAGTTTCTAAGAATTGCAAATAAGTTTTTTTGTTATTTTTTTTGTTCTATTTGTGATACTGCCCAATTATTTGATAAAGGATAGAATGAAAACCCAGAGGAAATTCCCTAACTGTATCTGTATCTGGTTTCAAAGTCTCCCAAGCCTGTCAAAAAGATACATGATTTTCTTTTTTGACTCTATAGACTTGAGTTATTTCTATCCTTTCGTTATTCTGGACTTTTTCCCAAATAAGAGAAATAATTATTTGCATATGAAATTTCAGCATTTCTTCTCCAAACTGAGAGATTCTCCTTAATAAGGTGACTTTTTTCTCATTTTATCTTTAGGCAGACCTTACTGCAGAATAACGTTGTCATTATTGTCATTACTTCATCTTAGTAGAGAGAAAAGTTATATCAAATATAAGGTAATTTTTTCAAAGAAAACTAAAGAAAAATATATTCCCAACAGTAATCTTGAACTTATCACAAATAATGGCTTCATTTTAAACACTCATATGAGTTATCTTCATTCCAATTTCATTTTTGATATTAACCCCTTTTCTTTTCTGTATCTTACTATTAAAAATTATAGTTTGCATTCTATTTTTGTTCTTTTTGTTTGGTTTTTTTTGGTAGAATTCTTGCACAGAAAATGAAACTGGAATCCAGTTTACTCAAAGGATTTTTTGCATTATTTAACAAGATATGCATTGGAATATCATCTTATGTAGCCTTGAAAAGCAAAATGCATCTAAGAAAAGAAAAAAGTCAATCTCTGAAATCGACCATGCTAAGTTGCTTAATACAATGAACTAGACAAGTGAAAATGTCAAGGTGATTTTTGAATAGGATTTTGTTAATGTTTTGGGTTTTGGTTTCAGTTTGCTGTTGGGCATTTGATGATCTACATTTGGCAAAGAACTGATATGCAGTCACTGTCTACATCTATTTTGTTTTTGTTTATTCATTAAGATAAAAAAATTAACAAAAATAAAAGCTATCCCTGATTTGAAACATAGATACCATTTTGATTGCAGTGACACCCGGACATATATTATCTCTCTACCAATCCAAAGATTCTAGTATTTGATTTACATAAAGTACACACTCAGATTTTCTCTCACTATATATATTAATAAAGGGGATAGATTTTTGAATTTATTAATCCAACAAATTTTTATTATGTATTATTTGTACTGAACACTCATATTTGAGTAGATGATCAGTTTGTTTATTAAAAAGTGTATTCATTTATTTTGTCTCTTGACAAAAATATTCAAAAAATCTTTTTAGAGAGAGTATATTTTTTTCTCATCATATTTCTTGAATATTCAAGCTGAAAGACAAAAATAAATAAAAATACTGTTAAATAAATGAATCATCTTTCTAAATATGAAAAGCCACTAAAATAATGTTTAGGTAATAAAAAATATATTTATTCATGTGTATATTTAATTTTTCATGGAATTCCCTTCCATTTACTTGCTTCCCCCGACAGCTACAATCTCCAAGAATTTAAATGTAAAGTCAATAGTCATCTCTTATCTCACTAACCTGCATCCTCTCTCTCATACTCTCATCTCATTTCTGCAGTATTCTCATCCCTCTCCTACCCGCTTCCTGACACCCCCTGTATTCTGTCACTCTTTCTCATAACTTTCCTCCTATGTATCCCCCTGCACAACAGTGGCAGTATAATGCCTTGCTTGGGGCGATACGATTATAAAAAATAAAAAATAAAAAAATAAACAATGAAGTCTTGTAGATATTAAGAAGGTGGACATTGGAATCTGAATTGTGGATACATTTTTTGAATTTAATGTTTTGTGGAAATACTTTCTACCATTACCAAAAATTTTGGGTTGTTTCTATTTCCCTCCTATCATGCTCATGAGGAAGGAAACAATAACGAGGTGGTGTTGGCTTACTTAATGAGAGAGACAATAGAGAGACAATAGAGAAACAGTGTTTGCTTAGTTCATTCTTTTTACTACCAGTTATTAAAGATCTTGACACATATTCACTCTTTAACAGTGCCTTATTTTTTTCAATAATTGTGTTGTTGAGTATTGAAAAAAAACTCTCTATTATATAAAAGCCTGTTGAGCATTTGTATATATATATATTTGTATACATATATATATTGTCATCTGCAGACAAATCTGTTTCGCTGTGTCAGAGCTCATCAGTATGGTTAGACATCCAATTGCTTTTTACCCAGGATTGAAACCTGACCAAATTGGCATCAGTCAGTGACGCCATTTCGGTCGGGTTTCAATCCTGGGTTAGGAAGCGATTGGAGTCTAAGCCGTACTGATGAGCTGTGATACAGCAAAACAGATCTGTCTGCAGATGACTATATATATATATATATATATATATATATATGTTATGGGAAAACACACTTATTCCTCAGATAATGGACTCTCCCTCCTATATTAATAAGAGTTAACAGGAAGTTCATAGGAGTTCTTTAGATTTCTATTAGAGTTCAGTAGAACTACTAGGCAGTTGATATTAATTAGCAGTTAGCCGAATACTAAGGAGTCAGCTTTCAGTGGAAGATTACCAAGTTCCTAACATTTTGGGTACGTTAAGTCGATTTGCAACCGACATAGCATGATTATAACCTTCAGTGCAAAAACTACTCCACAACAATATATATGTAAAAATATTTTCCTCTTGTCACACCCAGGATTTGGATTTTTTTTTGTTATGTCTTAATGTAAGATACTCAATAGTAGGTACATCAATATATATGTTGTTATCATTTTACATGTTATATCAATATAAATATTTTTCCTTCATTTTTGACAGTATGAGCCCACCCATCTAATCTTATTTATAAATAGAACTTTGTCTGTGTGTCCATTACCTATAGACTCCGAAACGGCTGAACCGATTTTCTTCAAAATTTACACATTTGTACTATAAGAGTCTGCGAGTGTTCTTAGCTAGGTTTTGTATCAAGGTACTCCCAATAAATATCCAAAACCAATAATTGAAAAAATTGGGTTATAGAAGGAGTGGTCCGATTTTAATCAAATTTGATACACTCATAGACAAAGACATAAGAAATGATATTCAGAAGTTTCAAGGTTGCAGTTCTTACAATAGTGCAGAAAATTGATAATATATATATATATAAGGCATGATGTTTGTGTGTGTGTCTGTTTATCTGCCTTTATGACTGTATTTTTTTCAGCCCTTTTATTTTAGTTTTTGCTTCAGGTTTGGCTCTAAGTAGGTATAATTGTAGTTCTTAGTCTCAGCCATAATACCATTTACTCAGAGGACCTATTTAGCCTTCAAAATTCAGTTTACAATGAAAAAATTTATTTGATATTGATACCAGGAAATCAAAATTTGACTTACATCCATTCATTTTTCTTTCAGTATACAGTTTCGCTTTAACTGGAAACAACTATTGCTTTTTAGTCTTTTGTGCCAACATCCAAAGAGTCTGAGCTCCAGGACCATGGATTAGTTTTAAAGCTTTCATTACACCCGAGCAATGCTGGGCTATACTGCTAGTATTAGAATAATTCAAAACCTATACAGACAAAGAATGAATTCAATAAAAACACTAAAATAGAAATGGCTGAAATACAGGAATGTGTCTTCTCACTGGACTTCCTCAACATTTATCATGAGATGATTCTGAGAAAAATAGAAGCCCTACAAGGATTCATTATTGGGAGCCATAATCTTAACAATATAAGATATGAAGATGATAGTGTTGATAGCAGACAGAGAAAAGAACCTACAAAAACTTCTACAAAATTTAATGACATGAGAAGGGACAAAACATCAATTGCAAGGTGATAGCATTATTGTCCGCAAAGGAATAGTCCAACAAGTAAATTAGAAATTAGATATACTAAAATCCGACAGGTACAACAATTTAAATATCTGGAAAGTGTTTCAACAGAAGACAAAATATGATACCAAATCCAAAGGCACATTCAGAGGGTGAAGAATTCTTTCCAAAAGCTAATGTCATTAGAAACAATGAGTATTTAATTGTCACATAATTTCATTCCTTCTATATTGTATGTTCCAAAACACTATGAGAGTATAAATATACACTTTTATAGAATTATATAAATAAAAATAGACTTTTATAGAAAAATATACATTTTTGAAGGAAAAGTTTTACTAACAATACATTTTTGAAGAAAAAATTATTAGCATAACACATTTTTGAAGGAAGAAAAAGTTATTCTCAGCAAAACATTTTTGAAAACAAAACTAGAAGACATTTTCAGTTTTCTAAAACAAAAAAGAATAAAAACAAAGAATTTTCATTAAGATCTGACTAAATCAACCTTCTCACTATAACCAAACATTAAAAAGTACCTTAAAAGCCCACTTTTTTTTAGCATTAAATAAACCACATTAGTTGATATGCCATTAAACAAAACTCAAACTCAACTCAAACTCACTCCTATATTTCAGTTAATGCTGGACAATGTCTCAATTGAAGAAGAAACTTGAAGCAACAAAAAACAAGTTCAATGTCATAACATTGCTACCTTTGTCATCATGAAGTTGCTATAGATGTATCTTGTGTAGTTCTTCTGCTTCTGTTATCTACATACATTCATCTTCATGTTTATTGCAGTGAACATGAAGCAAGTAAAACAAAAAACATTTTATAGACAAATACTGTGTTCTGCATTTATGTGGGTTAAAGGAAACAATGGGTAATATTGAAAAACCGTAAATAAAACTTAGACTTCTACAGAGAGAAGTTTATTTCAAGAATCAGGTGTAACACAGCTCCAGGCAGGGGAGAACTAGTCAGAATCAATAAAGAAATGACTGGACTTGTGGAAACTAAGAATATCTTTCATCTCATGATTCTGCTCTAGCAATTTTTTCTTGCTTTCCATTCTTTGTTGCTCATCCATATTTTTATCGAAATGTTATACAGCTATGGATTAGTTACATCCTCAAAAAAGGCATGAGGAATACCCATCCTCTACCACATATTATTTTTAATACCACAATTTTATATCTTTCTATACCTTACAATCTTTTATTTTCTGATATCCAGCTAGCTATATATATATATATATATATACAATTATTTACAAAATTTTACAAAATCCATTATGAAATGGATTAACTCTAACATATTTTTAATGTACTTGTTTAAACATTATTTTTTAATTTCGTAAAAGAATTCATAAATAAATTGCCTTTGTTTATATTTGTTTAGATTAGAATACAAAAACAGAGGAGATATGAATTCTTTGAAAAATCAGGAAAATGTGTGTTTAAAAGCATTATTTCAAGCTTTGTTTGACTGTAAGTGCCTAATGGTTGAGCAGTCAAGACACGTCAGATCAATTGATGATTTCCCCTAAGAAGCAAGGGTCAAATCCTGCCTGAGAGCTCATATTTTCCTAACAAGATTTCTCAATCATTAAATAAATATATTGTTTAATTTAAAAAAACAATATCTACTCAATTATTTATTAAAAATAATGTTTAAACAAAGTAAAATATATATATATATATAATCTTAAATGAAATAGACATCATGTTATACCTTAGGTACATTTCAACCAAAACATTTTCAAAGATATATGTTGGCAAATTAGAAAACATTTAGAGACACAATCAATATAACAAGTGAGGAGAGAATGTTGGAACGCGATTAGAAAGAGAAAATTTCAATTACAAACAATTAAAATTTAAAGGAGTAGTTGAAAATAGCAAGTTCTACAAGAGTATAAAAAGGAAAAAAAGACACTCACAGTCCCTCCAACTAGTGTATGGAGTGGATAAAATGCTCCTTCTGTTTGCACAGGCTCGGCTGGTGGATTTTTATAAATACAGCATCAAGAACCCGGAGATGGTATGCTGAGTGGGCACTGTGTAAAGTTTTAGACCAAGTATCTTCATACTCGCGGATGTGCATTGTGGCGCAGTGGATATCAGCTCAGAATGAGAAATCGGGGAGCTGAGTTCGAATTCCATTTGAATTCATTGCATTCACGTACGCGCAAATACCCTTGGGAAAGGTATTAATCCGTCTCTTCCTTCCAGTTATGGGTTAAATAACAGGACAGATTGGGTTCTGTAGCCTTGGCTGGCAACCAGTCTACTGCAGAAAGCAATGGCAACTTACTGCGGGATAATCTTCTGCCCAGTCAGTCATGTCTCTTTCGAGACATGATCACCCAAGCGTGTTTCACGTATGGCACTTAACTGACTGACTGATCTTCATACTCAGATGCACAATCTTGGCTGTCAAGCAAATGCTGTCCAATTGCTGAATTGTGGACTGTTTGAGCAGTTCTTATAGACTGGCTTTGACTACCTGAATGCATATAAGCAGGGACGTGTTGCGTGACCTGCATTTCTAACATTAAATTGGTTACACCTATGTATGCTGCATCACACCAGCATTTAAACTTGTAAACAACTAAATTTCCCTCCTCAATCAATATATTCATTGTGTCTCTGATTGTTTTCTAATTTGCCAACTTATACCTTTGAAAAAGTGTTGACTGAAAGGTTCCTAAAGTATATTTTGTTTAATTCTATGTTTTGTTCTGTAGGTACAAATCTTTTTATATATATATATATGTATGTGTGTGTGTGTGTTTTTTTTTTCTTTCATTTCTATCTTAGTGGATGTAGCTCTCCACAACATACTGATTTTGTTGCTGATAGTAACTGATAAAACTGAATCTGCCTCAAACTGAGTGACAGCATTTCACTAGAGAATAAAAAATATTCTCTAAAGAGAAATTTCTTTTTCTTGTATATGAAATGTCCCTTCAGGACTTGGCTCATCAGGGCCATCCACATTATCCTGTTTGTTGTAAATCTTAATAAGTTGTTTCTTTTTATTTCTCCTAAACCCTGTTCTATCATCCATTTATGCAAACTTACTAAGTATGTTATATGCTGTTTTTCTTCGTCCCTCTTTCCCTGCACCTGTCCCTGTGAGTATCAGGTTTTCCAAGACCTCTTTTTTCATTATGTACTCCAAAAATTTAAACTGCCTCTTCCTGATGTTATGTATAAGTTTCCTTTTTGTTTCCATTTTTTGCCAAAACCTTCTTGTTGCTTAAATGTTAGGTCCGTAGTATCCTTAAGATTTTTCTATAGAACCACATTTGTGTTGCTTCAAGTTTCTTCATCGTTGAGAAGAGCATTCAGAGTGAACTTACATAATGGCTAAAGGTTAAATACACTTTGACAGAAAAAGAGACAAGCCTGCTACTGCCACTGCTTAGAACACATTCATTAAACAGAGAAGAAGGATTCTAATATCTTCAGAAATTTGTTAACCAAGGATGGTGAGCTGAATACAAAAGAGGGAGCATAGTTCACACTAATATTTAATCTTTTAACTTGCTTCTTTATCTTTATTTTGCCATCCATACTCATACACACATAACATAAATTACTTACTATTTATCCCCACCTGTCATTTCCCATACCTTCAATATATCAGGTGTGTTTTAATTTGTAAACAGTAGTTCTGACAAAAAGATGGAAAGTGTGCCACTGAGATCTGAAGGGGCATTGGCAGTGCCAAGGACACATTTCAAAATCTAATGAGAATACTGAGATAGGAAGAGTTCGTTGAAAACAAAGAAAAGGGTACTCGACTCTTATGAGGTATCTGCACTGATATATAAGGCAGCGAATACCAGATAATCTCAAAGATGGATAGACTCGAAGCAACAGAAATGTGATTCCACGGAAGGATGCCGAGGATACCATGGACTGACTGATGACAAAGTTTGGAGAGGATGGAAATGCTAAGGAAACTTACCCTTAGCATCAAGAAGACACAACTGTGGTTTCTGGGACACATAATGAGAGAGGAGGGCTTGGAGAATCTAATACCCACAGGATAGATAGTAGATCTTCTAAGCCTACAGTATTCATTTACTGGAAGCTATATTTAATTTTTTATCTGAGAAAGCTGTCATATAGAATTGACAGTTTCAGCATTTCATGGGTTGGATGCAATGCATGACATATAGATGTCCTGATCTGACAGATTATTTAAGAATACGACTTGAGTTGATAGGTCAATGTTTAGGTTTTTGTAGCATCTTGCAGTGTTGGATAAAACTAATCCTAGCACAACTTATTCAAATTCTTCATCTTCTGTACTAAATTTGTTATGTCTCATCCATACACTAAGGTATCTGAAGTGTATAGTATTTACTAATTCCATATTCTGAATTTTTATTATATCTTCAAGGTATGTGCCATTGTTTTTATTCCAATTCCAAATGAAAGTTTCTGTTCTGAAGAGGCTCTTGTAACAGATTTTCAGTTTTGTTGAAGAGTTAAGTATTAGCTAAGTTTAAATATAAACTTTTTTATTTTATAAAATAATTTGAAAACTGTCGTAAATCTTTCATGATTAATGTCAATTTAAAGAGCATACAAATATTCATAATCTGATGTGAGAATGGCATGTGCTATCTTTAAAAATCTTATATAAAGTGTACAAAAGTGATATATAATTGCTTCTATGTTTAGATAAAGTTGAACATAAATTTGTTTCTGGTTCACATTATTAATATATTCCATTCATTGAATTAAGGTGGACGTTTTTATCATCAATATTTGTAAAATTGATATTAAATAATTTGTTTTGCAAGTTTTTAATATTGCAATATCATCTTTTTTTAATAAAAATTACCATTTAATATTTTGTGATTGTCTGAGATTGAGAATCTGAATTTTCAGAATTCTATTCATTACGATGATTTCCTATTTAAAAAGTGATATATTTAGTTATTACAGATAGACCATAGATTTTTTCCAGCAACTGGCTTTTCTGTTAATCTCTATATAATTATGAATGCTGTGCACATTGACAGGTGCGCTGAAATGAAAAACATATTCATCTTATTCTGGACAACTGCACAGCCCATCCTTCAAACTGAATTGCTTTGTAAAATGAATCTGAAGAATGAACATACCACCTAATTCTACATCCCTTATCCAACCCCAAGACCCCAAGAAAAGTCTGCTTGGTGTAGGTTATGCATCACTCATTTTTTGTGAAGCTAATATTAGATGAAATCGATCCCAGCCTTGCAGCTTAACTCTAGTCACTTCCTCACTGATGAGATGTGGCTTCCCTCTGTCTTTTCTACAAATATTTTCATGGCTTCTGTTTAGCTCACTGGTGCCCCTTCTTCACACATTTATTAGAGCTACTAGATTGGCAACTAGGTCCCACCCTTTTATAGTGAAAACAGTCAAATATAACTACAATTTCTACTCTAGCAGCTTCTTTTCTCACACTTCTCACCAGTGGTTTCCCTTTTGTATACTTACTTTCCTGATAGTTACAATCTCCAAGAGTTTAAATGCAATGTAAATTCCCATCTCTTATCACCTTGACTCCTATCCTTTCCCTGGCACCCCTCTGTATCTTCTCCCTTTCCACTCTACTGTCTTCTCACCAGTGTTTTCAACCTACTCTTACCCATTCTTCATTACCCCCGTGACTAGTTCTTCTTTCTCTTCACTCCCCTCTTATGTAACCTCCTGTACACCAGTGGCAGTACTGTCTTGCTTGGGGGGTGAAAAGATTATAAAAAAATCAAGTCAGAACTTATATCCAAGAATTTAATATGACAAATATTTCAATTAAAGCATTCTGATACTAACTGTAGTTGGTTTTTCATCAATCTATGACCATAAATAATCAAGGTAGAATGACTGGACTCAAAGCAACAGAAATGGGGTTCTACAGAAGGATAGTGAGGCTAACATCAACTGAGCATGTGAGCAACATCAAGGTTTTGGAGAGGATGTACATAAAAAGAAAACTTATACTTAGCATCAGGAAGAGACAGCTGAGGTTTCTGGAACATGTAATGAAGGAGGAGGGCTTGGAGAATCTAATACTCACAGGATGGATAGTGGAATTGATGGACAAGAGAAAGCAGTATAAGACATACTTGATGAGCTTGAGCAAATAGAAGGCAGAGTAGAGTTTGAAAGAAATATCAAGAGGAGAAATGTTAATAATGATAAGGGATGTGGACAAATGCACTTCCATGATCGCCTATACTCTGAAGGGACACAGCACAAAAGATGAAGAATGGTTGGAATGAAAATGAACTGAAGTGAAGATGAATAACTCATCAAAAGTTAACTAAGAATCTTCTCTGTACTGTGTTCCTTCAGGATGGAGGCGATCATGGCCCTCCACATCTCCCTATTCTTTGTAGCTCCTAACATTGTTTTTCTTGTTACCCCTCCCAAACTCTGCTATATCAATCCATTTACTCAAGACCATCATGTATGTTATGCATTGCTTTCCAGTGTCTCTCTTCCTCTCTGTCTTTTGAGCATTAGATTCTCCAAGTCCTCTTTCCTGGTTACATGTCTCAAAAACTTCAACTGTCTTTTCCTAATGTTAAGTATCAGTTACTTCATCTAACAAAAATTGAAGGTAATATTACACATAGAAATACAATTTGTGTCAATAAAACAAAAAGTTAGATGAAAAGATTTTTATAAAAAATTAATAATGGCTGACAATGTATCATCTAATAAAAAATAAAGATAATATTACTACTAATCATACAACTATGGCAAATAAATGAATTAAGATAAAAGAAATACAAGAGAGAAATTAATAATGGTTGACAATGCTTCATCTAATAAAAAACGAAGATAATATTATTACTAATCATACAACTATGGCAAACTAGCAGTATAGCCCGGCGTTGCTCAGGTGTAATGAAAGCTTTAAAACTAATCCATGGTCCTGGAGCTCAGACTCTTTGGATGTTGGCATGAAAGACTAAAAAGCAATAGTTGCTTCCAGTTAAATCGAAACCGTAGACTGAAAGAAAAATGAAAGGATGTAAGTCAAATTTTGATTTCCTGGTATCGATATCAAATAAGTTTTTTTCGTTGTAAACTGAATTTTGAAGGCTAAATAGGTCCTCTGAGTAAATGGTATCATGGCTGAGACTAAGAACTACAATTATACCTACTTAGAGCCAAACCCAAAGCAAAAAGAGCTGAAAAAATACAGACATACAGGCAGATAAACAAACACACACACAAACATCTTGCCTTTTATATATATATATATATATATATATATATATATATATCGATTTTCTGCACTATTGTAAAAAACTACAACCTTGAAACTTCTGAATATCGTTTCTTATGTCTTTGTCTATGAGTGTATCAAATTTGATTAAAATTGGACCACTTCTTCTATAACCCGATTTTTTTGATTATCGATTTTCGATATTTATTGGGTTACCTAGACACAAAACCTAGCTAAGAACACTCGCAGATGCTTATAGTACAACTGTGTAAATTTTTAAAAAAATAGGTTCAGCCGTTTCAGAGTCTATAGGTAATGGACACACACACACACACACACACACACACACACAGACACACACAGACAAAGTTCCATTTATAAATAAGTTTAGATAAATGAATTACGATAAAAGAAATATAAGAGAGAAATTAATAATGGTTAACAATGCTTCATCTAATAAAAAATAAAGATAATATTACTACTAATCATACAACTATGGCAAATAAATGAATTGAGATCAAAGAAATACAAGAGAGAAATTAATAATGGTTAACAATGTTTCATCTAATAAAAATTGATGATATTATAACTTTAAATACTATTCATGTGAAGAAAGCAACTAAAATTAAGATAGAAAAAATCATCAAAAATGAAATCAATGCTTCTTATAATAAAACTTTGAAATAAGATCCATTTAAACCGAAACAAATCACTGAAAAATATTTCTAAAGTTCTCTTTAAGTTATTTCTTAACATATGATGAATGTTTCAATAAAAATGGCTTAATATCTCTCTGTATTTCTGAGATGAAGTATTGTAATTATTTACACTATTCAGAGTGTTGTCTTCATCTTTGTTGCCATATTCATAAAGTTTTGACTGTTGTTCACTCAGACCTTCTCCAGGTGTCTCTTCATCAGTTCAAAATTCCAAACACCTTAAGAAGGATAATGATTTTTATGGTAATTGTTCTGATGACATTCCCTTTTTGGTTCCCAAACTTTATGAACTTAAACACTGTACTAGATTGGGAGGTAAGGTCTTATCTAAACTTATTTATAAATGGAACTTTGTGTGTGTGTGTGTGTGTGTGTGTGTGTGTGTATCTGTTACTTATAGACTCCAAAACGGCTGAACCAATTTTCTTAAAAATTTACACAGTTGTACTATAAGCGTCTGTAAGTATTTTTAGCTAGGTTTTGTGTCGAGGTAACCCGGATAAATATCGATAATCAAAAAAATTGGGTTCTAGAAGGAGTGGTCCGATTTTAATCAAATTTGATACACTCATAGTCAAAGACATAAAAAACGATATTGTGAAGTTTCAAGGTTGCAGTTCTTACAATAGTGCAGAAAATCGATAATATATATATATATATATATAAAAGGCAAGATGTTTGTATGTGTGTCTGTTTATCTGTCTGTATATCCTTTATAGAAATCCACAATTTTTATCCAATTCTCACCAAACTTCACACAAATATTCTTTAGGCTGAGTCTGAGCTCCAGGACCATGGATTAGTCTTAAAGCTTTCATTACACCCAAGCAACGCTGGGCTATACTGCTAGTTATTTTATAGTTGAAATTGCGAGAAGTGAATGTAAGCTTCTTCTCATGAAAATTTCACTTGTGTAAATCTTATTTTGGTTTCCAGTCAACTTTGATGTTTAAAACTTTAAATGCAATGTCAATCATTATCTTCTGTCAGTCTTAATTATTTTAATGTTTCTCTACCTAATGTTTTTTTTCTAATATTCTCTCACATTCAGTAACCTCTTGTATCTTCCTTTTTTGGCTGCAGGTCTTTTGTCCTGGTAGGGCCTTTAAGTACTTTCTAACCACTAGTATATACATATCAGAGATAGGATGATTGTTACACACACATGCACATACATATTTATTTTTCCCTTATAAAATTTCCTCTATTAAATACATATTCCTGTATTTCATATTGTATATATATATATATATATATATGCATACACACACATACCTACGCATATACCTAAGGCCAAGGTGAACAAACAACATTGGCAGCATCTGCAATCACCTCAGCCTAATGATTTCATTCAGTAAAGAATCTCCATCCCAATAATGGCAAATGATGAATCTTTTGTGTTAATTATCGATCAAGTAAAGTTATTGGTTCTTTGTCTGCTGGTCACAGTCAAGAAAAGAAAAAAATAGCAAAAGAAGTAAAAATGAACACAATTGGTTTTATTTGATATTATGCAAGTTGCTACACTACTCCATTCTCTGATGTGTAATGAATGTCTTTTAACTGTATTGAAAGGGCAAGTTGCAATGGACCGGAATGAAAAAGATACTAACAAGAAGATAGTTAAAGAAGCTGGTCAGCATGCAGAGAAATCGACTTGAAATTAAAAGCTTCTTTTGCAGGATTTGAATTTATCTTTGTCCTTGGCTCCTTTGATAAATAACTAAATTTAGTTCTTGAAAAGCAATGTTCAAGAAAATTGAATTACAAGCAATCAGTTTTAGGATCTGGTTGAGGTGTCATTGCAGTTGTAGTAACTGCAATTGATTCGTGTGGGTTGGGTTAAAATTGCTTTAATTTAAGTATCATATCCACTCTTCTGCCCTTTATATTTAAATGTTCTTTGACTGTCTGTTTCCAAGTAAACAAGTTTCTATAAATCAGCAATTCTGCTTGGATTATAGATGTTCTAATTTAATATCATGCGGTACCTTGTCATGTGACTATGGTAAGTGAGAATAATAGGCTGATCTTTACTAATGTCATGAGCTGAATTGTTACTAGATTACATACTAAATTCATTAGTAAGTAACTCAACAAGAGATGACATGTTACCAAAATCAACCACCCTAACCTAAGTATCATGTAATTATTATGTATATATACATTATGAAATAACATGGAAATTTACAAAATTTGTATTAACCGACATATTTATTTAAATTTATTTGTTTGAATATTTATCATGGATACTTGTATTTGAATAGATAGTCTGTTTTTTTCTATAATTAAACAATACATTTTAATTATCCACTGTCCTAAATGTTTGAGAAATCTTGTTTGGAAAATATGTATCATCAGGCAGGATTTGAACCTACATACTACCATATAACGGAGAGATGCAACTATAAGTTCTGGTGTGTCAACACTCAACCACAGAGAATATCCTGATAACCAAAGTCTAAGTTAAGTTTCTTAAATATATATTCTCCTCATTTCTTCCAGAACATCTATCTTTGCTTTGGATCATATCAAAAGCAAATGCAATCAAAGAGAATATTACAAAATTATATGGAAATTTACAAAATTGGTATTAACCGACATATTTATTTAAATTTATTTGCTTGAAAATTATTTTTAATGGATACTCATATTTGAGTGGATAGTTTGTTTTTCTATAAATAAACAGTACATTTTATTTATCCAGTGACCTAGATGTTCAAAAATCTTGATGGAAAATATGTATCTATTGGTAGGAAATCAAACCTGCATGTTCCCTTATACCAGGAAGATACCACTAATAATGTTCAAACAAATTTAAATAAATATGCCATTTAATACCAATTTCATAAATTTCCATATAATTTCATTGTATTGTTTTTGATTACATTTGTTTACATTAGGATATGATCACGAGCAGAAATAGATGTTCTAAAAGAAATCAGAAGAATGTATTTATAAAGCTTAATTTGGACTTTGGTTGCCATGATATCTTCTGTGGTTGAGTGGTAAGACACACCAAATCTAATGGCAACATCTCCCCAGTATATGGGAGTATGCAGGTTTGAATACTGCCAGAAGATACATATTGCTTGAACATCTAGGCCAGTGGATAATTAAAATGTACTGTTTTATTAAAGAAAAACAGACTATTCACTCTAATACAAGTATGCATTAAAATCAATGTTCAAAGAAACAAATTTGAATATATATACACACACACACAAATGCAAAGAATGTGATGGATAAATTCTTGTTTAAATTATACAAAAATAGAAATAAAACTTATCTGATTTTAACACATATATTTACCAAAATTACACAAATATATCTTGAAATACTAAAGGGTAAATTTATTCAATAAAATCACCATTAGCTTCAACCATGGCCTCCAGAGAACTTAGGAATCTCTTGCAAATCTTCTGGATCATCTCCTTGTTTAAGTTGGTGAATGCTGACATAATCCTTGCCTTCAGCTCGTGTTACAATGAGTTTTGTTGGTCTTTGCACAACTGCACCCCACACATAATAATCAAGGGGGATGCAGTCTGGGGAGTGAGGTGGCAAGATGTAAGGTGTAATGTGGTTGCAGAAATTGTCTAAAAGCCATGTTCTCCTGCTTTTGTGACATGGTGCAGAGTCCTGTTGATAGGCATAGACTCTTCCAATAGCCACTTTCTTGTCCCACCACAAACTTACCTCCTCAAGGCACTTGATGCAAGCTTCTATGTTGAGTCTGAGGCTTTGTGGGAAGGCTAATAGATGCATAACATCGCCATTATGAGTGATCACTTCAAACACCATGATGTTGATTAGATATATCATCTAACTCTTTCCAAATACACTGCACACTCCTCAGATTGACACACAAACACTATGAATCATTCATATTATAGCTTCCAGTTTGAATAATAAGCATTACAGCATGTGGTTTTCAAATCTCTGGCAAAGTGAATTCTGTCATGGTGTCATGGACCCAGTTAAAGGTCCAGTAAGAATAACGAAAAAACAACCAAATAGGAAAATATGAACATATATATTAAATATGGAAAGAATACAATACTTGGAACTTGGTTAGTAGGACTGATAATACGAGTTAGTGTGGAAGACTATGATTTGACCCTCGGCTTTAGAACTGGGACTCGTAATGGTCATTATACAGATAGTAGTGTTCGTAGACCGACTCTTGGCTGATTTCGGGCTGCTCTGAGGATGTTCTCCTCAGGCTACTCTCCCTCACCTCTGGTGAGGGAAGGTATAAGTAATGGTTGGAAGAGTTCATTCAGTCTGTTGGTGATGCCGCCATGACACGTGGTCCACCTCTCCTCACAGAAAGTGCTCTATTGACCTGACCACTGTGCTGTCAACAAAATTAAGAACAAACAATGCACACGTGCAAAATGAAAAATATAAAATAGCGACAATTTACCAATCACATCCTGTGCATGAGTGTAGAAGGACAAGATGATTTAGACAAATGAAAAAATGACATTAGCCGATGTATATTGTCCTCTGATGGACTATATTCTCCAGAGGAAAATCTGTAATGTGATTGGTCCCGACCTGACAGCTCAACTCCAGCCACTTTCTCATCGTCAGGATATGGCTTCCCTCTGTCTCTTCTGTAAATATTTTAATGGCTTCTACTCTGACGAACTTAGGTCACTGGTGCCCCCTCCACAAGCTAATGGTGATTTTATTGAAAAAATTTACCATAAAGTATTTCAAGATATTTTTCTGTAATTTTGGTAAATATATCTGTTAAAATGAGATAAGTTTTATTTCTATTTTTGCATAATTTAAACAAGAATTTATCCATCAAATTCTGTGTGTGTGTGTGTGTGTGTGTGTGTGTGTGTGTGTGTGTGTGTGTGTGTGTGTGTGTGTGTGTCAAATTTGTGGCTTCTCTCTGTCTCTTCTATAACTATTTTCATGGCTTCTGCTTGAATGAACATGGGTCACTGGTGCCCCCTCCACAAGAATTTACTCAGGCAACCAGATTGGCAACAAGGTCCCACCCTTTTACAGTTAGATCAATCAAATGCAGGTGACAATTCTATTCCAGCAGTTTCTTTTCTTGCACTTTCCACCTGTAGAACTCCCTTCCATATACTACCTTTCCTGACAGCTACAATCACCAGGAATTTAAATGCAATGTCAATTCCCATCTTTTATCCACTTAACTCCAGCCCTTTCTACATCACCCCATATATCTTGTTCTTTTCTGTTCTCTCTACCTTTGCAACTGTCTTCACTCCTGTTTTCACATCTTTCTCTTTCCCTTTCTCTTTCACCCCCTGTAGCTGGTTTGTTTTTGTCTTAACTCTCCTCTTGCCTAATACTTCAACTCTCTTATGTAACCCCCTGCACATCTGTGGCATTAATGCCTTGCTTTGAAATGATTAAAAAAAAATCTAGGTAAATATAAGGATTTATTTTGCAGAAAATATTTATAAACAAAAGTAGAAATGTTGTCAGCTTTTCAAAACTTTTAATTTTAAAAAATGCTCATAAATATTTATGAGGCTAACTGAAGAGTTTAATGACATTATGAAGGATGCTAATTGATAGAATTTAGTGACTAATAATCAAAAGTGAGTAAGTGATATTTTTGTTGAATTTCTCATAATGTAATTATATTTTAGTTTGTGATTATGTTATGCATTATATTTTTTAAATAAAAGGTTATAAATTTAACCGTTTTCTTTTTAATTTTTTAAAATTTCTTTATAATGATGTATATTGGCTTATGAAGTGAGCAATTTAAAGTAATTATTTTGTCTGCTGGCTGCCATAATGGAGAAAACTTAACGAAAATGTGCTCTCAGATCTGCTCCTCCCTTTGCTGAAGGAACCACTGTCTGATTCAGTGTTTTTTGACTGATCATCTGTCAATTGCTTCATAATCAAGAAAGGAACTATTTTACATTTAAAACACCCTTGATTATTCAGATTCTTCTCGAGATGTCAGATTAAGAAATAATATCTATTCATTTTTTAGGAAATGATATATTTACCTTTTTTATATGAAAATGAGAAATCTGAAAGAGACTGTAAATTTTAAAAGTAGAACAAAATCATTGTAATTAGAAATGGATTGATTCAATTTCTTTGCTCAATGACATATCGACTCCATATGGGTCATTCAATGTCGAAATGTAATTTTAGTGGGGCATGAAAGTAATAAAAATGCTTTTCTGCTTTCAAGATTGAACACATGTTAGATGATACTCAGCTTTTGTGCATATATTTTTCTCATCAGAATTCATCTTGCACATTTATAAATCTACCATTTCTTCCTACACAGAATAGTGTTGCCCTATCTGGTCAGGTGCTTCTGCTGTTCATCTCAGTGTTCTCGACAAATTCTAAAGGAGGATTTGAAATGTGGTTGGTCCCAATTTGTCTTCTTGCCCTCAGCCACTTTCTCACTGATGGAATGTGGCATTCCTCTGTCTTTTCTACAAGTATATTCAGAGCTTCTGCTCTGACAAGCTTTATTCCCTGCCCTTGTAATTTAACCCATGCAACTAGATTGGCAACTAGGTCCCACCGTTTTACCTTCAAAATAGGCAAATGTAACCACCAATTCTGTTCTAACAGTTTCTTTCCTTGTACTTCCCACCTGTGGAACTCTCTTTCCCTATGCTTGCTTCCAAGATAGTTACAATCTCCAAAAGTTTAAAAGCAATGTAAGTTGCTATCTTCTATCTCTGTAACTCCCACCTCTTTCTTACTCTTTCTACAGAAGGGTGAAATGTTTATAAAATTATTACATATGTTTGTGAGAACATTGATTACTGGAGGCAGTGTGTTTTATGTTTTACTTTTGTTGAAGCTATATTTTGGAATACAACATATTTTAAGAAATTCTTGGATATTATATGGATTAATGTCACAAAAGAATTCTTTCATTTTGGTTGTTTGGTAGCATTTTGAATTGATTTGGGTGAAGTCGCTACAATTTGTTAGGATGCGTGTATTGATAACTTTACTATAAATATTTATTGTTGGTAAATTTTTATATAAATATATATTGCTAGTATTTTTTACTTTTTTGTTTAGGTGGCGGTCACTATTTACTCATAGCTGGGACTCTAACAAGTGTTACTACCCCAGATCAGGGGGTACCTAGAACCAAGACAATTAAGAGGGTGTTACACATTTCCCAAAACTTATAATCTCCCAATCAGAGGCTTTGGTTATAGTTTATCATCATACCCAAGACTAATTAAAAATTGGTAGAAAAGTAAAATGAAGTTATTTACTAAAGTTTCAAACAGTAAGAAAATATGACTGTTTTTTTCTCATAAAAACAACTGCTAAAAGCCTACATGCCATGATGGGGTTGTTTTAGCAAGAGTTCGGACATTTCTTTATAAATGCAAACATTACAGATTAAAACTACAGAATATGGTGAATATTGCTTTTTTCTACAATTTTCCAGATAGAATTTGTAAACAAGTTTTGTGCAATAATTCTGTATTTTAATGATGAAATCATTATTATTATACTACACAAACTTTATATTTCAACATGATTGTTTCTTTACCAGTATTTCTAATTTACTTGTAAATAAGCATCCCTTAGTCTAAATATTAAGCTATTATATCATAAATTGAAATTCAGCTAATAATGACTTTGTGACCCTTGTGTTTGTATAATTTATTTTTATTGCCTTGTGTTTGCCTTAGAAAAAGATGGATGCAAAATTTCTCACCAAGTGTAGTCAAGCAGCCCAACTATGTATGCATAGGTAAGGATGGCTGTTCAGTTAAAAAATAATCTCTGAAGTGATATGTTAATGTTTTAGGAGGAAAATATTTGAACAAAAAATATTTACATTGTCAAGCTAATCAATTCTGTGCTTTTATTTTTTGTTTATTGCTTTGCAGTGACTTTTATAGAACAGCAAACAAATTGCCTAATTTTTTTGTTGAACATAAAATCGAGTTCCTGTTCTTTGAGAATAGTTGTTTGTAGATGTGGATGTGTGTAACCATTATTTATTACTGTGAGTATGTGTGTGTGTGTGTGTGTGTGTGTATATATATATATATATATATGTGTGTGTGTGTGTGTGTGTGTGTGTGTGTGTGTATGTGTGTGTGTGTGTGTGTGTGTGTGTGTGTGTGTGTGTGTGTGTGTGTGTGTGTGTGTGTGTGTGTGTGTATGTGTGTGTGTGTGTGTGTGTGTGTGTACATATATATACACACACATACATGCAATTTTTCATTAAAAACGGCAGACTAAGTTCTGCGGTTAAGATTTTTATATAATTTTTTCATGTGATCATATGATTTTTTTTAAGAACATAAATTATATAAAAATTTTCCAAATGTTTTATTTATCCAAGCGCTTTCAGCGAAAATTTTAACCATGATCAAGGATGAATTTTATTTTACTTTTAACTGAATATATGGATTGTTTTACACATGTATCTAGAGTCATAGAAACAATTTATTTTCCAAACAAGGACAGCCTATTGTGGCCATATTCATAGTTGATATTATTGAATGTTTGCTTTTTTGTTTTATTAATAATGTTTTCATTATTTCTAGTCTATTTTTTACATGTGTATGATGCTATTTGTATCATTGCTGAGTGTGTTATGGATAGTGTTTGGTTAGGGTTTTATTTGTGTTTGAATGAGACCTAATAGATGTATGGTCAGAGAGATATAACAGGAGTCTTCTTGTTAAACATGTAATATATCCAACATAATTATATAAAAATTATATATAAAACTTAACCAAAGGACCTTGTCTATCAATTTTAATGAACATTACATAAGAGGGATTGCTGCCTAAATGCACTATCTAAACTTATTTATAAATTGAACTTTTTCTGTATGTGTGTGTATGTGTCTGTGTGTGTGTGTCCATTACCTATAGACTCCGAAATGGCTGAACCAATTTCTTGAAAATTTACACAGTTGTACTATAAGCGTCTGTGAGTGTTCTTAGCTATGTTTTGTGTTGAGGTACCCCCGATAAATATCAAAAATCGATAATCGAAAAAATTGTGTTATAGAAGGAGTGGTCTGATTTTAATCAAATTTGATACACTCATAGACAAAGACATAAGAAATGATATTCAGAAGTTTCAAGGTTGCAGTTCTTACAATAGTGCAGAAAATCGATAATATATATATATAAAAGCTTTCATTACACCCGAGCAATGCTGGGCTATACTGCTTGAATATGCATATTTTAAACTTTTAAATTTGATTGGGGTTTTTTTTGCATATGTTTTGGCATATAGTTTGGCCAATTTCATTTAGTTTCTTCTTTTTGTTTGCTTTTAATTACTTTTGTCATTACAATTAAGTATCCATCATTGTGATAAGCAAATACCTGCCAAGTAGTCGGAATGTTATTAGAAAATAGACACAAATTTACTGCAGATGATCAAGCCATTAAACATTTTCTGTACACTTTTGTCTTAGTTAATTTCTTTCTATTTTAATCGAGTTAACATTTTTTAAAAATCAGATATGGTCAGACTCATTACATTTTAGATTATATTTTGATTTGTTTAGTTTTTCAAAAATGTCAGGGTCTTTTCCATATTTTGATTTTAATTTCCACATTGTACAAAATTGGCTAGCCATGTGTGGAAATTAAAATCAAAATATGGGAAAGACCCTGACATAACATAGAGTATAATAGTGGCAAAATATGTAGACTGTACCAGGAAGAAAAGTTAGCGATTATGCTATTCCCAAACAAAAACGAACTATTGAATGAAAGAACAGAAATTATGACTAAGTGCAACCATAGTAAAAAATACCTCTTAGGCTCATACAACCGTGGATAAAAACGTTCTAATTTCTTGTAATTTTAAAAATTATGTGTTCAAAAAATTCCCTGCCACATGTGCATTAAAAAAAACACTGTTACATGAACATTTTTAAAAAAAAGGGTAAATGGAAAAAGCAGTTATTGAAAATCACCTGAAGACATGGTAGAAACCTAGGTCATGTAAAAACTTGTTTACAAATAGAATAGAATATTCTATTATAATAAAGACCATTGCGTATTTATTTGTGTGTGGGTGTATATATATATTTCCCTCCTGTCAGGCTCAGGGGTTTGAATTTTTTTTTCTTCTTATGTCTTAATGTAAGATACTCAATAGTAGGTACATCATTATATATGTTGCCATCATTTTAGATCGTATATCAATATAAATATTTTGGTGTCAATTATACAGCATTGGCTCACTTATATTTGTATAAATACCATGAAAAAACTATATGCCAGTGAGCAGAGATGACTCTCATAGAGCACCATGACCTGAAAAGCAAAAACCACTCCAGTCTTGCTGAACCTGAGCTTCTTTTCTTTGTATTATTTATAACAAGAAATATGAAAAAGATGGACTTGCAAGTGTGGTGGTAGAAGAATTATAGTTTGGATTGATTTTATTACCATTGATTGTCTAGTTAATATTATTGGGATTTGTACAGTATTCTTGAGAGATGCAAGAATAAAGTTTGATTCCTAAAATTACGAACAAATAGAAGAGGCTAAAAATGTCTATCTTTCAGCAACTGCTTCATACTTCAATGATTGCTTTTCATTTGTGATGAAACAGCTTGTCTTGAATACAGATGGTAATCTCATATTTGGAGGAATGAGGTAAGTGATATGTACATCGGCCAAACACAGTATTCCACACTAGAAAAGATGTGAAAGACCTTTCATGGATTCAAAGAAGCAAATTCCTCTGCTCTTTAGTTTAGCAAATTTGATGACAGACTAAGCAATTCATGGTTCAAAATAAAAAAAATGTCAGGTATAAAAAAAGGAATATTTTGCTAAATAATGTCATGAAAATAAACAATGTTGATGCTTTTTAAAAAGTATTTCATAATTACTAGAGATGAATTATTTTTATTATTTTAATAAGAAATAAGAAATCTCAAAATATAAAAGAAAACTTTATTTATTTTTTTATTTTTAACTTAAGGACTTGTTTTTAAACAAATCCAACAATTTTTTTTTAGAATTTTGATTTTGTACATGTATATATACACATACATACATATATATGTACACGCACACACGCACACACGCACGCACGCACGCACGCACGCACACACACACACACACACACACACACACACACACACACACACACCATCTTAAAATTATACATATATTATGGGTGGATAGCCGAGAACATTTACTTTCTGACCATGAAACCCGGACTTGAATCTCACCAATGCCAATTTGTCAGAAGATGACTTCTTGATGCTAGCAATCTGGAGGAGACAATCCCAGCATGCAGCACTCTTGGAAAGTGCCCGAAAATCATGTCATGGATTGACACAAACCTTGTAAGTGAATTTTGGTAGATGGCTTCCTTTGAATAGCTACCAATGGCTGTGCTAGTTCGAAATCAAGTCATTATGACAGAGTTTGAGCATCCTGAGCTTGTTCAGATTGTTGTGTTCAGACTGGATAATACATTCTCTCCCAGAAACTGTAACTGAGGTCTGCTCAGTATAGTTGCAGTATGAAACCCAGGGGGACTCTGTAGATGTTTAACAAACATATGAATGCCTGAGAAAATGTCTGCAATGGGGATTAGCTAGCCACTCTGGTAGACATGTATACTCAAATACTAGTGGCTAGCCATATTATTATATGTGTGTGTATATATATAGTCATATGCAGACATTCTTGTTTCGCTGTATCACAGCTTATCAGTATGGTTAGATATCTGTTTGCTTCCAGCTATGATTAAATCCAAACTGATTTGATATCAGTTCGAGATTCTACCTCTAAGCTATTGATGCGTGGTGGAGGAAGGCATATTTTTGCGTGTTATATACACACTGTAAAGTCACGACAGTAGCCAGCAGTGTTCAAATTGATTACTGAATGAACAATGCATAAATAGCAGTTAGTAGCCACTGCTTTTTGAAATCTACCATTTGTATATATATATATATATATATATATATATATATATATATTGTCATCTGCAGACAGATCTGTTTCGCTGTATCACAGCTCATCAGTATGGTTAGACTCCGATTGCTTTTTAAACCAGGATTGAAACCCGACCAAATTGGCGTCAGTCGGCGATTCTACCTCTGGGCTATGGGCGTTCGGAGGAAGAAGGCAGACTTTTTAGCACATATATTATCATTATACGTGCCCAATAGCTAGAGTGCTCTAATTCATTTTACTGAATGAGTGATGCATATATGCCAGAATAGCTACTGTTTTTCAAAGTCTACCATTCTTCCAGAGTCCTCAATCAAGGTGTGAGATCTATATATATATATATATATATATATATACTCATCTGCATATACGCATGTGTGTATATATATATATATATATATATATAAATAAAAGAAAAATTTTGAAATTTAATTCCATTGGATAGCCATTTCATCAAGGAAATCCTCGCTTTGGTGGAAAACAAAAACAAAAAAAGTTTTGTTGTCTGGCGTTGCTGATGAAGCGAGGATTTCTTCATTGAAATGGGCATCCAACAGAATTAGGTTTCAAAATTTTTTTTATTTTTATATATCTAGCTCTGGAAATAGGGCATACTATTTACATCGAGTCCTCCACTTTGATCAATTTTAATATTAATGAAATTAATATTAATAGGATCAGGTTTTTGCGATTTCCCTATTTGCTCATCCTTTTAGATTTAAATATATATATATATATATATATACGTATATTGAAAAAAAATATATATATATACTTTTTTTCAATATATATATATATATATATATATATATATATGGATATTGATGTCTGAAACATTGCATTCAAGAAAATAACAGACTCTTGCAACTCAGCAGTCACTCAGTGTACACTTTTATATTTACAAATTCACTGTATTCATGGTATTAGGTGTTTTACTCATACACATCGCATTTTTGTCATACTTGAGTCATAACTAATTTCCATTTCTTTAAATCAGTTGTAACTGACAAATATATAATCCTAACTACAAATCAAATGAGTCGGATAAGAATAAATTCATAAAATACTTTTGCATATCTTAGTTTCTTCATGACTGTAAAAACTGTAACTTTTAAAGTTCTTTATTGAAGAATCAGTCAATTAGTTAAGTGCTATATGTGATACACATTTTGGATGATCATGTCCCAAAACAGACATGACTGAATGTGCAGAAGATTATCCTACAGTAGATTGCCATTGCTTTTTGTGGTAGACTGGTTGCCAGCCAAGACTACAGAACCGAATCTGCTCTATTGTTTGACACATAACTGGAGGGAATTGACAGATTAATACCTTTCCCAAGGGTATTTGCACGTAAGTGAATGCAAAAATTCAACTGGAATTCTAATTCAGCTCTTTGATTTTTTGTTCAATATCCCCTGCACCACAATGCACATCCTATTAAAGAATAAACATCTTAAACACACTGAAATAGACTGAAAGTACATATAAAACCCATATATCACATAAAGTATACATATATATTCTATATATCACAAAAAAGTTTTTTGATGATGAATCCTTAAAGTGTTTAGTGGAAAGTAATTCATAGGAACTTACTTGGGAATGATCAAATATTTTAAAGACCTCACAATCTCCCAACATAGAAAATGATATGGAAAGTAGAAAAGCTGGGGGTTCATTTTTCCCCACACTCATAGTGAAAAGAACAGAATGGATTGTTAATAAGGAAAGGAAACTGAAATTATTTAGAATTCAACCATATATATATATATATATATATATATATATATATATAACTTTATTTATGTAGACCTGAACTGTTATATTTAGTTAAACATGTGTGTATGAATATTTAGTTTCAGTTTAATTACTTAAATGTTATTTTTAGTGGACACTTGTATTTGAGTAGATGCTTTTCAGTAATTTCTAACATCAACTTGCAATTTTTCTCATTATAAAGTTTAATAATTTTAAAATATTCAACATCCCAGATAAAAATAGTGAATTTAATATATTTTTTTAAAACTTAGCATGATCAAAACAAATTAATGGATAACCATATAAGGATATCAACATTTTTCATCCTTTAGTAGTCAGTTGCACTTAGTTTAATTTGTAATGCATATAAATGTATGTAGAAAAAAAGCACAATGCAGTCTCCAGTTTGTGAATTTTAACTCAGCACCTGTAGATTGCATTGTGCTACTGGTGAGAATAAGAACAAAAGTGTATATATATATATATATATATATATATATATATATATTGGTGAGAATTGGGAACAAAATAAAAAAATAAGCAGTTGAAAATTGTCTGCTAACTTTTATCTGGATGTCTTTATAAATTTTGAAGTTGCTGTCAATAATTTTCCAGTATGAAAGTTTTTATCTTTTTTATGCATCAAATTTTTCTTTTATATTTTCTTTTTCTATCAAGTATGCTGAAAACTCATTAGTTGCTGGTTTTCTTTCAGGATTGTACTATATTCAAATTTACAGAAGGTGGTCTTTTTAATACTCAAAAATTGCTCATTATTGCTTGAAAATGTTCTCAACTGTTGTTTTGGTCATTCTATATTGAATTTTTTTCTTCTTTAACACCTTTTTGTTGGATGCATCTCATTGGTCATGAGAAAAAAATGATCTCTTTACATCAAAATGAAATCCAAGAATTTTGAATCACATCATTTGAACAACAATTGGTATTTTAGAAATAGATTGTTGCTAATGTAAACCTCAACAATGAAATTAACTTATTTACTTTATTTTATCATTTATATTATTTACATAAGAAAGGAATTGATTGGAATCTTTGGTACAACTAAAATTATCACAATAGATCGAGAGGCACAGTTCTAATCACAATAAACATTTACCAAACTGCTTGGCATCAAGCATATCAGGACAAATGCTTACCATCCCTGCACTAACAGCCTTGTCAAAAGATTTCACTGATCTCTTCAGACATCCCTGGCCACTATGCCTGACAGCACCAACTGAGTTGACAACCTACTTCTGATTCCTCTCACCTTGAGGAATACGATAAAGGAGGACTTTTTTCACCTGCTGATCTAGTTTTCAGCACAGCTTTCTTCGCTCCCTGGAGAATATTTCAACTAATCCATGGATATGTGTTCTCATTTTTTTGTTGTTATCATAATTGTTAGCTATGATGACTTTTGTGGTCTTACCAAGTATTTAATGCACCATCCTTGACGAACAATTTTCTGAAGATATTAGACTCCCATTCCTTGGCTTAATGGATATGTTTTAAGCAGTGGCAGTAGAAGGCTTGTCTCCCTTCTTACCAAAGTGTATTACCCATTATTTAGATTTAATGAAATTTCTTCTGTGGAAATAGTTTCTATTGTTGGGTGAAGTGTTGTCATTCAGTTTATTGAGCAAGGTCCTGTTTTGCCAGCTGGTAGCAGAGTGTAATTTGTATCATAAGATTCAAATTCTGAGCCATGCCTCTGAAAGTTTTGTTAACAAATTCTCACCTATTATCACTTAGAAAACTAGGAGGTCAAAAATTTGCAATCCAAAACTGAAATGCCATGTTAATAATAATGTTTTACCTATTGCATCCTCTGATATTCATCAGGTGCGTGTTGTTCCAGATAAAGTGGGAATTTTGAACTTCACCTTTCATTTAATCTACCAGAGTATGTTGTTTTTGTTCCACTGTCCAAGTAGCTACACTCTTCAAAAATTTAAATGTAACATCAATTGCCATCTTATATCTTATTGAATCCCATTCATCTTTTATCCTTTCATCTATACCCCTTGTATCCAGTCTTTTCTCTCATTGTAACCCCATAAACACTAGAAGTGGTCCCACTCTGATTGAAGCGAAATTGTTTTAAAAAATCTAACTGGATATTATCCTGTAAATTAAATAAAGAGTTCAGTTAAAAATGTCAAAGGTAATTTAGATTGACAAGTACCTGATGAAAGCTGAGGACATAAAAACCATAATGTTGTTATAACAACAAAGATGAAGATAATAATCTGAGTATAAATAATGTAAATAGTAATAGCTCTTCATCCCAGAAATTCAGACAGAAATCTAAACATTCATATTTAAGTTTAAGGAAGAAACATTCTAGGAAGGGATCTGCTCTGCAAAGATGATTTATTTTGTAACTCACTCTAAAATATCTGAAAACATATTAAGAAAGTTTGGATTTCCCTGAGCCTGATTTAGCTAGAATGAGCACAAAACTGCATTCAGTCAGTCAGTTAAGTGCCATACGTAATACACACTTGGGCAATCATGTCTTGAAAGAGTCATGAGTGACTGGGCAGAAGATTATCCCGCAGTAGGTTGCCATTGCTTTCTGCAGTAGACTGGTTGCCGACCAAGGCTATAGAACCAAATCTGTCCTGTTATTTAACCCATAACTGGAAGGAATAGATGGATTAATACCTTTCCCAAAGGTATTTGCGCGTAAGTGAATGCAAGGAATACAACTGGAATTCGAACTCGGCTCCCTGATTTCTCGTTCCAAGCTGATATCCAATGCACCACAATGCAAGTTGTTCAATATATCTGAAACTTGTTATCTTTATTTATGTCTTTAACAACCAAAGATGGGCAGATCTGAAATAATCAAATTTTGAAAAGCACTAAAAAAAATCATTAAACATTTTTCTAGCAGCACAAAAAAATATTGACAGTTACTAACCTCAAAAATGAAATGATAAATTATAAAATTTGCTATAAGCCCTCATCCTCATCATAGCCAAAAGTTAAAATTCATCTGACATTGAATATAAAAGGCTAAAAAAAAAACCCACTAATGTCCTTCGTAACAGTGGCAAAAAGGAGGTAAAAGTTGGTTATGTATGTGTTACTATCAACCAGTAGTTATAAGTTCAACCCTTTAATCTACTTGCGAATAAAGAATAACTGATATCAAAGGGAAAAGATGTCTCAGTAACAACAGATATCCTATATCAACCAATCAATGGGCATCTGATGATGACCAGGTCTAAATATTGTGTCTATAATAACATCTATATCAACCAAGATAAGAACAACTGTTCAAAATAATACAAAAATATTACACATCTCAGAAAATAATTCAGATATGTTGTGTCTATAATAACATTTATATCACAGAAGATAAGAACAACTATTCAAAATTATAGAAGAATATTATTCATCTTAGAAAATAATTAAAAAAATTGTGTTGATAAAAACATCTATATCAACCAAGATAAGAAAAACTGTTCAAAATAATACAAAAATATTACACATCTCAGAAATTAAATACTGAATTTCTTTTTTCTTTTCATTTTTTTCCCAAATTATTTTTTTTCTTTGTAAGTTATTCTCATATTTTCTCTCTTTTTCAGGTAAGTTAAGAAGTCAACTGGTTTGTTTGCTCCTGGATGATGCATTCTACCATGGTAGGAAATTCACCTTCTCATTTATTTTCTTTCTGTCACTTCAGTTTTTAAACACTTGATGAATATAGTGATTTTTTAAGTGCAGCTTAGATGTGGCATGAGGCCAAAATTATAGAGCACCTAGAGAGTATTGAACTATTCAATCATAATTGAACTAGCAAGGCAAGCTTGCTGACCAATAGAGCACTCTGAGGTGCCACACCTGATGAATATAGCCATTGGATTGGTTGAATTCTGTCACTTCAGTTTTTAAACACTTGATGAATATAGTGATTTTCTAAGTGCAGCTTAGATGTGACATGAGGCCAAAATTATAGAGCACCTAGAGAGTATTGAACTATTCAATCATAATTGAACTAGCAAGGCATGCTTGCTGACCAATAGAGCACTCTGAGGTGCCACACCTGATGAATATAGCCATTGGATTGGTTGAATTCTGTCACTTCAGTTTTTAAACACTTGATGAATATAGTGATTTTCTAAGTGCAGCTTAGATGTGACATGAGGCCAAAATTATAGAGCACCTAGAGAGTATTGAACTATTCAATCATAATTGAACTAGCAAGGCAAGCTTGCTGACCAATAGAGCACTCTGAGGTGCCACACCTGATGAATATAGCCATTGGATTGGTTGAATTCTGTCACTTCAGTTTTTAAACACTTGATGAATATAGTGATTTTCTAAGTGCAGCTTAGATGTGGCATGAGGCCAAAATTATAGAGCACCTAGAGAGTACTGAACTATTCAATCATAATTGAACTAGCAAGGCAAGCTTGCTAACCAAGAGGCCACTTTGACATGCCCACACCTGATGAATATAGCCATTGGATTGGTTGAAAAAGCATAAGAAATAATACATAATAAACATTTGAGCTACCACATATTATTCTGGAAGATTTCAACTCGGGGAAACAATCCCAAGAGAACAAATATTAAAATGATACAAATAACTTTATACTGATTGGTAAGTTATTTTGACCAATACATTCTATGGTCGTTCATGTTAATTTACTACTTGATAATTTGTTTAATGCAAGTATTAATCTGATCAACATGTGATTTTCATATTTGGACTTGTTATTTTGTTCCTGTTAAGAAGGGGCTTACAGTCATATCATCTTGAAATACCAGTTCCCAGATGATCACCAAAGTTAAGCAATGTCAAACCTGATCACTAGCACAAACCTAGATGGGTGACTGCTTGGGAATGCCAGATGATTTAAGTTTAGATGTGCGGGTAATAGCTCAAAATCATAAAATGGAGAGCAGAGTTCTAATTCCTGTTGGGTTTGTTATATTCACTTATGCACAAATACAATTGAGAAAGGTATGAATTCATCACTTATCCTCCCCTTTGTCATAAGTGTTGTGGAGGAATATCCTGTCTTACCCAGGAATGGGTATGGCCCAGGTTATAAAAGACCGGGATGAGAACGAACTACATGAGTCATCGAGAGTGTTCTTGATTATACGGAAGTCTTCGTTATTACACGGGAGTGATCGAGAGTCTTCATTATTATATGAGAGTCATCGACTTTAGTCAAGAGCCATCGGCCTTAGACAAGAGTTAGATGTCACTAGATGGAAGCCTTCTTCTCAAGACGGACGCATACATCCTATACAGAGACATTGCCTTCTTGATTGTTATTCTTGTTAACTGTTCGTTGGTGTACTTGTATATGGTTTATTGTACCAAGGTATAATAAATCTCTATTTATATAACCTCTGTGTTAAGAATTATTTCTTGTACTATTCTTTCTCTGTTTATCCCCTCCCGGGATATAACAATAAGTTAATTAGTAAGACTTGTATGACTAAATCATTATTATCTCAAAAAATAACTAAACTCAAATAAAAATTGTGTACAAAATATTTAGATTTTGGCATTAAATAACTCATAGAAGTTGATATGCTGTTTTTTAATTTTTTTTTAATCATTTCACCCCAAGCAAGGCTGTACCACCACTGATGTGCAGAGGGCTACATAAGAGAGTTAAAGTTTTAGGTAGGAGAAGAGTAAAGAGAAAGATGAACCAGCTACAAGGGTGAAAGAGAAAGGGCAAGAGAATGATGTGAACACAGGAATGAAAACATTTGTAAAGGCAGAGAGAAATGAAAAGAACAAGATACTCGAGGTGATGTAGAAAGTACTGGAGTTAAGTGGATAAGAGATGGAAATTGACTTTTCATTTCCTGGAGGTTGTAGCTATCAGGAAAGCAAGTATATGGAAGGGAGTTCCACAGGCGGAAAGCATGAGAAAAGAAGCAGCTGGAGTAAAATTGTCAGCTGCATTTGGTTGATTTAACTGTAAAAGGGTGGGACCTTGTTGTCAGTCTGGTTGCCTGAGTAAATATTTGTGGAGTGGGCACCAATGACCTAAGTTTGCAAAAGCAGAAGCCATGAAAATATTTATATATAGAAGAGATAGAGGGAAGCGACATCCCGACAATGAGCAGTTGCTGGAGTCAGGCTGCCAGGTTAGGACTAATCACATTACAGATTCTCCTTTGGAGCCTGTCGAGAACACCAAGACAAACAGCAGGGGTACCTGAGTAGATAGTCAGATTAAAATAAATACAAATGAAAAATGAAATAAAACAAGAGATCAGTATATTTATCATGGTAATCTATAGAATATTTTTCACCTCAGAATTTCAAACAAATGTTAGTGTTTTTAGACTGATAAAAATTTTTAAAGTGTATGTTATGTGATCTAAGAGAAATTTGTGTGCAACTAATATTTATTGGTAATTAGCCTTGTGAGTCAGTTTGCAAATAAGTTTCATGCTGTCTTATTTTTCTCGGCCTGTGATGGCCCTTTGTTGGACATAGATCCTACTCTGATCACAAGGAGGAATGGACCAATGCATGTCAGTCGGAGCAGATGTTATTGGATTCAGTTTTGAATGTTGTTATCAGGGTGGATACGTAGTAGGATAATCATCTTATTGTTAACTTTGGGAATAAAATTAATGCACTCAAAGTTTAAAAGAAATAATATATTTTATTTCTTTATTGTAATGAGTCAGTCATTTGGTATTTGGACATGGCAAAATATGGGTTAATTAGATATTGACAGCAGTTTGAAGAAATGTCTGTTTCTGTAGTTAGGAGTCAGATCATGGTCAGTTTTATAGTAATGTGAAAAATTAGATTGTGTGTTTTCTCTCTTCAGTATTCTTTTCTTGTAGTATCTTTTTGTTTATCCCCTTTCATATCTTATGCAATCTTCTGAAGAGCATGTTTTCTGTTCTATTATTTCTTGAATTCATTTTTAGGCATCCCTTCTATTTCCATGTTCTGTCATCTTTTGTTGTTCGCTTCTTGTTGAATCAGTCATCTTTTGCTTGCTTGCATTTATGTCTTTGATGAACATAGCATATTCTGTGCCATTCCTTGGTATTTTCTGTTCTTTTTTACATTAAGTTGAGAATTTATTTTAGGCATTGCTTTAGGTCTTTATAAATTTTTTCTGTGACCCAAGCTCATATGTCCCTAGGGTCAACTTGTCAGAGAGGTGACTTAATAAAGTTCTTAGTCTGGAGAAAAAATCCTAATTTACAGCACATTTGGAACTGTCTGCAACTCATATCATGGGTTGATACAAGCCTTGCAAGTGAAATTAGGTAGATGAAACAGTTCAGAATATGTTAGCAGTTGAGCTAGCATGCAGTTACAAGTCATTGTGACTGAGTGTTTGAGTATATTGACATTATTCAAACTGTTGATTATGTAATACTGTGCAAATTCTCCCGGAAACTATAACTAGGGTTAATGCAGCATAATCACAGTATGAATCAGCATTTTTGAAAAGAAGTAGCCAATCCTTACTGCATTTCTAAATTTTTTACTGATTGTTAGGTCATTAAATTTGTTCTTTTTTCCTGTTAGGTTCCAAATAGCAACTCTCTCCCTTTTGTTAAGATAGTCACATAAGTCATGTGACAGCCAGTGAAGGATGTCAGGCGATGGACTGAGAAAGAAGAGTTATCATGTAGAGACAAGAGAAGGAGGATGTCCCTATCTTAAGAGAAACACCACATAGTCTAACCAGATTTATAGAGAAACCACCATAACTCCAGTATTCTCTTTGGAAAATATTACAAATAAGGTTCCCCTTTCTCATGTACTGTTTGTTTTGCATATATGATACAGTTTCTCTGTATAGGACAAGAGTATTTTTGTATATATCTAATTTTGTGTACAATGTAGCATTATAAAACTCTGTGAGAACTAAGCTTGTTTGTCTTTTTTTTTTCCATTCAGCTATTCCATTGCAGCTGTGAAATATTAGTGTTGTTATATCATGGATATAACAATGCCCATAATGAGAGAAATGTAAATGGGTGAATAAATATTCCTTCCAAGCACCTCTGTTACATTTTCCCCTCTTGGGTTTTTTTATATCCATATGCATTTTTAGATATTTTTTAAACCAGGTGTTAATTATTTCTTGGTTTTCTGCTGCACACTCAGGATTCCATTTTATTCATATTCATTGTGTGATCCAAGTTTCTATTTGTCGTCTCTTTTGTTCCTAATTTTCCTTTAGGTCTTCTATGATAATAATAACCTCCCTATTTCTTCTTATTTGCTTTGTGATATGTGTACCTATATTTTATGGCGATTGATATTTTGAAAGGCTTCCCTTTCAGTTTTACTAGAAGATCTCTGACAGTTGCCAGTATTTCAGAACCCCTTAGGTTTGTCTTTATCTACACCCTTCATTTCTCCTCCAGCCTGTAGTCAGTGCTTGTGAAGTCCCTCATTGTTTGTAAATCTAGTTTCAAATCTTTCCAGAATATTCCACTTTTTAATTATCATTTTCCATTTTCAAGGAGTCACTGGATCATGATCAGACAGCACATGTTGGACATGTCTTGTGGTGAAATCAATTTCAAGATAGTTGACTGTCATCTTGCTGTCTGATTATTTTCTGCATTTTGTCTTACCATTATTGTTCTATAGAGGAAGTGGTCTTTTGTTGCTATTTCCCTGATGAATTTATCAAGGTATTACCTTCAGGGAGCTAGCTATTCATTTGTGATATCTATTAGACTACCATTCACGCATGCTTAGAATATTACTGCCACATAGGATCTAGCGCTTTTGTTATTGACCTTCAGCTCCTTGATAAAAATCCAAAGAAGAATGAGTAATATTATTGGTCCTGATCTGGCAGCTCAACTTCAGTCATTTTCCTATCACTGCAAGTTTGCTACCCTGTGTCTTTTCTATTGTAGGGGCCTTGGTGATTTTTATCATATTGGCCTTGTGTCAAACACAACCAAAATCCCCACAATTTAAAACTTCAGAAAGCTGAAGGTTGTGTTATGTCACCAAGTATAAATTAATAACTCAACAACAGAATCAGAATATAAGTTGTATTCTGCGGAAAGACAGTTAGTATATACAGAAGTGATTAGTAATATTTACAATAGAAAGATACAAGAGTCCAATCCGTCGTAAGACGTGTGTATACATGATTACTTCCGGTATGCCACCGGAAGTGTGACTAACTCTTCACTGATTTTCCTTGACTCTTCAGTAACTCATTAGAGACTCTCAAGTGACTCTCTACGACTCTCTACGACTCTCTTGTAGAGAATCCACCATTGCTACATATAGCAATGGGAACAGTCCATTTGTAGTCAAATAGGAGTGGCGCCCTAACAGGTTGGATGTTGGAATGTGGAAGAAAAAATATTTCGTTTGTATGTTAAAGAAAATTTTATAAACTAAACAGAATAACAAATTTGTAAGAAGAAAATGTTCAAAGAGAAAAATGTAAGTCGTTAAATGTTCCAGAGAAATAGTGGTAAGAAGTTAAATGTATGTATGTAGAAATATTAAAAAGTTACTAATAAAGTCTATGTTTCCTTTCCTTTTTTATGGCCAGCTAGAAAGGGAAGAGGAAGCAATAAAGGAAATTGTACTTATCAGATTTTAGGTTTTAGGTGTCAGTTGAAATATCTTGTTGTTGTTGTTGTTTCTTTGATAGTGTGAATGAAGATGAAGAACAAATGTATGTTAATGAGACATGACAGGGCCAGCATCTTGAAATTTTCTTTGTTATATTGTCATCTCTATGCTGCTCCCATTTGACTGACTGCTAGTCAAGGGACAAGGTTAAGTAGTGAAATTTAATCATGTGACTGGATGAAACAGCATTTCCATTTCTTTTAGGTGTTAAGAAAAATTGACAGGGTCATAGATCAATTTGCTATTTCCTATCCAATCAGAATCTAGAATCTTAATTTTCACACCGACTTGTGAAAATTTGCCTTAGTCTGGGTTTTTCCAAAATGTTTTCAGTCATTCTGATCCATTTCTGTGGGTGTGCAATTTTACTTTTTGCAATTTAGTTAATTGTTGGATGCTATATGATTTCTATTCTATACTATAATTACTTTCATAGCAATTGTTCAGATAAACTCTTTACTATGATATATAGTTTTTTTCATTTAAGTACGGTACTAGATTGGCATTGAGATCTTATCAATTTATATTTAAGCTAGCTTGACGTATGTAACTTCTATGCTAAAAGTTTCTTTTCTCTCACTTTTTGCTTGTGGAACTACCTTCTGCTTCCATTCTTTTTAACCAACATTAACCTTAAAAAATTTAAGGGCATTGCCAGTCACTCTCTGCTCTCCTGATTACTCTTTTCTCTTCCTTCTCATTAGTAATGCTTCCGTTCCTAATTCTTCCACAGTCAGCAACCCCTTGCGTCTTAGTGACTTGCTTGGGGTGCAATCAGTTAAAAACAGTGTTTTTTTTACAGGGTTGTGAACAACCCTCATTGTCCCCATTGAAGTGAAGCACAGAAGCTGATGTGAAAAAATTAATTTTTTTTATTATTGTTGACATTCCATTTTTACAATCGATACAGGCACCGTGTATGACAGAAAATACTAGGATTGGTTCACAGAATAGCTCAAGTAAAGGTTTGTGTTGGTATGTGGTGAAATCGATAATTTACTAATAAAAATAGAAGTTCCAATAACCTTCTAACTTGAAAAAGTTTTTTTCTTTGTAAGAGGCACACTTTATGTGGATATGTGAAGAAGATAGCAGTTATTCCTTACACTTGAATAGGTTATGATTGTTGCGATCAAAGAAATATCCTATTGATGCTCTTGAGAGTCAGTTTCACAGAGCTACATTTCTTGTTTATTTTTAAACATTAAATTTAGAAATGATGAGCAGAAAAGCAAATGTCCACTTTCACTTAGGATATCAAAAATAGAAAAAAGAAAAATTAATTACAATGACAAAAAGTTTAATCACACCACATGTTTAGGTAATGCTAAATTGTTAATCCAAAAAGCTACAGTAACTACTTTTTAATTTAATTTTATTAAGGGAAGCATTATTTTTAAATTATTTACAAGGATGAAATGGTTAAAATTAAATAAAAAAATGAGAAAACATTTTAATAGAATCATAAGATTTTCTTCTTTTTTTTTTTACCTTAAATGTAGCATTGTCTCCAGAAAAAAAAAATATCTAAACTTTTTTTTCAGCAGATGATACTAGATTCTTTAATATCATAAAATCTAATGATTGCAATTAAAATCTGGTTTCTTTCACTGGTTAAAATTTTACTGCCTTATATTCAGATATATGCAGTATAAATTAATTTAAATATTTTAATTCATGAATCACAATAAATTAATGTAATTAAACTCATTTTAAAAATATATGATATAAACACTTAGATTGAGATTTGACAATAGAATTTCTGACTTATTCTTTTGGATTAATCCAAAAGGCATTAGATATTATGGAGGATCCTTTGCTGCAGCTAATTTAAGCATTTAAACCTATACTTTCATCCTGCTCATGTCAAACTAAACACCTTGAAAGCATCTATTGTACAAATATAACAAGTAAGCAGTTGGCAGACCGGCTGCAACCACTCTCTCACCAGCATGATGTGGCTTCCCTGTGCCTCTTCTACAAGTACTTTCATGGCTTCTGCTCCGATGAGCTTAGATCACTGGTGCTGCCTAAGCACGAATTTACATGAGATATTAGATTAGCAACTAGGTCCCACCCTTTTACAGTTAAACAAATAAGATGTAACCGTAAATTCTACTCCAACAGCTTCTTTTCTTGCGCTTCCCGCCTGTGGAACTCCTTTCCACAAGTCTCCTTTCCGGACAGCTACAATCTCCAGGTGTTTAAATGTAGGGTCAATAGACACCTCCCATCACACTAACTCCCAATTATTCTCAGAACACTCTCATCTACCCAACCCTCATTCTCGGTATCCTTACCCGCCTATCACCCACCCTCTGACATTTCCTATATTTAATCATCCTTTCTCCACTCTATGTAGCCCCCAGCGCAGTAGTGGCAGTGACATGCCTTGCTCGGGGTGAAACGCTTATGAAAAAAAAAAAAAAAAAGTAAATTTTCGTTTTAGGTGCGGACAGCTTTTCACTCTTCAAATTTATCCAAAATAGCATTATATCTGTGCAAATGTATATGCTGAACTCAATTCAACAATTAGTTATTGAAGAAACCTACCTTTTTTGATTTGAAAGTCCATAAAAAAACGAACTATATCTCGCACTTTTTCTGTTATCTTGAGCCACCTCTTCAACTGTATGAAAATTATTCTAGCATTCACTTCCTCTTAGGAAGATATTTATAATACAGTAGTTCAGCCCTCTGTTTTGTTTGTAAACTTATTTTTTAATCTTCTCCTATGTGCCATGTCCCTTCAGGATGTAGGCGATCATGGCCCTCCACATCTTCCTATCTCTTGTCACTTTTAATACCCCTTAATCTGTTATTCCACTCAATCTATGCTTCATCATGCATCTGCTCAACTCCATCAGTTATGCTGTGTATTGCTTTTCCTTGTCTCTCTTCTCCTCTATCCATCCTGTGAGCATCAGGTTTTCCATGCCCTCCTTCCTTGTGACATATCTCAAAAACATCAGCTGTCTTTTCCTGATGTTAAGTATCAGTTTCTGTTTTGTACCCATCATCTCCAAAACCTCAATATTGCTTGCATGTTCCATCAATGGTATCCTCAGCATCCTTCTATTCTCCTATTATTTCTCTTTGATGTATTTTCTTCAATATGAGATGAATGCTGGACAATCTCATCAAACATGAAGGAAAAACTTGAAGCAACTGAAATGTGCTTCTACAGACGGATGGTGCGGATATCATGGATCAAGCATATGAGCAATAATGAGGTTTTGAAATGGGTGAAAACAAAAAGGAAATTAGTATTGAACAACAGGAAAAGACAGCTAAAGTTCCTGGGACATATAATGAGGAACCTGTTACTCATAGGTCAGCTAGAGGGAAAGAGAGACAGGGAAAAGCTGTGTGTAACATACTTCATGGGCCTGAGCAAGTGGATGTCAGAGCAGGGTTTGGCAGTGAGAAACTATCTTAAGAGCCACCGGGGATAGGAAAATGTGTTAGACCATGATCACTTATGTACTGAAAGAACATGGCACATAAAAGATTTTGCTATTTACATGTGCTTTGAGATTTCTCTGTTGCAATTTATGCAACAAGGATACAAGTATGAGGAGCCCTGTGAAGTTTGAACTCTCTCATTGGTGGTGTATGAAAACAGCTTTCTAATCTACACAAGATAAGGAGATGTCTTTACTTTTATTGGGAACATATTTTAACTAGCTGATTCAGTGATGTTATAAATTTCTGTAAAAAACGAGCATTGATAGCTTAAAACATTTTTGTATTTTTTGTTCATTTTCAGACATAAACAAGCCAAAATAAATGATCACAGTTTCATTAATCTATTTTTTATGCTTTTAAGATTATCACAGTTGTTGGAAAAATTGCTTGCGAGATTCTGACCTGATACTCTAAAAGTAATAACTCTTATGTTTTTGAGTATTGCAAAGTGAACTATAACCTCTGCATAGAATTTGCAAGACTCTGGAATTTCAGACAAGGCTAAAATCAATGATCAATAATTCAAGAAGCTGTCAAAATGAAAATTCATTTGGCTGTAAAGTTTTTGTTCTGTGATTCTATTTCCCTCACATGTCCAACAGACTGGCTTCTACACCAATATATATTGGCTCCTTGAAATTTAATGATGTTTTCTGATGAGTAATGTAATGTGGTATGTTTGTCTGCATACACTCCATCCTTCAACTATCCATAACTAGCAGTATAGCCCGGCGTTGCTCGGGTGAAATGAAAGCTTTAAAACTAATCCATGGTCCTGGAGCTAAGACTCTTTGGATGTTGGCACAAAGATTAAAAAGCAATTGTTGTTTCCAGTTAAAGTGAAACTGTAGCCTGAAAGAAAAATGAATGGATGTAAGTCAAATTTTGATTTCCTGGTATCGATATCAAATAAGATTTTTTCGTCATAAACTGAATTTTGAAGGCTAAATAAGTTCTCTGAGTAAATGGTATCATGGCTGAGACTAAGAACTACAATTATACCTACTTAGAGCCAAACCCAAAGCAAAAACTAAAATAAAAGGGGTGAAAAAAGTGCAGACATACAGGTAGATAAACAGACACACACACAAACATCTTGCCTTTTATATATATATATATATATATATTATTGATTTTGTGCACTATTGTAAGAACTGCAACCTTGAAACTTCTGAATATCATTTCTTATGTCTTTGTCTATGAGTGTATCAAATTTGATTAAAATCAGACCACTCCTTCTACAACTCGATTTTTTTGATTATCGATTTTCAATATTTATGAGGGGTACCTTGACACAAAACCTTGCTAAGAAAACTCGCAGACACTTATAGTACAACTGTGTAAATTTTCAAGAAAATCAGTTCAGCCATTTTGGAGTCTATAGGTAACGGACAGATTGGATTCTATAGCCTTGGTCGGCAACCAGTCTACCGCAGAAAGCAATGGCAACCGACTGCGGAATAATCTTCTGCCCAGTCAGTCATGTCTCTTTCGAGACATGATCGCCCAAGCCTGTATCACGTATGGCACTTAACTGACTGACTGACTGGATTGGTGAAAAGGTTTCATCAATTTAAAATTAAAATAGCTAAATGTGACAATAAGTTTTCTGCTAACAGTTTGTTCTATCGCACTACTTGTGAAACTCTCTTCTGGCTTCTTTTTTTCCTGTCAGCTTTGCTCTTCATTTAAATGCAATGTCAATCATTATTTTCTGGTTTACTCAATAGTACCTAGACTTCATGAATTTAAGAACAGTACTAGATTGGTCAAAAGATTTCATCAATTTAAAATTATAATGGCTAGATGTAACAATAAGTTTTTTCCTAACACTTTCTTCTATCACACTAACTTCTTGTGAAACTCTCTTCTAACTTCTTATTTTTCCTTTTAGCTTTGCTCTTCCAAAATTTAAATGCAATGTCAATCACTATTTTCTGGTTTCTTAATTCTTAATTTTTTATTGTCTTCTCTCCTTAATTGTATATTTACTCATATTCTCTAATACTTCATAACCCCTTTAATTTTAGTGGCGTTTTTGCTTTGCTTTGAGTGAAACAATTCTTTTTTTAAATAATAAAAATTCAAAACTACAATTTATAAATAATAAAATTCAAAACTACAATTTATTTACATTTTTTTTAAATAAGAATGCTTCCTTACGTAAAGGTATATGTATGTTGATTTTTGTATGTATCTTTGGTGTAAAAAGTTTTATAAGATGAAATGTATGTAGATTTAGTCTGGTTTCTGAGAAACAAAGTTCATGTAGTAGATATTATTAGTAGATATTATTATTCAGTGTTAACAGGAGATAAGGAACTACAATAAAAACTGGCAGTTCACTTGTTGGTGAAACTTTTGACCTTGAACTGCTTTGCTTTTCACTTTGACATTCTTAAATTGGCTGATTGCAACCTATTGCAAAATCACATTTATCTGTTGTCAGGAAATGCAAACAAATATTTTTTTTTATATTTACTCAGACCAATAGTGATTGGTTAAAAATTCTTTTTATACCTTATAATCTCTTCTTTACTATGTCTGCAAATTTCTCATATTATTTATAGATTTTAATTTTTTTCCCAGATCATGTTGTTTATGTTGATTCTCATTTTGTGGTCTTTTGATGTGGCTCTGGATTCACCTGCTAGTTATTCTGATTATTAAATGTTAAATATTAAATCATACAAGTATGACAAGTAGCAATAAGAGCAAGAACAATCATCAGCGGTCAGCTTAAGTTTTACTCGGAATTGTTTGGCAGAATAATAGCCCGATATGACGTTTCCCAAATATGGGTTGCAACTCACTGGTAGATTGCAAGCAGAATATTAGTGGGTCATTAAAAGTTTTAAAAATTATGCATTAGCCTTAATTAAACACTATCTGTTGAGATAGTTCAAGACTCAGACTTTTAATGCCAGGCTGTTATCTTATCAAGTAGTATGTTGTTTTGACAAGCTTAACAAATCAGGGTTGGTCATGCTTTCAATTTAATCATTCATCATCATAAAAAGAAAATAAGATTTCACCTATTCATATAAATAATATTTTTTATGTTCTTTCATATGTTTTTGTGCATCAAATTTGAGTGAGTCATGAAATGTGGTCATGAATAGCAGGTTATGATTCTAAAATGTTTGGGAACCCTCCAGCTTAATATACTGAAGTATACGTTTTCGAATTAGGTTACAAAATATTTGATTTCGATCCCAAAGCAGGCAGTGTGTTTTTGGTCTCAGAGGAAATGGGGCAATCAGTAACTAGATAAGGTATGTGTGGATGTGGTCTGTCAGTGGAACAAAAACCGTCTACATTATACAGGGTGCCTCTAAAGTCTGGACATGTAAGTAAAAAAGCATAATTTCAAGAAATTAAATTTTCTTGAAAAGGAATATTAACAAAGTAGCAGTATAGCCCAGCATTGCTCGGGTGCAATGAAAGCTTTAAAACTAATCCATGGTCCTGGAGCTCAGACCCAGCCTAAAGAATATTTGTATGAAGTTTGGTGAGAATCGGATAAAAATTGTGGATTTGTATAAAGGACATACAGACAAATAAACACACACACACAAACATCTTGCCTTTTATATATATATATATATATTATCGATTTTCTGCACTATTGTAAGAACTGCAACCTTGAAACTTCTGAATATTGTTTCTAATGTCTTTGTCTATCAGTGTATCAAATTTGATTAAAATCAGACCACTCCTTCTATAACCCGATTTTTTTCAATTATTTTTTTTTTTAATCATATCACCCTGAGCAAGGCAGTAACGCCACTGATGTGCAGCGGGCTACATAGGAGTGAAAAGATTGGAAAAGAGAAAACCGGAAACCACATCCTAAACAGGAAACAAGGGATGATTATTGATTTTTGATATTTATTGGGGGTACTTCAACATAAAACCTAGCTAAGAACACTCACAGATGCTTATAGTACAACTGTGTAAATTTTCAAGAAAAATCGGTTCAGCCGTTTCGGAGTCTATAGGTAATGGACACACACACACACACGGACACACGCACATACAAACACACAGACAAAGTTCCATTTATAAATATGTTTAGATTTAGATTAGATTTAGATAATATCATCAATATAATTTCGTTCATTTGTGATGCAAAGGTTGATGCGCTTTGCAAAATTCACATAAACTTAATTCAATAATTCAACATTGCTATTAATTTTAGTACATACACTCTTTATGTGTCCAATCAAGTGTGTTGCATTGGCAAGTTTCATTGAGTACACCTTCTTTAGCATACCCCAGGAAAAGAAGTCAATTCATTCTCCTTTTAACAAAATCATATTTAATCTGTGGAGGGAAAAATATACATAATGTGATTTCCTGTGTCCAAACTTTAGGGACACCCATTAGATTAAGTAAAAGATTCAGTTTGAAATTCCTGAAAGATAAGAACCTGATGAAGGCCACAAAGCACAAAGGCTGAACTAAATGACAAAAAAAAAACAAAAAAAAACAATTAAGATAAAGATCTGCCTGTAAATAACATAAATGATGATAACTCTTCATTTCAGAAATTTGGATAGAAGCATTAAACCAGACTTCTGGCAAAGCAAAGATTTATCGTTGAGGAAAAAATCATTTTGATTTTTTCTTTTGCTTTTCTTTCTCTCATTATTTTTTTTTTTATTCAAGCCATAGAAATTTATGAAGTAAATATCTAACACTAATTTGCTTAAAGGCAAAAAGATGTAAATGAAAAATGGTCAACTTAATGTCATAAAATGTAATCACCTCTCTTGTTCCAGGCTGGCTAGCAAGAAAATTTAATGTATCATTAATTCTGACCACTGGTATAAACATCATCACATAGATTTTTCTTAACTTAACTCTTTCATTCTCTTACAGATTATTTGTCATCATATAACAATTTTTTAATATAAGATACTCACACTAAAATAATAAGAATTATCTTCACCCAGCTCAACAAACTGTGCAACTATAAATGCAAAAGAAACTGAAATGTCAGATGACAACAATGGTTACTATAAATGCTACAAGGAAGATAATAATTGAGATTCAGTTCAGTGCCATATGTGATACACGCTTGGGCGATCATGTCTCGAAAGAGACATGACTGACTGGGCAGAAGATTATCCCACAGTAGTTTGCCATTGCTTTCTGCGGTATACTGGTTGCCGACCAAGGCTACAGAACCCAATCTGTCCTGCTATTTAACCCATAACTGGAAGGAAGAGATAGATTAATACCTTTCCAAAAGGTATTTGCGCGTAAGTGAATACAATGGATTCAACTGGAATTCGAACTCGGCTACCTGGTTTCTCATTTCAAGCCGATATCCACTGTACCACAACGCACATCTGGGCCTAAAATTATAGAATTATATAAAAGAAAATTATATTTTTGAAAAATTATTTTTTTGTATTTCTTAGAAAATTTTTTAGGATCCAATATGGTATTCATCTTATATATTCTTTAAATATCAGTATTTTTTCTGTTAACTTACAATGGAATTTTCAAAAGTGGATATAAATTCTTTTCATACAAAAATGAATTTAAAAGAAAAAAACTTTATTGACAAAAAATATTGTTTGTCATCATATAAGACTTTAATACCACAAACATTAAAAAAAAGGATCATGATCACACCGGTAAGCAACTGCCCACCTCTTGATGCAAAAGAAATAGGGTATTTATATCATCTACAGTTTGAATATTAATTAGTTTATAGCGTGACTTTTTGTGAGATTGACCTTAAGTGGAATTGAACATAAGTGTAACAGCTCTGTAAGCTTATGAGTCTGGCTATCAAGTAAATATGTGTTTTTAACTACATTCACTGCTCTGTGAAAAGCTCTGAAATGGCATATTGGTATTTCTGCCCTCAATGTCTTTGAGATCAATTGGATGATAGCCCCCTCAAGGAGGCCACCAGTTTGCCATGTGTGGCAAACTGTGATACTTGAGGATAGGATCCTGGTTGAGGGCTTTAGAAGTTAAGCTATACATATACTCCTAAACTCAAACACAACATTTTGGCTCCTATTAGATCTAGACTGGCAGATGAAGAGGCCTGATACAATCAACCAGTTGGTTATATCAAGCCTGAAGTCAGACTATCAAAACATACAAAATGTGCTCATATTTACCATATCAAACATTAAAATGATTTAGTAAGCAGTGGCTGTAGGGTCAATAAGAATTGAAAGGAAAGAATCTGATATGGCTGTTTCAATCTCTGAGGAAAGCTCATACTTGGATGAGCAATCGCAGATATAACAGGTACTTGGAACATTTGAGTATAACAGTTATGTAGCCCTGAAGGAATGAAGTGAACAAGATTTCCCCTCTTATCTTCTCTCCCAAATAGGGTCCCAAAGTGGATGGGGAGTGTAGAAGTCAAATAACTTACCTTTCAACATGGCTGTCTTCTTTTGTCTCCCTGATATGGTGAATATACTATTTATTTTGTAAAAATACAAAATTGTGGCACAAGGCCGAAAGGGGAGGGGAAGAGGTTGATACTCACTGAACTATCCTATACCTAGCTAAACGCTATCACAACCCATTCACTCATTACAATTTGCACAATCACCACAAGAACCCATTCATCAACTCCCAATCCTTCATACACCACAATGTCACAAACTTACAAGGGACACCTAAAAAAGTAGGGAGATAACCCATGACAATAAAAATGTATCTATATACAATATAAAATATATGTGCCGAATATTTATGAAGCTCAGTATACACACTGAAATTATCAGCCAATCAATGCTTACAGAATAGACTTGCCTGTAACAGAATGGAATCTCCCAGGTTATTATTTAAACCACCTACCAATTTGCCCTGGTGGTTTTTTGGTCAGTTAGGATCAACTCCTATTCTAGTTGATTACTGGCTGGTTGTTCCATAAGATCTTTACAGGGAGCATGGCTGATAAATGATAATAATAATAATAATAATAAAAAAACCAAGTGACTACACATTGATATAGACATAGAAAGTGAAAATCAAAGGCAAATTTTCTAAATTCATAGTCACAGAACCAATAGAAAACAAACTAATAATGAGGTTGTCATCTTTCATAATAGAAAAAAATCTTAGCATCTTGGATAACTTCAAAACAGTTAATAAAAACTAAAAATAAACATCATTGATAGAAGTCAAAGAAAAACATGATGATAATTTTTATGGACTTTCATTGAAAAGTTCATGATGACCAATGTGGTAATGACCATTCACTTACTTTTCAAAATATAAGCAAGCCTATGCCAGATGAAAGGAATCCAAAATGGCAACTACGCAAAACTAACAGTCCAAAATTCAATAAACTCTGCTCATCCCAAATCAACATAGAAATTCTCAATAAACCAGAACCAATGGTCTCTTTTACAAGCATACTAACACAAATAGCAGGACAAACAATACTCAGATGTTCCTTTAAACCACATACCAAATCAAAACCCTGGTTTACAGCAGAATGCAGAGAAACAGTTAAAACTAGGGAAAATGTTAAAGATATTCTTACACAACCCAACCCCAATCAACCTACAAAACTACAAGCATGCTCAAGTGAAAGTATGCTGCATAATTAAAATGTCCAAAAAAAGTTTTGGCAAAACTGCATCTCCTGACTAAACAACAAATCTCCAATAAATAATAAATGGTAAACGATAAGGAAAATTAATAGAAAAACATCACAAACTGTAATAGTCTACTTAACCAAAACAAATGGAGATAAATACACTGGGAAAAATAGCTAACCTAATAGCAACAGTTTTCAAAGAAACTCCTCAACAAATGATGGCAACCCAAAATTTAAAAAATATGAAAGCATTATAGAACAAGAGAGACTTACATTCATTTCAAACAATATAGAAAAATACAATATTCTTTTTACAATCATAGAACTAAAAGGATCCATAAACAAGAATAAAAACTTTGCAAATTGTCTAGATGAAATTATTACCAATTTTTAAAAAACTGCCAAAAAAGTTTTTTATACTTATCCAATATAGTATATGATATACAGTGTTAAAACAAAGTTCCAAAATTGTGGCTTGAGTCTGGAAGTATGCAAAAGATAGCAATAAAGGAAAGAATGGCTATATTTATTCAAGATTTTCTAGCAGACTCAACATTCAAAATATAAAATGGAAACACATTAAATACACACAAGCAAGTGGTCGGACTACTTCAATAAATAAATAGTATTATCAAAACCATTAATTTGGAAATTGTAATATCTCTATTTGCAGATGATCTCTCAATATCATACTTATCACCAAACATGCATTTTCTTGAAAGATATGTATAAATATGTTTAAACAAGATAAAAAAATGAACAAATGAAAATATATACCATTTCTGCAAAACAAAAACTGTTTGTATTTATTTCTGCAAAAAACAAGCCTAACACCTCAGTTCACAATTAAAATTAAATTAACACTTAATTTCCATTGTCCAACAAATAAAATATCTAAGAATGTAGCCGTAGGGAGCTGGTTAATTTTTCTTTGATTCGGCCTTGAGTCAGACTTAACTGAAATCCCTACAGCTTATAAGTTTGATACAGAATTATCATCATCAGAATTATCAGAAGGTTTTCATCATTATCAGAAGGTTGATTGCAGGTTGGAATGTGTGGAATTGTGTAAGAATAAAATATACATTTTAAATGTTAAAATAGAAATTTATTAAAAGGAAAGAATAACACAAGTTGTATGAGTTAATGTTCAATTAGAAACATTCTTAAGAAGTTAAGGGTAGAGTTTGTGTTCAATGATAAAGTTATGGGTATCAAGATTTGTAGAAAATGTTTGTAGTAGTAATTGTTTAAAGAGCATATGCGTACGTACATATGTATATATGTATGCATTCAAAAAGAAGATCTTTGGGTGGAGAAGAAAAAGTAAAAGAAATCAGCAGAAGGAAAGAGAAAGAGGACAAATGTTTGGGTCAGCTTGAAGCTGCTCATGTTACATTTTAGCTTGTTGTCTTTGCTGCTTCCATCTCTGACTGACTCACTGACGCTGATCAGGGCCCTTTTATTGTCATTAGATTTTTCACACTGACTCACAAATTCTTCAAGTCTTGCAAGTTGCTCCCATTGGTAAAAAATCAAATTAAAGCCTACTTGCAAAATCTGGTTTCGACTCTTTCTTTAAGCACATGGTCAATCTTTTTTCTATTTGAGAAAAACCAGGATTTCACACTTCATTGTGAATTTTTTTAAAAGTGAAGAAGAAGGTTGATTTTAATTCTTAATTTCTTTTCCCACTACAAGAATCATACTAGATAGCAAACTTAATTCCAAGGTGAACATTGATTACCTTAAACAAAAATACCAAAAGGCTTTTATGATTTTAAAAGTAATATAAAAACTGAATTGGGGTGGTGATCAAAAAATTATGCTTAAAATACAAGTCAAACATTAGATCAAAATAAGAATATGGATGTTGTCATGTTTGTAACATGGACCTTCCATCATCAGGAACAATTTGCAGATCTAAAGGCTGGGAAAAATGTTTAAGAAATAACTTATAAATGCCGGAATAATCTCTCTTACTTATTAATACCTATTGCATTGTGGGTACAATTTTGTAACCTTTTGTTTAAGGTAATGTTCTTAGCATTTTAAACCATTGATAATTTTCATTAAAGAAGATCATACATGTAAAAATCCTTTTTTTAAAGAAAAAGAAGCATTGATAATTTTTTTAAGGTAATATTCTTAGCATTTTAAACCATTGATAATTTTCATTAAAGAAGATCATACATGTAAAAATCCTTTTTTTAAAGACAAGAAGCATTGATAATTTTTTAAAGGTAATGTTCTTAGCATTTTAAACCATTGATAATTTTCATTAAAGAAGATCATACATGTAAAAATCCTTTTTTTAAAGACAAGAAGCATTGATAATTTTTTTAAGGTAATATTCTTAGCATTTTAAACCATTGATAATTTTCATTAAAGAAGATCATACATGTAAAAATCCTTTTTTTAAAGACAATAAGCATTGATAATTTTTTAAAGGTAATGTTCTTAGCATTTTAAACCATTGATAATTTTCATTAAAGAAGATCATACATGTAAAAATCCTTTTTTTAAAGACAAGAAGCATTGATAATTTTTTTTTCTAGAAAAGAAATATATTTTTCTTTTAGAGTTGTTTTTCTTTATATTTTCAAATAAATAATTGAAACAGATAACACAGAGCAACACACATTAATTGCACTGTTATCAGTGATAATATGAAATTTTTAAATTTTAGAAAAAAATAATAACTTTTTTCCATTTCTAAAGCAGATGCTTATATCGACCTTCTAAGTATACCTTAGATGCAGCACATAGCCAGAAATATAGAGCACCCAGTGAGGATCAAATTCACTATTCAGTTGTACTTGACTTAGCAAGATAAGCTTGTTAACCATTACATCACAATATTACACTAAAGCAGATGCTTATGTGTATAATATTTCGCAGTGAAAATGGCTGCTTTACTTTCAGCGGAATATTACTGAGGATTTTTGTATTAGTGCACCTGCCTTATGATGAACCATATCTCATGTAGCCCACTTGTCAGAAAAGGTTTCCTATACCTGTCTTAGATTGACAATAACTTGGTTGCACAATCAAAATTGTCTTTCCTTTAACTTTTACATGTACCTTGACACACACACTGTAGCAAACCAACCTTATTCCTTTTGTATTCTTTTGATGAGATATAAGTTTCACTGAAGCAGCTTCTTCCCACAAACCACTGCTTTATGAAACCAGCTACCTGACCACTACAATCTTGACCTGTTCAAATCAATGTCAACTGTTATCTTCACCATATACTCCCATAAACCACGATCCTCTACTGACCCTTGACAGTGTGAACATTATTATAAAAAAGAAAAAAAAAAAACTCCTACTGTTTACATTCTCTGCCTATATTTCCTTTTCTATTCCTACTAAATTTTTACCCCCCCAATCCCCTAGCTCTTAAAGTTTCCCTGTCTTTCCTTTACCTTTTCCTGTTACCCCCCAATTCCATTCTTCTGAATTCTGATTCATTCATTTACTATTTTGCCAATCAACATGAGGTAAATTTGTTAGGCAAAATCAAAAACAGCTTTCTGGAAAATTTTCTATAATGCTAATGAAATGAAAAGGAAGTATTTGTTAACCCAAGAATTGCAGCATTTTATTTATTTTTTAGTAAGTGGGAGATTGTCTGTCTCAATTGCAAAAATCATAACCAAGCAAAATTTATCAGCAACAAAAAAATACATAAAGCTTAAAGACTTTGGCTGATGTATAAAATTTGGTAAAACAATAGTAAGCGTCATCTCTGAATTGGTCAATTCTTGCTCATAATAATCATATGAATTATCCAGATGAATATATATTTAGTAAAGAGTCAGCTCAATTGATAACTTGTAGTTTAAAGTCAATTCAATTTTTTAATGTTCCACAAGTTCCATAATGAAAATGTAAAGAAATCTCTTTCTTTATTTCATAGCTTCCTTTTGAGATTTTTGTCTCAGTAACAGTTTTTGTTTCAAGTTTAAATTTGGGAATCATTGGTGGCAGACCATTATAGTCTCCATAGGTGGGCTTTTCAGTTCCTGCTGAAGATGAAGAAATTTTAATTATTGAAAATAATTGTCAATTAGAATTTTTTCATATAAAAGTTGGCGAACACATCATGAATTTGTATGCTCTTGTCTAAAACTATTTTCTGTTGATTCTGTAATCGTTGGTTGCTTAGGGAATTCTATTTTGATGTTAAAATAGACAAATCATTTTAGAAAGAATTTATATATATACATGTGTGTGTGTGTGTGTATACAGGTACAAGGAGAAACTGTACTTAACCAATGCATTTCATCCTCTCAGGGATTTTTCAAGGCAATTAAAGAATAAAATGTATTGGCTCAGTACATTTTTTCCTCTTGTCGCTTTTTTATTCATTTTGTTTCTTTGACAGTTACACTTTATCTGAGAATATTTACATATATATATATATATTGCACAAAGGTAAATACTGCAAGATTGCTCTGAAGATTGCATTTGAGCATGAGGCTGACAGTCGCTATACTGCATTGATTACCATGGCCACACTGTCTATATCTGAGAACACTCAATCTTTTCTACTGTGCATGCTTTTAAATATAGAAAACTTTAATGAGAATGTGTGTTTTGTTCTTTTGGTTTGTTTTTTGTTTTTTTTAGAGTTTATAAACATGTTAAAAACATATGATTGATTCTGTTAAAGCATAGAGTATATCACATGAAACATTTAGTTACATGTATGCTTGTCACTTTTTTTATTGTTAAAATCAATGTAATATTTAACTTTGTGTGGCTTTGCCCTCCGGATATTAAGTGCTGTATTCTACAAAGTCAATGATAATCTGTATTTAATAGGCTTGACATTTCCGTTAACTAATTGTTTACATTGCTTGTGTGTGCATAAATGCACATTACCCTTCACTACATAAATGCAGTGTAGGGTAATGTTAATATTAGCTGCTTCCTTATAAGGAAATGTTTGATATTCATTCTAATGATACTTTTAAATTCATAAAATCTTTCGGTTAAAACAGTTTTTTCTGAAAATATTTCTCAATTCCAGTAACTTTTTTTTCCCAGTATTTTCCTTCCTCACCTTTTTCTGAAGTTGGTTGGAATATCAACATATTTACTATATGACTACTGTCTCATTAGGTTTTATGAGTTATCCATTTTAGTTGTTGCTGCTGTCCACAAGTAATATGGTTTCTGATCAGTAGAGTTGTTTGTCATTCTTTAGCACCAGTCCATGAGGTTTGAAAAAGTATAGTCTTCACTGAGACCTACAGGTTTCATTTACTCAAAATACTTTCTAACCATTGATCTGATATATTATGTGTAAAGTAAGTATCTGCTGTGGTAAGGAAGTAGCACTACTGTATTTCTGATCAGATATAAAGTGTAAATCCAAATACACCTTAGAGACTTTGTATCTGCAACTTCAAAATACCACATTTTCTCATGTATAATATGACTTGAGTATAATATGAACCCTGGATGTACATTGTGGTGCAGTGGATATTGACTCAAAACAAGAAATTGGGGAGCCGAGTTTGAACTACAGTTGAATTCCTTGCATTCACTTACATACAAATACTCTTGTGAAAGGTAATAATCTGTCTCTTCCCTCCAGTTATTGGTTAAATAATAGGACAGATTGGGTTCTATAGCCTTGACTGGTAACCAGTCTACTGCAGAAAGCAATGGCAACCTACTGTGGGATAATCTTTTGGCCAGTCAGTCATGTCTCTTTTGAGACATGATTGCCCAAAACATGTATCACATATGGCACTTAACTGACTGACTGATAATATGAACCTGTGTATGTGAAGTTAAAAACTAGGAATAACTTACATCCTTTAGTATAATATTACTCAGAAATAAATTTACACCCTTGAGTATAATATGACCCAGCAATAAATTACTGAAGAATACTGGGAAGGTTTTCAGGAAAAATGAAAGCAAAAAAGACATTTATACTTAAGTTTGAACCAGAGAGAGGGAACTGAAATTCCTCCATTACATAATGAGGAAAGAGGACTTGAAAAATTTGACAAAGAAAGGATATATACAAAGCAAGAGGCAGGGAGAAAAGCAGCATATATCCTATCTAAGGAGCTTGCGTAAATGATTTGTAGAACAGGGATTAGGAGAGATGACAAAACATAGAAACTATAAAGAAAAAGAAGATGTGAAGAACCATGATCGCCTATGTACTGTAGGGAAATAACATGTAGAAAAAGAATTATTATGCATTAACAAATATGTTGAGGTAATTTTTTTGCTATCTCAGATTGTTCCAAAGAGGTTTTAGAAGAGAATTATTAGTTTATCAATACAAAGATTTACCTGCCAAATATTACGGTGAGATGCCAAAGCCATTGGCACAAATCTTGTATCCCTTGGCATTCCTGTCAGAAACCATCTGAAAGCTCATTGGAACAGAGTCTGCAAACAGGATTTCTTTGATATCGGAATCAATAGGAAGGCTTTCCTAATGCAAAATGCTTTGCTCATATTGTGATGGTTTTTTTTTTATTGCTATTGTTTACCTAATTTTTTAGCCTCTGGGTAAAAACAAAGAATAGAATATTTATGAGATATAATACTTTAGACTTTATATTGTCTACTAGAAGAAATGATAATGTCAGCACTTTGTAAAAGAATTTCCCCAATGGCCAATTCACAAGCTGTGAAAAGTTTCCTCACTGTTGACTTTTTGGCAGAAGCACTTTTTTCCTTTGTGAATTTATATATGCATATAAAGATACATTATGTGTGAATTTATTGTACCTTGGTGTTTATGTACACATGCATATATATGAGTATGCATGTGTGTGTGCATGTATGTATATATATATATATATATAGTCATCCGCTGACAAATTTGTTTTGCTGTATCACAGCTCATCAGTGTGGTTAGACATTCAATTGCTTTTTACCCAGGATTGAAACCTGACTGAATTGGCATCTATCTCTGAGCTATGGGTGTTCGGTAGAAAGTAGCAGACTTTTTTAGTGTGTATATTATCATTATACATGGCCAATAGCTGAGAGTGTTCTAATTCATTGCTGAATGAACAATGTGTATATTTTTTTTTTTTATAAGCGTTTCACCCCGAGCAAGGCATGTCACTGCCACTACTGCGCAGGGGGCTACGTAGAGTGGAGAAAGGCTGATTAAATATAGGAAATGTCAGAGGGTGGGTGATAGGCGGGAAAAGGATACTGAGAATGAGGGTTGGGTAGATGAGAGTGTTCTGAGAATAGTTGGGAGTTAGTGTGATAGGAGGTGTCTATTGACCCTACATTTAAACACCTGGAGATTGTAACTGTCGGGAAAGCAGACTTGTGGAAGGGAGTTCCACAGGCGGGAAACGCGAGAAAAGAAGCTGTTGGAGTAGAATTTACGGTTACATCTTATTTGTTTAACTGTAAAAGGGTGGGACCTAGTTGCTAATCTAGTATCTCGTGTAAATTCGTGCTTAGGCGGCACCAGTGATCTAAGCTCATCGGAGCAGAAGCCATGAAAGTACTTGTAGAAGAGGCACAGGGAAGCCACATCACGCCGGTGAGAAAGCAGCTGCAGCCGGTCTGCCAAGTCAGTATCAACCACGTTACAGATCCTCCTTTGTATTTTGTCAAGAAGCCCAAGGAGAGCAGCAGGGGCACCTGACCAGATATGGCAGCAATATTCAATACACGGGCGGATGGTAGATTTGTATATGTGCAGAATAGATTCAGGTGGGAAAAATTTCTGGGCCCTGCACAGGGAGCCGACTTTCATAGCAGCAGATTTGGCAATGGATTCAATATAGTCATTCCATTTGAGGTTCGCCGAGAGTGTAAGGCCACTACGGATTGGAGGTCCCTTTCAAGTACGGCAGCGAGGTTCACTTTGTCGTCCAGACCTGGTTTCTGATCGATGCGAGAGTAGATTGTTGTGTCGTCGGCATACATGCCAACTTGGGATCTAATGGTGTCGGGGAGATCATTAATGTAGATCAGAAAGAGCGTGGGACCTAGGATGGAACCTTGAGGGATGCCCGCATTCGTATGGTAGTTTTGGGAGGCATGCCCATTTAATACCACCTTCAATGTGCGGTTAGAGAGGAAAGACTGGATGAGGTCAAACAGATGTCCAGTTATCCCATAGCTCCGCAGTTTGCACAAGAGGCCAGCATGCCAGACCCTGTCAAATGCTTTGGAGATATCCAAGGCAACGGTTCGGGATTCACCATTCTTGTCGAGTGCCTGGTATATGTACTCGGTAATGGTCGTTAGCATATCAGCAGTAGACCTGGTGAAGCGAAACCCGTACTGTTTGTCAGAGAGAAGCCCGTTGGCCATAAGATGCTGAATCACCTCGGCATTGATAATGGCTTCGAAAACTTTGCCAAAGATTGGAAGGAGACTAATAGGACGGTAATTGGCGGGGTCTGAGGGTTCGCCAGAATTCTTAAATATACGAACTACGCAGGAGGACTTCCAACAGGCAGGAAAGCAGGAAGCAGATAGGCAGAGGTTATAGAGTTTAGAGAGGACAGAGGAGAGTTCTGGGGCACATTTCTTTAGTACTATGACTGGGATTCCATCACCGCCGCTTGCTTTGTGTGAGTCAAGTTGTGCAATTATCTTGGCGACCAGCGAGGGTGTTATGTGGACGTTGTATGCTATATATGTATGAAATGATTTTCATAACAAAAATTTATCATAAATAATCAGGCTGGTAGAAATAAATATATAATACTGTTTGATTATAAAAAGAAGATAAAAATAATGTTCAAACAAATCATTTCAAATTGTCGGTTGTTTATAACAAGTTTCGTTAATCTTCATTAATTTCCGTAACACACATATATATATATATATATATACACACCCACTACTGGCCATAATTATTAGGCCATCCCAGGTTTTTAAAAGAAATGATGTATTTCATACTATTTTTAAGTGGATAATTCTAAATGAAAATAGAATGGTTCTTTTGTTATTATTAGAATTTTACAAGGCATAGAAGCAAAGATGAATTCATTTGAAATCTCTAATTTATTTTTGTTCTTTCATTGATGAAACTAGAATATAGGTAATTATTAAATATTTATTAATTCATTTTCTGCACATGCTATTGTGCAGTATTAACAAAAGAACCATTCTATTTTCATTTAGAATTATTCACTTGGGAATAAATACTAAAAATAGTATGAAATACATAATTTTTTTCAAACACTGGGATAACCTATTAATTATGAACAGTAGTGTATATATTAAATAAAAAGAGATAATATAAATGCTTTTAGTTACCAAGTGGATGTTTTTTATTAAATAAATTGTTTTTTATTTTTCATATTTTGCTAAATATGTTTCTGGTCTCATGACCTTCATCAGACAAAGTGTGATTGTTTCCACATATTATTAAAAAAATTACTTATCTATATAGCGTCAGTGTTCAATCACCATCTTGCTCGTGTGTAGTAGTAATTCACATTTTTTTGTACTCGTGAAGGGGTAATAAAATAATTTGGATAGATCAAATATTGGGCAGAGGAAGCTTTTGCTCTTATTTTTTATACACACACTTCCTATGTTGTGTAGGTTTTCATCTACAAAACACTGAGATAGTAGTGCTGTATATAACATTGATTAGGCAAGAGACAAATTTGTATTAATCATAGATACACTTTTCTGCAAATTAATTGTAAGAATTGCTTCAGTTTCCTTTCTTTTAGTATTTGGTCAGTTTTAGACCCAGTGAAGTGACAGGGTGTAATCAATTCCTATTTTCTCTTTAGGTTATATCATCTGTAGTGGCATGCAGTAATATGAATTTATTTTTAGGTTTTATGATAAAATTTGTTTAGCTTTGAAAAATACTGCATCATTGATGATTGCATCAGATATTTATCATGCTCAAACACTATTGCCTTTATAATTGACTAGCAGTATAGCCCGGCGTTGCTTGGGTGTAATGAAAGCTTTAAAACTAATCCATGGTCCAGAGCTCAGACCCAGCCTAAAGAATATTTGTATGAAGTTTGGTGAGAATCGGATAAAAATTGTGGATTTGTATAAAGGACATACAGACAAATAAACAGACACACACAAACATCTTGCCTTTTATATATATATATACATATATATATTATCGATTTTCTGCACTATTGTAAGAACTGCAACCTTGAAACTTCTGAATATCGCTTCTTATGTCTTTGACTATGATTGTATCAAATTTGATTAAAATCAGACCACTCCTTCTATAACCCGATTTTTTCGATTATCGATTTCTGATATTTTTCGAGGGTACCACAACACAAAACCTAACCAAGAACACTTGCATATGTTTATAGTACAACTGTGTAAATTTTTAAGAAAATCGGTTCAGCCGTTTTGGAGCCTATAGGTAACGGATACACACACACACACACACACACACACACACACACACACACAAAGTTCCTTTTATAAATAAGTTTAGATTTAGATTTAGATTAGTTGTTCTATGGCTGTTGTCTGTGATGAACCTTACCCCAAAGAAACATACAAAAATTGTAATGCTGCACAAACACACTTGCAAGCCTTACAGACAGACTGATGTCAGCCTTTCAACTGTCAGTAGTTTCATCAAGGCAAAGAAACAAACTGGATCCATCAGTCCAAACCGTAAAGAAAAATGCACTTGGAAGAGAAAGACAATGCCAAGAGACAACATATAAATAATCAGGGAAAGTGCAAAAGAACCTGGAAAAACATTATTTATTTTCTTTCAGTTAACTTGCACAAAGGTATATTATTCTCAATCATCAGGTGCATATTACAAACTGTTGTTCGTAATATGCATCTGATGATGTGACTCTGAATCGTGCCACTGCTGTTGGATAATATGTATGTCTATTAATATATATTATTGTTAGCTCTGTTTTATTAACACCTGAAAAATACTTTAATGTGAGTGTTCCCATATGTATATTTATTAATTCACAACACACACACATATATATAAGCATTCAGTGAATGTTGCTTGTAATAAAACAGTGCTTGATGTTAAAGAAGAGCTAAAATTTAATCATGGATAAATATACATTTGCTGCTTACCATTTGCAGTTACATGAATATGGCTATATCTATCTATCTATCTATATATATATATATATATATATATATATATATATATATATATATACAGAGAGAGAGAGAAAAGAGAGAGTAAATTATGATTTAAGTTTTTACATTGATAGCCCAACCATTCTTTTTCAGAACTGCACTGTTTGTCTCCCCAGAAATTATTTGTTAATAGTTGATTCAGAACAAGTTCTATTTTCAGAAGAATAGATCACAGAAATTTTGCACATTGTACCATGAAATCTTTTAAATATTGCTCATGTTCTTCTGTCAGAACTAACATCAAATCCCAAGGACATTCATAATTTGAATTCAAACTTCTAGCTTGGCTACCACCCAAGGCAAGCAGGTTCTGCTATTTAATACAAAGGAAGATGAATTCATACCATCAGTTGAATTTTATCATGGTTTGCCAATTCTTGCTGTATTCCACCTCCACAAACAATGATATGTGTTTTTTACTTTTTACTGTAGAATTTTATTAAATAAACATTAAAAAAAGATGAAAAATTTTTAATTGTTAAATATTCATTTTTCTTTCTTTTTTTTATACACAATTCTTAACTGAAAAAAACGACCTTGTTTTACTATTAAATTATAATACATCAGGCATTAAGAATGTTTTCAAAAATTTTCTTCGCTTTTTAAATTTGTTAAACCAAATCAGGTGATGTTCCCGTTTCTCAAATTTAGAATCTTAAGAATTCACTTAAGGTTTAAATGATGGAGACCATTTTTTTTATCAAAAATATAACTATAAAATTTCAAAGGTAACTGAAGAAAAAAAGTAGTCTAAAAGGTTCTACATAAATAAGAAACTAAAGTTTGATTACAGGTACACTGTGTTCATTTTACAAAGAAAAACTTAATAAAAATAAAAAGTGTAAAAAAAAACAAAATTTTTTAAAAATTTTAAATTTTAAAACCAAATATTTCACATCATATTTTTCACTTTAACACGAAAATAAAGTATTGTTCAAAAGACGTTTTAAATATTCAAAAATAATTTACAGTAAAGACCAAAGGTGAGAATTTTAGTTCAGGTAACCAAAAATATTTTGATATTGTTGTTGCTTCCGTTGGGATAGGGGGTGGATACCTAACTGATCATTTACCCAGCAGCTATGAAGATAATAGGGAGGGAGGGAAAAGAGATGAGAGATATCAAAGAAGTAACAATGACTCAGAAACCATAGAAAACTTCAGGAACAAAATGTCCACATGACCGACTTCCAAGACAACATGTCTTACCAACTGCCAACTGTTGTTTTCCCTCATCTTTTATTGGCATAAAGCCTCTTAAAAACACCCAGATCTTGACCAATTGCAGAGAAGTCTGTATATAACTAGACATGCCAAACGGTCTCATTGCTAATGGGGAAAACCCGGTGTTTGTCAACACTGGTGTTGACAAACATGTTCGCATGTGATCCGAGGCATCACTTGCATCTTAACTGACACGCATTCACTACAAAAATGCGTGAGTTACACATCACTTTAATTAAACGATGAATTGGTGCTTTTTTAAATATACTAATGTTCACCCAATACAAGGCCCAAGTGCCACTCAAGGTAAAGCTTTACATATGTGGTGTTGTATGAGCATAAGAAATGGCAAGAAGTAAGGTTCATGGAGTTATGCAGGAAGGATAATGTTTAGCCCTAGACTTGAAGAGGTCAAAATTCTATTGATTGGGAAAACATCCTTTTGGAAGTTCACAAAGCTGCAGTAGTTGGTAAGAAGCTGTCTAAATTTAAGAATCTGAACGTAATAGGATGAATGGCAAATAAATTTTATAGCAAAACCCAAATTCCTTCTCTGTTTTTTGGTAATTGATTGATTTCTTTTTTTAATGGCTTATTAAAATTTTGAAGCTTATTCAAAGCCAGAACATATTTGTAGATTGGAAGTATTTTTTTGAGATAATAATTTTTTTTTTTTTTTTTTATAAGCGTTTCACCCCGAGCAAGGCATGTCACTTCCACTACTGCACAGGGGGCTACGTAGAGTGGAGAAAGGCTGATTAAATATAGGAAATGTCAGAGGGTGGGTGATAGGTGTGTAAGGATACCGAGAATGAGGGTTGGGTAGATGAGAGTGATTTACTATTACAACCCCTTATAATTAACCCAGAGCTGGTGGATTCATACCTCTTCCCAGGGTATCTGCAAATATAACGAACCCAACTACAATTCGAATGTAGCTTTTTGATTTGAAATTTTAAGATATTATTCATTACACCACCTGAAAATCCAAATTGACATCACCTTTAACCCCAAGCAGTCAACTGTCTAATTTCTAACCAGGTTCAACATAGCATAACTTTAGTGATCATACAAGATGTCATATAGCAGTAAACCTCTATTTTATAGTAAAAAAGTTACTTCAAGCCTGTTCTGCTAGTTTATATCCATCTGTAAGGTGCTATCCAAAAGTTAGTTGGCCAAGTTGATTATAAGAAAAAAAAATTAATAAAATGACCAATAATTTTATTTTTCTAGTGAGCTGATAAATAATAAAGCTAGATATATGTTTGAATATTTTTTTTATGATTGTTTCACCTCAAGCAAGACAGGATCGCCACTGTGAGTGAGAGAAAAAACATGATACAGGGAATGTTGAGGAAAAGATAAGAGATGGATGGGAATCAAGTAGAAAGAAAATAGCTATTGATGTTATATTTACTCTTTTGAAGATTGTCGCTATCAGGGAAACAAGCAAATGGTAGGGACTTCCACTAATGAGAAGTGTGAGAAAAGAAAATGTTAGTTATTTTGATGGTAAAAGGGTGGGATTTAGATGCCAAACTAGTTGCACAAGTAAATATGTGTGGTCGAGGAACCAGGGAAAAAAGCTCGTTAGATCAGTTGCTATGAAAATACTTGTAGAAAAGACAGAGAAGCCACATCACATTGGTGAGGAAGTGATTGAAGGCAAGTTGCCAAGTCATGATTGATTATATTGCAGATCCTCTTTTGAATTTTGTTGAGAACCTCAAGATGAATAGCAAGAGCACACAACCAGATATGGCAAGAATATTCAATGCATGGATATATCATATGGTAGATTTATAAATGTGCAAAATGGATTCTGATGAGAAAGTAACTGAAGTCGAGATGCCAAACCAGGATTGTTTATATTGCAGATCCTTCTTTGGATTTTGTCGAGAACCTATAGGTGAATAGCAGGAGCAGTATTCAATGCAAGGATGAATTGTAGATTTATAAATGTGCAAGATGGATTCTGATGAGAAAGTAACTGAAGTCGAGATGCCAAACCAGGATTGTTTATATTGCAGATCCTTCTTTGGATTTTGTCGAGAACCTATAGGTGAATAGCAGGAGCAGTATTCAATGCAAGGATGAATTGTAGATTTATAAATGTGCAAAATGGATTCTGATGAGAAAGTAACTGAAGTCGAGATGCCAAACCAGGATTGTTTATATTGCAGATCCTTCTTTGGATTTTGCTGAGAACCTATAGGTGAATATCAGGAGCATCTGAACAGATATGGCAGCAGTATTCAATGCAAGGATGTAGATTTATAAATGTGCAAGATGGATTCTGACGAGAAAAACTTTCTGACTCAACACAGTGACTTGAACTTCCTAGCAGTAGATGCAGCTATGGATTCAATGTAGCCATCCCATTTGAGGACATTTAAGAAAGGCCAAGTAGGTGCCGTGTGTTGCTCTCTAAGAAACTGCATCATCCATTCTGATGGTAGGCAGGAAAGCTTCTCTATGGTGGTTAAAGGAGAGCAGCTTTGTTTTTGGGACATTAAAATTTAAAGGCCATTTCCTACCCCATTCAATCATAGATTGGAAATCCTTTTGAAGGGCAGCAACCAGGTTTATTTAGTCAACTATCGTTGACCCAGCTAAAGGTCCAGTAAGGATAATGCAAAAACAATCAAATAGGACAATACAAATATATATTAAATACGGAAAAAATACAATACTTGGAACTTGGTTAGTAAGAATGATAATATGAGTCAGTGTGGAATACTATGATTTGACCCTCGACCTTAATATATCGTTAAGGTAGTAGTGTTCATAGACCGACTCTCAGCTGATTTGGGGCCGCTCTGAGAGCACTCTCCTCAGACTACTCCCCCTCACCTCTTGTGGGGGGAGGTATAAGTAATGGTTGGAAGAGTTCATTCAGTCTGTCGGTGATGCTGCCATGACATCAACCTTGGCAGATTTCTTATTGAGATGGGAGTAAATGCTGGTGTTATCTGCAGAGATGTCAACTTAGGAACTGATTACATGATAAAGATCAGATTAAAGTCTTGTTGAAATACATTCCGTGTCAGTTGACTGTTTCATTGTGCTGAATATAAATGTTATTTATACTTTGTCCATGCTTCATTTAAAGCAGCAATGAGTAAAAAGATTGTTAATATGGAAATTATGTTTGGTAAGGAAAATTTGAAGACATATTAAAATATTGAAACCTTGCAAGCACTTAAACTATGCATCTGCAGAATAATGCTTAAGGGTGATCTTTTGTTTAACAACTTGACAATGCAAGGCTGCACTACAGCTAGTGAATATCAAAGGTCATATGGTTATTTACATTGTTTAGACTGTTGTCCTCATCTTTATTTCCATATTCACAACATTTAAGCTGTTGTACACTCTGGCCTTCTTCAGGTGATAGGAAGTTCAAACAGAACCCTTTATTTCAATCACTGGGATATATAGTTCTCGTCTATGACTTATACCACTTCTGGATGTTTTAGCTGTCTCTCATTAACTCAAATCTAACTTATCTGATCACCACTGCTGTAACCAGATATTAAACTCACAACTCTTTAGGCCAAGTCCCTAGATCAAATCAACACTTTTATCCACTTATTCTCAAAAACACATAGCACAGTGCATGACTAACGAATGAGAACAATCTACCCGAGTGATTGAAACAATAATTCAGTTTGAAATTTCAATCAACTGAAGAAAGCCAGAGCATACAATGGCTGAAACATTGTGAATATGGCAATAAAGATGAGGAAAACTGTCTAAACAAAGTAAATAATGTAAATACTTCCTCATCTCAAAATTCCCAACTTTAAAAGCAGCATAGAAAAGTTAATATTTTCATTTCATGTTGAAGTTGTAGTTGTGAGAACGTTGAAAAATAAACTTGTAAATTTTTAAAAAGATTTAAATTTCATTCTAGCTATTGTATGATGTGTTTGATACCATTAGAGATCATACTAACTGGCATAATTTTTAAAATAATAGATTTTATCTCATTTTGATACAAGTTAAGTTAGATTCTCACTACTATATTGCTATTGGAAATGTGGCTGAACATTGAGAATATTCACTTTCTGACCATGAGGGCAAGGTTTGAACCTCAGCATGGTAATTTTGTCAGGAAGGTGACTCCTTGATGTTATCAATCTGCAGAAGAATCGATCCTAGCATCCCTGAAAAACCATACAGTGGGTTGACCCAAGCCTTGTAAGTGAAATTGGGTAGACAGGATTCTTTGAGAGCCATGAATGGTTGTGTTAGCATGAAGTTACAAGTCATCGTGACTGAGGGTTTGAGCATTCTAGCCTAGTTCAAACTGTTTTCCTGCTAGATAATGCACTCTCTCCCAGAAACTGTAACTAAAATCTGCTCGGCATAGTTGCAGTATAAGTTACAGGTTGGGGTCTGTGGGTGTTAAGCAAACAGAAAATATGCCTGAGCAGGTGTCCATAACAGGGATTACCTAGCTGCTCTAGTAGACAGGCATCCTTGTATGAGTGGCCAAATATACTATATTGCTATTAATATTGCAGTTGTTCTAACAAGTTAAATTTCTTAGTCCCAACAGCTCAGATGTTCATAGCTAGGACCCACTGGACAATATTTATGGTAGGAAATCATTCCCATTCTCTGTTTATTCTTTTGTTTAGATGTAAATTCTACACAGAGAGTAATCCTGGGTATGAAATTAAACTATATTTGGTAACAAAGCCTTGGATTGTAATATTGGAGGTTTTGGGGGTCATGGAACAACCTTTTAATTGCTGTTATTCCCAAGTCTAACATAAACCAGGTGATAGCACCTGTTAGGGTCCCAGCTATGGGAAAATAGTGGACCTCAAAACAAAATATTATGAAAGTATAAGAATACATTTTTATAGTGAAAATACCAACAATTCATTTTTATATAGTAAAATTACCAATAATACAATTTTAAAGCAAAATCATCAGCAATACATTTTATAGTAAAACTGTTAACAATGCATTTCATCTGTAGTTGAATGCATGCAATTATGTTCAAAATGTATTCAGTTGAAGCCATAAAAGTGTTCAAAATATATAGATTTCAGCATGAAATAACCCATAGAGATGTTCATATGTCACTAAAAAAATCAACCATCCAACCACATGAAGATCATGTTCAAGCATGTAACAGACTGTCGTCACTCAGTATTCATCTTGGCAGCAACTTTTGTATTTTGTGCTCTCCTTTATACTGAGCATTTATATAGGCATGAAATTAAAGATATAAAATGGTGACAGTTTACCCATTGAACCCTATATATATATATACATATATATATATATATATATATATATATATATGTAATTACAGTAAAGCAGCACTAATTATTATAGACTAATGTCCGAAAAACCAATGCTAACCGATCAGTAAATTAAATCGTCAATCACCCAATGGGGACTACCTCGTAGGTTTTAAAGGAGAAGAAAAAAAAAAGAAACAAAGCAAGCACAAGAACAATGCATCAAGAGCTTGTTTGAAAGAAAAAAAAACCCAAGACGAAAACCTTAACAGTAAAGTGCTCTATACGAAAGTATGAAAGTAGAGCAAAAAATGCAGTACCTGGCCCTGATGATCCGTTATGTGAAACTGCGGTCGGTGTTGGCTCGTTTTTAGATTTAGTGTACTGTATATATATATTTAGATTTAGTGTACTATATATATATATATTGTCATATGCCTGCCTCGACGATAATCATCAAGATGCAATTCGGGAATATTTACATTTCCACATCTATGGGCAGATACGGATTATCTGTCCTAGATCATGACAAATGGACAATGATAAACAAAAAATAATAAAATAATATTGCTGTTTTATTGATGTAATCGAATCACTATCTTCCCAGGTCTGCTTCAATATCAACACAAGCGCTGACTAACAATTCAAGGATGAACGACAAGACGAGACGATTTTGATATAAAATTTTCATGAGTAATGAAATATTTAAATAAAAAAAAATATTTAAGCATGAATATGAATGTCCAATAACCTGACCCTGAAAACTTATATTTGGATACCCAACGTAGTCGAAATAACAATTTACAACACATATCAACAAATATGAATGAATACAGGCAAATATGAATGCAAGAGATTAACACAAAATAAAAATGGGGAGAACCATATAATTCATAAACATATCGTATGGTGTATGTGGTAACATAATATTCGTGGAAGTGTATGCATGTTCTAACATGGGTCTAAGAATATAATAACTTATCTTTATATCAGTTCTGTCTCTCTTATTTTTACTGTTCTTTCTTTCTTTTCTCTCTTCCTCCTTTTTCTTTATACAATTTTGGACTCAAATGCAGTCCACTTGAAATGTATGTAGTTACGACTGTCTCTATTTTCTTTCAGTTGACTGTTGTGCTTTCAGCATGCAAATTTCTGAAATGTCCGCACTCTTCTTTATTCTTTTATTCAAACAAGCGTCATATTTTCTGAACTCAAACAATTCTGCTTTTTCTTATTTTCAAAATATCTTCCTTTATATGTTGACTTCTCTGCATTGCTATCTCTTTTTCTTTTCTTGTCTTTTCTTGATAAACAACTTGGCTTCGCTTTCTTTATCTCTTTGAACAAACAGGAATCAGTGTACGAATAACATTGCAGCTTTTTCTATTATCTTCATTACTATCTTTCTTCCTTTTCTTGATAAACAAATTGGCTTTGCTTTCTTTCTCTTCTTTCAACAAATAAGAATCAGCATACAAATAACATTACAGCTTCTTCTCTTATCTTTGTCGCTATATTTCTTTCTTCCTTGATAAAAACAATTCAGCCTTTTCTTTTTCTTGTTTTAATGAATAAGAATTTATAAGTTTGTTTTTTTTTCTTATTGGTCAAATTACACTATTATCTCAGATGCATTCTCCCTTCATTCATCATTTATCAACACCCAGCAAATACGACTTGCTCATTCAAGATTCGATCTGCAACTGACTTCCAAACTTTGCTTTCCACGTAATTTGTTTTTGGCGCATATTTTAGCTCTTGCTGTTTCATAACCTCCATGTCTATCTTCTGTCTATTTCTTGTCTAGACATTTGTTACTAAGGGTATCTGGGTCAACCAACCTTGACCTGCTATCCCAAAATTGACTCTAGGCTCCCACGTGATCATCTCCTTGTTACGATGTGGAGATCAATCTCAATATATATGTGTAGGTGGGTGTGTGTGGCTATCTATATCAATAAAACATATATACACAGTATATTTAATTATATCTTTATCATACATATGCAAGAAATTAAAGATATAAAATAGCAACAATCTATAATTAAAAAAATACCCCCTCTCACTGTTCCTTGGTGTGTGTGTATATATATATATATATATATATATATATATATATAGGGTGTTTATTCGTGATTGTGTCAACTGCACAGAATAGTAGGGTCAGTTGGGCAACGTCTGTGAGAAAATGAGCACTATAATGTGATTCACTTTGCCAGAAATTTGAAAATGGCATGCTGTATTGTTTGATATTTGCACCAGAAGCTCTAATACAAAGATTCCAGATCATTTGGGTGTCAATATGATGACAGTGCAGAGGATTCAGAATGCTTGGATGGACTCCTATTAATGGCGACATTATGCCATCATTCATCTTCCCACAAGAACTCAACATAGAGGCCTACATCAAGTGCTTTGAGAAGGTAGTTCTGCCCTGGATTAAGGGGGCGATTGCTGGAAAACTCTATGTCTGGCAACAGACATAGTGTTTTTCAAGTGATTGAACCCAGTCATGACTGTCAGGCAATTTCTGCAACTGCATCATTCCTTACTTTTGACCACTTAGCTTCTCAAACTGCAGGTCCTTGATTATTATATGTAAGGGCAAACCAACAAGACTCCTTGTAATATCAAAGCTTAATGAACAGCAAGGATTATGGCAGCATCCACCCACCTAAATAAGTAGCACATTTACAAAAGATGTAGGAGATTTTGAAGTCAACTGGAAGCTGTGATTCAAGCTATTGGAGTAGTATTTCAAGGTATTTTCATGTAATTTTGAGAAATCTATCTGTTAAAATAGGATGTCAGTGTTATTTTCATTTTTGTGTAATTTTGACAACACATTTTCTAGTGCATTATATATATACGGTCATGTTACGTTGAATACACCGGTTCTCATTCACTCACCGAAGTTAAGCAACGTTGAACCTGGTCAGTACTTAGATGGCTGACCACTTGGGAATACCAGGTGCTGTAAGCGTTCTTGACGGATATGCGTTGTGGTGCAGTGGATGTCGGCTTGGAGGGGGAAATCATTAAGGGGAGTTCCAATTCCAGTTGAACACTTTGCATTCACTTACACACTGGTACCCTTGGGAAAGGTATTAATCCATCCCTCCCTCCAGTTATGGGTTAAATAATTGAGGTCTGTTTTTCATGTGATCTGTGGCAGACGTCTGCACCGATTGTTTGTTATCAGCAGTTCTGAAAAGTGTGGATGGTGCTACACAAGTCTTCACCACTTTAAACAATTCTTTGTGTGGTTGTCTGTGTTAGATGCTCATATGTCAAAATCGACGGGAGAGTCCATTATATATATATATATATATATATATATAGATATATATGGACCCGATATGGAACCATAAAATAATGAGTCAACACGGTGATAAGTCAAGAACATATATTACCTAAACAAGAGATACAAAGAGATACAAAGAGAAAGAGTAATAATAGCTTGGCTACAAGTGACCAACAGACAGACAGACTAGGCTGAGCTGAACTGAAGTCATACTGGAAATCAGTGTCTCTTTCGCCCCGGCTCTATCCTCGAGAGTAATTAACTCTCGGTCAATATAGGCAAAGAAGAGGCCATTATTAAGTGGGTAACTCTCCACAACACCCCGCTTCCAAGAGATTTTTCCCCCAAAAAGCTGTTTAATATTTTTTCATTTAGGGTTGACGATCAAAGGATCCATGAACTTCCTTTTCCTACTAAATCACCTCCTTTTGGTTTTGGATGAAGCATGGTGTGCCTTGAGATCGAAATTCTCGAAGATCATCTCTATTGGCTCTTCATTTGATGGTGGTGAATCAATTATATCAGTTGTCCGACATTTTCTTATTTGATTTTGATGGCGCTTATGTATATTCTTGGGACCTTGTACCATATAGACCAGATCTCCCACTCTTTGTTTTATAGTGCCCACTTCCCAAAACGTCATGTTATTTTTGTATACTTTGAAAAGTACTTTTTTGCCACAAGAGTAACGTTTGCTGGGAAGTGTGATTGTCTTTTGAATTTAACTTGCTCGGGGATAAGCTTGTCGAAAACTGATCTGATTTTTCTCACAAACATCGTTTCTGCCGGTGAAAGTCTCGCTGGTGTATTGGAATTTGGAGTAATTCTATACACCTGCAGAAACTGTTGCAGTGCTTTCTCAGTAGGTGTGCCCTGTGTTTTCTTAAATGCTTGTTTCAATGTGTTGACGAAACGTTCCGCTTACCCATTGGACCTAGGGTGATATTGTGGAATCATGATATGGTTCACTTGAAATGTTTCGCAGAATTGTTTGAATTCGCAAGATGTCAACTATCCATTATCATAACGCTGAAACATGCAAACAGTTCATGCAGAAAAGCTATCGTGCATCCTGTGGTTGGTCTTTCACATCTGAGGACTTCTGGCCATTTAGTGTGGCTGTCTACGACTATGAGGTAATAGTGATTCTCTAATGATCCTGCAGAATCGACATGTATCCTCTGCCATGGCTGGTTCGTCTTCAGCCAAGGCTTGCACGTAGCGTAGAGCTTTAGCAGCAAACGTGAACTCTTTACATGCGTCAATCATGTCTGTGATATCTCTGTCCATGTTAGGCCAGTAGACATAACACCGCATGAGGCTTTTTTTTCCAGGATGTCCCGTATGAAAGTTCCTTTGTAAACTTCCTGGTATCACCGCTCTTTCATTGTATAATAGTACCTCATCACAAAGAGAAAAAAACATCAGGCACACTTGAGTCTTTTTTCTAAGTTTTAGTCTTAGTAGACGTAATGAACTCGTCTTTCAGAGCCTCCCTTTTAATGTTGGATAATGTAACTGGGAGCTCTCTTATGGTGTTGGTGATCATGTTTTTTATTTCGCAATTCGTTCTCAATGTTGCGATTGTCGAGTCTTCAAAAAATTCTTTAATTTTAGGAACAAGTCTGGATAATCCGTCAGGATGGCAAATATTCTTGGAAGACAAATGCTCGATTTTGAAATTGTATTTCAACAATATTGTTCCCCATCGAATGAATCTGTTAGTGGTGTTATTAGTTGCAGGCTGGTTGAGATGGGGTATATATTTTTCCTTTCTTGATACTTCATGTTTTTTCAACCGATTATATATGAGCAGGGGGCTATCCCTTGGTATTTGAAATCCATGTTCGACCATTGATGTTTGCAATTTCTGTATTTCCAACTTTGCTAGTTGATATGTGGCGATAGTGGTCAAAGAAACCATGTTTTTTTTTCTTGCGTGAATTCTTATATCTTTGTTGCTCATTGATATATTGACAGTGGTCAAAGAAAAAGGTTTTCCTTCATTGCGTGAATTCTTATATGTTCATCGCCAGTTGATATGAAGCCGGTATAGAACAATAAAATAATGAGTCAACATGGTGGTAGCTCAAGAACTTATATTACATCAACAAGAGATGCAAACAGATGCAAAGAGATACAAAGAGAAAGAGTAATAATAGCTTGGCTAAAGTGACCGACAGACTAGGCTGAGGTGAACTGAAGTTGTACTGAAAACCAGTGTCTCTGTTGCCCCAGCTCTGTCCTCGAGAGTAATTAACAAAGAAGAGTCCATTATTAAGTGGGTAACTCCCCACAACAATAAAGTACAAATAAGATATGTATCTCAATTTAACATGTTTCACTTTTATTAAAGCTTTTTCAGTGACAGAGAGAATAAGGAAAAAACAACAAAGAAACAGTATACTGGTATATTGTGATTTGGGTTTTATTCTTATTGGTTAGATATATGAAGAAGCTTTTAAAGTAAAACATGTTAGATTGAGATATGTTTCTTTATTCTATAATCTTGTAAAATTCTGATCCATATATTAAACTCATATATAAAAAGAAAAACTTACCTTAGTTGACATGCATTGTGCTTTGAGGGATTTTATCAAAGCAAATGCACTGAACTAAGAAAAGTTTTCTTTTTAGTTTTTACAGATATACATTATCTGAAATATTTATACACCCACACACAACACACACACACACACATATATATATATATATATATATATATGTCAGCTAGAATAAATTTTAAACCATAATATTTGAAGGAAGAAGAAAATTTACAGCAATTTTTAGCAACAAAGTTTTGTGGTTATTTTTTGTTACCACAGCTCACACCCTTGAATATGATCTTGGAAGGAGATCAAAAGTACTTGGGAATATTGAGAAATTAATAATAAAATCAACTGTCAAAGTTACAGGTCATTTATTAGATCTTTCAATTATAATACACAAAAGATTATCCTTGAGTTGAACAGATTTTATTAAAAATAAGCAGACACAATGCTTGCAATTTATTTAATCTGTCATGTCTAAAAGAAAGTTTGCTGCCTAAATGCCCAAAATTTATAAATATATATATATATATAATCATCTGCAGACAGATCTGTTTCACTGTGTCACAGCTCATCAGTACGGTTTGATAGTCAATTGCTTTTTACCCAGGATTGAAACCCGACCGAATTCGCGTCAGTTGGCGATTCTACCTCTGAGCTACGGGTGCTCAGTAGAAGGAGGCAGACCTTTTAGCGTGTATATTATCATTATATATATATATATATATATATATATATATATATATATGACAGAATGGAGGAGTTAACAGTGACAAATGAGTGCCACTGAGATAAATATATTTGCTGGTTATGAAAAAGAATGAGCAGAAAACTAAATGGTATATGGGTTTGATAAGACATAAAAACATAAAAATACAAATTTTTTCATGGGGAGAGAGCAGAAAATACATAGATCATTTAAAAATTATCTCTAAATTTTTTTGTATATAAAACTAATTTATCTTTGCTTCCCATTTATATAAAAAAATGCATATGGAAAAAGAAGATTTGAAGTGTTTAGGATGAGAATGAGAAGATACAGATAAAGTTAGAGAGAAAATAAAATAACTAATGGCTAATGTTCACTGTTAGCAAATGGTGCTCTTCTTTATAATTGTTTAGTTATTTAATTAAGTTTTTACTGTTTTATTTCTTTTAACCCAATTTCAGTTTTCTTGCACCACAAAAAGTGGAGAGTACAAATGATAATTCAGAAAAGGAATTATGTATAGCAAAAAAATAAAAAACACAAAAAAACTAATTCACACACTTTTCAATTTACTCTTGTTCCCAGTCCAAGGCCAAGAAGCCACTCAAGTTTAGAGGATTACTGAAAGTGGTTGCTGTACATATAAGACAAGGACATAGAAAATACAGATTATAAAGATGTGATTTTTTAAATCATTTCACCTTAAGCAAGACAGGACCATCACTAATTTGCAGAGGAGATACTTTTATGGTGCCCTACCTATAGGAATGGACTCTTTCTCTGTCAATAAATACTACCCTGCATGACTTATGGGAATGCAGCTGTGAGGCAGTCGTGATGCAGTTGAGATGCAGTGTAACTTGACAGTTTGGACGTACACTTCTATTCGCTGATGACTAACACTCTTGTATAATATGTTTTGTTATTCTAATACACTGTTTAAACCTACCTTCTTGTTTTCCATGTCTTTCCATGTTAGGGCCAGGAAGAAAGACATGGAAGAAAAGTGGGAGAAAGGATTGGGTACAGCGGGTATTGAAAAAAGGATAATTGATGAACAGGATTCAAGAAGATAGAAGATGGCAATTGACGTTGCAGTTAAAGTTTTGGAAATTGTAGCTATCAGGGAAGCAAATAAATGGAAGAGAGTTTCACAGGTAAATAAAACTGTTGAAGTAGAAGCATGGGTTACATTTAACTATTTCAATGATAAAAGGGTGAGAACTAGTCAGTCAGTCAGTTAAGTGACATGCTTGGGTGATCATGTCTCAAAAGATGCAAAGAATTGTTTTAGGCTTCATGTGCTGGAACCTTTAAATATATTTGATGTCTCATTGATGCAAAGTCCAGACCTTATGATATATGATAACTATATCTGGTATCTGTTAGATATATTGGAATATATAATATCAAATATACCATCTTTACCCTCCTGATGTGTGAATAACTTTGTCAGAAAGATACTCTTTTTAAACATTTTATTGGATTTAATATATTATTTCATATGAAGAACGTATATTCTTGGAAATCCACTATTGTTCTATAATGAAATGAAGATAATATGAAGACAATAATTAATTGACAGATTTAGGTAAATAAGGACTAAAAGTTAAACTTTATACAACTTGGTAGAATGCATTGGTAATTTTACTTTAATAAGTTAAAATTAGAAATAAAATGTTTAAATAACTAACAAGGACAAAGGAAAAATGAAATTTTAGATGACATAAAGATTTGAAAAATATAAAATTTGGTAGTTCTGTAATTAAAATCACTATCAGTTTATTTTTCTCATATTTAAGAATTATTTATAAAAATAGCACATGGAACCTGATAACCAGAATCTATGTTGTTTGCAGACGCCTTCCAATTTCTCCCCCCAAAAAATTAAAAACAGCAGGTGAACCAAAGATATAAATTTTCAGAAATAAGACAATTTCTCTGGAATTTTCCTGCTGAAAAATAGACAACATTTAATTAAAAATGATTAATCATAAAGAAAAAATTAAGTTAAAACAAATGAAAAGAGGGGAAATATCATGTAATTCATTTGTTTACAGTCCAATTTTAAATTTACTTTGAAAAAGCTTAAAAACAACTATTTGTACAGAAATATTTTTCACTAAAAATTAATCTAATATTTCTTCACTCAACTCAAGGTGAAAAAAACTTACAAAAAAAAAAAAAGACAAATATTTTTCTGAGCTTTTAAATTTAGTATAAAATATACTTCTTAAATTTGGTAATATTCTAACTTTAATGGACAAATATTTTTTAAAGAATTAATCAAAAACAAACATCATCTAAAAAGGAAAAGAAAATAAGCATCAACATCTAATGGAATCCATTTATTAGTGTGGCTTACATGTTTTGAAAAATTTACAAAAATGAAAATATTTATTAACTAATGATTAGAAGGATAAGAGAAGTTTCTTGTTTTGATACAAGAGTTTCTCTAGAGATCTCTATATGCTGCATTATTATGTATATTAATATTATAGATTGCTGATCAACTCAATCCTCATTGTAGATGTAGGATGATGACTGAGATGAGCCAAGGCTCAGGAAAAATTATAAAATATTGCTAATGGGTGTTCTTTAGAAGAAGGGAATATTTCTTATTGCATTTTTCATAATTATGAGCATCATTATAACCATCATATAAAACCAACTTAATAAACAGATTGAATGGAATCTAAATTTATATAATAAATAGAACTTTGTCTGTCTGTGTGTCTGTGTGTGTGTCCATTACCTATAGACTCCAAAGCGGTTGAACCGATTTTCTTCAAAATTTATACAGTTGTACTATAAACATCTGCAAGTGTTCTTAATTAGGTTTTGTGTTGAAGTACCCCCGATAAATATCGATAATCGATAAAATCGGGTTCTAGAAGGAGTGGTCCAATTTTAATCAAATTTTATACACTCATAGACAAAGACATAAGAAACGATATTCAGAAATTTCAAGGTTGCAGTTCTTACAATAGTGCAGAAAATCGATAATATATATATATATATAAAAGGCAAGATGTTTGTGTGTGTGTTTGTTTATCTGCCTGTATGTCTGTATTTTTTTCAGCCCTTTTATTTTAGTTTTTGCTTCAGGTTTGGCTCTAAGTAGGTATAATTGTAGTTCTTAGTCTCAGCCATGATACCATTTACTCAGAGAACTTATTTAGCCTTCAAAATTCAGTTTACAACAAAAAAAAACTTATTTGATATCGATACCAGGAAATCAAAATTTGACTTACATCCATTCATTTTTCTTTCAGTCTGTGGTTTCGCTTTAACTGGAAACAACTATTGCTTTTTAGTCTTTCGTGCCAACGTCCAAAGAGTCTGATCTCCAGGATCATGGATTAGTTTTAAAGCTTTCATTACACCCGAGCAACGCCAAGCTATACTGCTAGTACAAGATAAATAAGGGATGACAAACATTTTTTTTAATCATTCACCCAAAGCAAAGTGGAAATACCATTAGTATGCAGGGGGTTTCAGAGAAAGAGAGTGAGAGAAAAGACTTGGTATAGTGAGTATTAAAGAGAGGAAAAAAATGAAAGAGATTAAAGAAGATAGAAAATAGTAATTGATGTTGCATTTAAATTTTTGGAGATCATATCTATCAGGAAAGAAAGTAAATGGAAGAGAGTTCCAAAAGCAGAAAGTGTGAGAAAAGTAACTATTAGAGTAGAAGTGAGGTCACATTTAACTATTTTAATGGTAAAAGGGTGGTACTTGGAAGCCACTCTATTAGCCCACCTAAGTTCATGTAGTTGAGCACCAGATGAAAAAAGCTCGTCAAATCAGTTGCCATGTAAATATTTGTAAAAAAGTCAGAAGGAAGCAATGGAATATCAGTGAGAAAGTGTTTGAAGTCAAGATGCCAAGTCAGGATCAATTGCAGATGTTTGGATTTTTTCAAGAACCTTGGGTTGAATAGCAGGAGCACCAAACTAGATATATTCAACGCAAGTAGCCACAGGTGGTAGAGTTATAAATGTGCTAAATAGAATTTTATACTGCTAAGTCATACAAAAATTATATACAAACATTTGTATTTGGTCCACACAGTAATACATGTATGCAACACCCTCATTAGAGAAAAAGATAATCTTTGTGTCAAAAGTACTTTGCTGGCTTACTGATAATAATATTGCCAACTGTAAACATATGCAAACATTATATTGCATCACGAACCTTTATAGAACACATTCTTAAGCTGACGTTTATCGGAAACAAGCGGTATGTACTTTAAAATGTTCCCAAATCAAGCTGTGAAAAAACAACAACAAATATAATATCTACTCAACATACACACACACTTATGAATATGCATTATTATCTGAATCCCATATAAACAAAATAGAATTATTATTCACTTATATATATATATATATATATATATATATGTAGAATACACTGCACCTCTTCCATCCCCTATCCTCTGACCTCAAATAGAAACATTACATTGAATCAATAGCTAAAAGCACCCCTAGGAAGATTGGGTTACTGTTTTCGGGCCAAGTTTTTCCCACATGAATCTATCTTGAACATGTACAAATCAACCATCCGACCATGCATAGAATACTGCTGTCATATCTGGTCAGGCGACCCTGCTGTTCCTCAGTGTTCTCAACAGGCTCCAAAGGAGAATCTGTAATATGATTGTTCCCGACCTGGCAGCTTGATTTCAGCCACTTTCTCACTGGCAGGATCTTGCTTCCATCTGTCTCTTCTACAAAGATTTTCATCGCTTCTGCTCTGACAAACTTAGCTGACTGGTGCCCCCTCTACAGACTGGCAACAAGGTCTCACCCTTTTACAATTAAATCAATCAAATGCAGGTGACAATTCTACTCCATCAGTTTCTTTTCTCACACTTCCAACCTATGGAACTTCCTTCCATATACTTGCTTTCCTGTCGGCTACAATCTCCAGGAATTTAAATGCAATGTCAATTCCCATCTCTTATCCACTTGTCTCCAGTCTTTTCTACATTACCTGGTGTATCCTGTTCTTTTTTTTTTTCCTCTCTATCTTTGCAACTGTTTTCACTCCTGTGTCATTTCCTCTTGGTATCTTTCTCAAACCCTGTTTTGCCATTCACTTGCTCAAGCTCATCAAGTATATCTTGTGTTGCCTTTTCCTGTCTCTTTTTCCCTCTATCTGTCCTGTGAGTATTAGATTCTCCAGCCCTCTTTCTTCATTACATGTTCCAGAAACATTAGCTGTCTCTTCCTGATGTTAAGTATAAGTTTCCATTTTGTTTACATTCTCTTCAAAACCTTGTCATTGTTCACAGGCTTGGTCCATGCTATCTTCAGAAATGATAATCAAATGCAAAATACCAGAATTTTCATTCTTTTTGTTTATATTTCATTCTTTGATGAAGCCTTAATAAAAGTGGTGCATGTTTGACTGATATATATTTTTCTATTTGTTCTTTGTTTTATTATTTTCTTATAAGGAAATGGCTAATATTGTAAGTACCATCACAATTTGGCAGCTTCTAATCAACAGAATTCTCACTTACAATTTATAAAATTTATATCATTATTTTTAAATGCTAATTATCCCTATTATTATTATCATTATTATTAATATTAGCAATATTGTCATTGGTATGGCTGATGAAAAAGAGAGCAGACAGGACATGTTTTTTTTTATCTTCTTTCTTAATAAGGGAACTCATGGAAATGATATAGCAATTCGCAGAATAGGTCTATTGTATTATGCCAGGTCACTCTACAAGTGCTATTGGTACCATGTAACCCAATGCTATCTGCTGCATTTACTGGTAAGGAGAATAGATAGACACCCAGCAGAATTAAAAGCAAGACCAGTTAAAGAGCAGATGAACCACTTTGTAAAGACAATGGCTATCTTTCCCAATGGGTAAGCTAAGTTTCATATCTATTTATATAGCTAGTATGGTTATAACATGGCATTGTTAAGCAAAGGGCTGCCTAGATTGCTCAAAAGTCCTTGGTATGATGATAAACTACATCTTGCAGCAAGGCCACTGATGAAGAAAATTGGAGGTTTTTAGGGAGAATGGAACTACCACTTTGTTCCTGTTATTCCCAGATCCACCTTTACCTGGAGCAAAGCACTTATGGGTAAACAGTGAAACCCCCCCCAAACAAAAGCAAAACACTATAAAAGTAAAAAAAAATAATTTTTACAGTAAAACATACCAGTAATACTTTTTTATATAAAAGAAAAATTAACAACAATACCTATTTTTAGCAAAATGATCGACAATACATTTTATTTTTAGTTGAAGTTATACAAATATATTTAGTTGAAACCATAAAATTGCATTAAAAATATTTAGATTTTGGCAATAAAAACCTATAGAGATTGATATACCAAGAAACAAATTTAACCAAACAACCAAAATGAAAGAACTCTTTGATAACATTAATCCATATAAAATTCTAAAATTTCTTCTGTATTAAAAAATATATCTTCAACAAAACTATAACAGAAAACATGGATATCACTGCCTCTGATAATTATGTCAACATGTATATGAACAAAATTTGTGTATCATCGACCATATAATCAATTGTGAAAGCAGAATAAAATATATATTATTTTTATTACTTCAAAACTCCCAAGAAAATTAAACTTTGGCATTAATCAGTTCTTTCAAAAAATTATTGCTGGAAATATTTTTTTCCTTCCAAAATATATTGCTGGAAATATTTTTTTCTTACAAAATGTATGTTTGAAATATTTTTTTCCTTCAAAATGTATTACTGGTAATTTTTCCTTCTCCTAAAAAGTATTACTGAAATTTTACTATAAAAGACTATCTTTATATTTTGTAGTGTTTTGACCCTAGATTTGGGGGGGGGGGTAACTATTTTTCCATGGCTGGAACCCTAACAGGTACTATCACCCTGGGTAATGGTGAACCTGGGAATAACAACAATTAAGTGGTAGCTCCACACTCTTTACAACCTCCTAATCAGAGGCCTTGCTGCCGGATGTATTTTTATCACACCCAGGACCTCTTTCCTCTGAGTTCTGAAGTTTAGTTTTCCTTTTCAATATGGACACTAAACAAGTGTTGAACAATGGATCAGCTGAAATGGGTTAACTCTACTAAATATACAAAGAAGGTCTCCTAGTATGTGTCCATTTTGCATGTATGCATATCTCAGACAGCCAGATAAATGCATGATGGCAATCAAAACTCTGTTCATTAGAAGCTTTATTTAAAGCCAAAAGGCATTTATCTGAATGTCTGAGATATACATGTGTACTAATAGGCAGAACAGTGAATGGTGAGTAGATTTAGGAAGATAAAAGTGCAGTAACCACAAGATTTATTGTGCTTGTCTGATAATTGTGAAGAGCTAAACAGGATGCGGTTAAAAATGGTGACTAAGCTGAAATGTACCTGATTAAAAAAGAGATAAACAAAGGAGAAAGAAAACATAGAGGTAGTAACAGAACAAGGATAATTGAATTTTTGAAGGATTCTAAATATGCCAAAGTAAAAGGTTAAATTCCTTAAGTAAAAACAAAATTTAAACTTCTTCATTTATCTGTATTTATTTAATTTTGTTTCACTGTCATTATTCATCTTTCAAACAAATCCAATCCTCTCTGGAGATTTTATTTCTTTCTGAGCAAATAACTGTTGTTGGTATCCTTTACCGTTTCTCAAAGGATATCTTAACTTTTTAAAATATTTACCTTTTTTGGACTGTGTCCTTATCTTTGTCATATTGACAACATTTCGGCTGCTGTATATCTGGCCTTCTTCAGGTGTTATACATTAGAATTTTGAACCAGTCCCTTTATTTTTTTATTTTATATTTTTTTTTTAATCATTTCACCCCGAGCAAGGCGGAAACGCCACTGATGTGCAGGGGGTTACATAAATGTAAAAAGATTAATTAGAAAAGAGTGAGGAGTACAAACTAGTTAGAAAGGAACAATAGAAAGCTGAGAAAGCAGGTGCGATGACAGATACATAGGTGGAGAGAAAGGGAGGGTTATACAGGGGAGGGGAGAGAGCTAGAGTCCAGTGGTTAGTAGATGAGTATTGACTTTGCATTTAAATTTCTGGAGGTTGTAGCCGTCAGGAAAGCAAGAATACGGGAGTGAGTTCCACAGGCGGGAAGTGCGAGAGAGGAAGCTGCAGGAGTAGAATTGTCGTCTGCATTTGGCTAACCTGACTGTGAATGGGTGGGACCCAGTTGCCAGTCTGGTTGCATGAGTAAACACCTGTTGAGGAGGCATCAGTGACTTAAGCTCATCCGAGCAGAAGCCATGAAAGTATTTATAGAAGAGACAAAGGGAGGCCACATTTCGACAATGGGGAAGTGGTTGCAGTCGAGTCGCCAGATCAGTACCTATCACATTACAGACTCTCCTTATTTAGTCTATGAGGGTAGATTTTTCTAGTTCCACATGATATGCCTATTCTGGATATTTCACTTTCAGTTATTTCCCTTTAGTAATTCACTTCACCAAGTCATCAGGTATTGAACTCACAACTCTTTAAGTCAAGTCACTTTTCCAGCCAATGCTTTTATCCACTGGGCCATGTGTCCTTACTTTTTCTTACTTTTGTATAGCCACAGTACTTACTTTGCAAACCTCACAAGTTATTTTCTTTCATTTAGCTATTATTATTATTATTATTTTATTATTATTTTTTTTTTTTTAAACATTTCATCCCGAGCAAGGTGGAAATGCCACTGAATTGCAGGGGGTTACATAAATGTAAAAAGATTAATTAGAAAAGAGTGAGGAGCGCAAACTAGTTAGAAAGGAACAATAGAAAGCTGAGAAAGCAGGTGCGATGACAGATACATAGGTGGAGAGAAAGGGAAGGTTATTCAGGGGAGGGGAGAGAGCTAACAAAGAATTATATACTGAAAACATGTTTTACTTTTCCATTTTCAACGTTAGAAACAATAAAAGCAAACCTATTTTTATATTGTTTTAAAATGCCAGTTAATATAACAGCAATTTCAATACAATCAAAATAATCTTTGAGAAGGAATTTAGTTAAAAAATAAATACTCCTTCTGTCCTCTAACTGTTGTAGAGTGACTGGCACACTTGCAGCACTCTCAATGATGGTCTGAAATGGTTTATTTAAGTAAAGAATATTAGTATTCAAGGTATAATATCTGAGTGTCATTCGAGTAATATTTGAACTGCTTACTTTAGTGATTACTGCGATCTAAACCCTGCTTCTCTGTGTTGTAAGTTCTGTCTTGTCTGTTATTGTAACTATTGTTCTGTTCTCTGTATATCTGTTTAGCACCTGATAATGTGCTGAATAATACCACAGCACACTTTTTCTGTGTATCATATCCACCTTGGCAATACAGTACTAACAAGCACAAAACAATCTTTTTGAATAATCTGATATATTTTGTCAAAATCAAACAGGTGCAGAAAATTAACCATTTGTACAGAGAAGTCTGAAAACACATAGAAATATTGAAAAGTGCCTTTTGGAAACTAAGCAAATATTGAGAGGCATAAAGAGTCTTTAGAAACAATGAGGCAGTGAAATATTCTACTGACAAATGTTGAGACTATATCAGAGTGAATTATATTAGTACTGAGGAAGTTTTAAGGAAAATAGAAACTAAAAGGAAGCCAATAGTAACAGAGACAGATAAAATTTTAGGATATATCATGAGACATGAGAAAAGAGGGTTCAGAGAATATAAAACACAGTGAAGACAAAAGTGGAAGAAATTGTGAGTAGCCTACTTGATAAGTTAGAGTAACTGATTGGCAAAAATAAGGACAAAGATGGCTTCCAAAGGAGTAATAAAAGGTAAGAATTTGTGAAAATCCATGATTATTTAAACTATTATCCTCATCTTTACTGCCATATTACATTTCGGCCATTCTTTGACCTTCTTCAGGTGCTAGAAATTTCAAACTGAGCCTTTTATTTCAATCACTGGAGTATATCATTCTCATTCCATGCACAATGCTACTTTCAGTAGCCTTGTAGTTATCTCCCTTTAACTTAATTCTTTAAGTTATTTGTTTATCACTGCTGTAGCTTGATATTGAACTCTCAACTATTTGGGTCAAGTCACTGGAGCTGACCAACACCCATATCTCAAAGACACATGGCCCAGTGGAGATAAGCATTGGTTTCAGTGACTTGACAGATTACAGAGCATACAACAGCCAAAACTTCATAAACATGGCAATAAAGATGAGGTCAACAGTCTAAACAATGTAAATAATGTAAATACTACTTAATCTCAGAATTATAGACAAATATATGATATTAGATAGTATATTTTCAGTCTTTTCTATTTTGTCTCCTTTATGTTTAATATTTAAGAAAAAGTCAAACTGAAATAAGTTTATGTTGTGAATGACAAGACTGAAGAAAATTACTTTTGAACAATTCAGATTTTGTTCAACTTAAAAGCTGTAAATAAAGATGGCGATTTTTAAATTTTTTTCTATGAAAGGAAAATAATCCCTTAATAAAGGCACCAACTAGAATAATATGCTTATGGCATATCACGTTGAATACACCAGTTCTCATTCGATCACCGAAGTTAAGCAACATTGAGCCTGGTCAGTACTTAGACAGGTGACCACTTGGGAATACCAGGCGCTGTAAGTGTTCAGTGATGGATGCGCGTTGTAGTGCAGTGGATATCAGCTTGGAAAGAGAAATAAGTGAGCCGAGTTCGAATTCCAGTTGAGTACCCTGCATTCACTTCACTAATACCCTTGGGAAAGGTATTAATCTATCACTTCCCTCCAGTTATGGGTTAAATAACAGGATGGTGCCTGGAGGCAACCCATCTAGTGTTGGTGTCACAATAAAAATACCCTTGGTAGCCCTGGCGAAGCATCAAGTATTCAGCTATTTGACAAGATTCTGAATTTTGCTGCAAACTGCGCCAGGGTTCCAAATGCACAGGGAATACTGGAGGGGTATAGTGAGTTCTATCTCGGCCAATGGCCGCAAGACGATGAGAATAATATTTTTTTACCACAGGTAACATCTGAACAGTTTATATTTTTAAAAGAGAGTTTAAAGTACCACTTTGTACTGATTCTGGTTAAAAGTTGTTTTTTTAAAAAATAATTTATAGACTTCAATTATACTGTAATGAGTTTATAAATTGGTAAACAAATGAAAGTTGTCTGATGTAAAAACAAAAGCAAAATAAAATAAAATGAAAGAAAAGTAACTAAATAAATTTTAGTTTCAAAACAAAAAAGTTGTTAGTGTTTAAATCTGCGTTGTCTGCTGCTCGCTTCAAAAATTCAAAGGATGGCTGATGTTAATTTCCTTTGAATAATCTCAGCAATATTGATTACAGCACACTTAGTTTATTTGAAGAGATATGTTTACTATTGGTACATATCTTTTTAAAGAAAATATTAATCTGAAAAAAATTTACTGAATACACGGGATACAAAATTACTGCAAATTTCCACTTTAATTAATAAGCAAAAATAACAAGTTTTTGTCATTTAACATATGCGAATATGTGTAATATATTTGAATAGAAATGAATATGCTGTAATTAAATTATTCAAATTGAACCCTTTATTTAGTTCATTGGGGTCAGTCAGTTAAGTGCCATACATGATACATGCTTGGGCAATTATGTCTCCAAAGAGACATGATTGACTGGGCAGAAAATTTTCCACTCTACTGAAGCCAGGAATTGAACTCAAGTCACTTTTACGATCTGTCAACCAATGCTTTTATCCACTAAATTCTGTGAATTGACTAAAACTGAAATATCCAAAGGCATGGAATGTAAAATTAGAACCAGCTACACCCATGGAATAAATAAAGTGTTTGGTTCAAAATTCCGACAAATATCTCATGAAGAAAGCTTGAGTGTTAAACATTCAAAAAGTAATGATAAGGACCACAATTCAAACAATGTAAATAGTGTAAATATTTTGTCAAGTTTTCGAAATTTGCTTGAAAAATAAGTGAGTTCTAAAGATGAGATTTTGCCTAGAGTTATTGATAAAAAATATTGTTTAAAAACAACAAGTATAAAGAATAGTTCAAACAGTATATATAAAAAAAATAAGTTTCTGTGAAGCTTTGATAAAGATGAAAAAATGATGAGTAGTTTTTATTTTGACAGATCAAGAAATAGAACTGATAAAAGATTTCTTAAAAGATTTTTTTATTAGGTTTTGATAGAATAAGGCTTAATGTTTTGTTTATGGGAAAGGATGAAATTGATTGGTCAGTCATAAAATAAAATTCTAAGTCGGTTCACTGCATCTGAACTCATCTCAACAAAACTTTAGGTGATATTTTCAACTCACTAAGAAAAAAAAATGATAATTTAATTAAGGAAAAGATGAAAATGATGTATTTTTTGTTCTGCGATTTCTTTTATTTGCTATGTTCTTTCAGGATGTAGGTGATTATAACTTGGCAGAATTTTCTATTCTTTGTAACTCTAAGCAAAGTTTATTCTCTTACTAACACTCTCACTTCCAGTTCTGTCATTATGTAGGTTGCTTGATGTTTCTTTCTGTTCCTCTTGACTTCCATACATCCTGTGAGTTTCAAAATCTCCAAACCCTTTTCCTCATTTAGGGTCACAAAAATTTCAACTATCTCTGTTTGAAATTCTAAATATGAATAAAACCTGAGTATGATGCTTAACTATATCTGACATCAAGTTACGAAGATTCAAGGTTTTGAGGAATTTCTGTTGTTCCCAGGCCCACTCTAACCTGGGGTGGTAGCATCCTTAGGGTCCCTGCTATGGGCAAATAGTGAAACTATAAAAGGATAAAAATACATTTTTAAACTAAAAATTAACAGCAATTCATTTTTATATAAAAAAAATTACTAAGACGATTAATATTTATAGTAAAATCACCAACAATACAATTTTAAATCAAAATGACATTTTATACTAGATTTAACAATGGAACATTTTATCTGCAGTTAAATGCATACAATTACACTCAAAATATATTTACTTGAAGCTATAAAAGTGGTGAAATTATTTAGATTTCAAAATTAGATAACCCAAGTTGGTCTTATTTTCAACTAACTTGAAGTAGAATGACTATATCATATCTAGAGCTGCATCTATTGCAAGGAAGGTTGGGTCTTTGTGTCGGGCCAGAAAATTTTTCGTGTCAGAATCCATCTTGCACATTTATAAATCTACCATTTGTTTGTGCTTGAATATTGTTGCTGCATTTGGTTGATTGCTCCTGCTATTCATCTGTAGGTTCTCAACAAAATCCAAAGATGTATCTGCAATGTAATTAATCCTGACTTGGCATCTTAACTTCAGTCATTTTCTCACCAATGTAATGTGGCTTCCCTTTGTCTTTTCTATAAATATTTTTATAGCAACTTTTTGGGTATGCAAGCATGCTACTAAACTGACATCCAAGTCTCACCCTTTTACCACTGAAATATCTAAATGTAACTGCCTCTTCTAATCTAATAGTTTCTTTTCTTGCACTTCCTACCTGTGGAACTCCTTTCTAGTTACTTGCTTCCCTGATAGCTACAATCTCCAACAATTTAAATGCAAGATCAATTGCCAACTTCTATCTTTTTGAATCCCATTCATCTTTTATCCTTTCTTTAATTCCCTCCTTACCCAGTCTTTTAAATCACTGTAACTCTCTGTGCACTGGTAACAGTCTCACCTTGCTTTGGGGTGAAATAATTAAATAAAAAAGTAGGAGGACTGATATTACATAGCAATTTAGTATTCTTTCTTTTTTGTCTAATGATATGTTTCTTTTTCTTCATACTTTGCTTAATGTTTGGAAGGCATTTTTGTTATTCTAATGTACCTTAAATACCAATACAGATGGCTAACTGAGCTGATTCTGTATTGAAATACTTTTATGCTTGTTATGTCGTGAGTAAGAATAAATAACTCAACAACAGGAATAGGTTAATCGTTGTATTCTGTGAAAATAGTATTTACAAAGGTTATTAGTATCCAATACAAGAATAAGGGTTAATTGTCTCAACCGTCGGAAGACGTAGTATGAGCAATGCGTACTTCTGGGTCGTCACCGGAAGTCTATGACTGACTTGTCGATCGGCTGCTCGGCACACTCTCTTTCCGTAGATGCCACCATTACTTTACATAGTAATGGAATAGTCCATTATAGCCAAATAGATGCGGGCGTCCCAACAATGCTGTTTTCAATTCCATATTTAATCATTTCCTGTGTGAGATATGCTGAGACAAAATGCATATAATCTACCACTCCTAAAGCCAGTGACACAACCACCATCTTTAATAGGTGAATAAGATCACCTACCTCAAGAGTAAATTGCAAATATATCTAACCTTATTTATCAGCTAAATGGCATATTACTGTTTATTTTATGAGGTAATTCATAGTTTCTTGAGTTGCTCTCTTGAGTCTTATGACCAAGTAACCTTTAGGTCAGTAAATTTTTCACTCTGTTATATGTGATAAATAAAGGTGCTTCTGTTATGTAAATGGAAATTTCTGTTTATCTGTCAGGTCTGTATATTTATAGCACCCCTCACCATCTTACTGTGACATGATGCTAGGAAGCCTAGTTGCTCTGTCTTGGTAAGTTAGGCATAGAGCACATTTGTTACTGAGTCAGTAGGTGTCTGTCTTTTGAGGGTATTTTAATTTGTGCTATTTTCCTAATTTCCTCTATCAGTTTTTTTTCTTGATTTTAAGCTGATTTATTGCTGGTTTTGCTTTTTATTAAGTTTTCTTTTGGTCACCTGACAGTTTTTCTGGTTGGTTGTACCAATTCTTTGGGCTTTTGTGTGCACACACACACACACACACACACACACACACACACACACACATTTATATCTAGAATCTAAGTATTATTTATTTATATATTAAAAATATTGGTAGTTGGTGACCTTCATCTGTATTTCAGCCAGTATCCATTACCTTTGCTGGAATATGCATAATATAAATAGATCTGTAGTTCTAATCAAGTTGATGCGGTTCTTTTTGTGTGTCGATGTCTTACAGTTTTATATACTAAGTTTAAACCATTCAGCTTTTGTTAATCTCTTGCTTGGTTTTCAGGCACTTCTCAACTGTGCTGTAGATTTATCAGAGAGACGTGGGACAAAGATCTGTTGAATACACATTCAAAGATTGTTAGAGGAAAATTTATAATAAAACCTTTTATTACTTAGGAGCATAAAATTATTACAAATACTGACTCCGTTAAGTGGTACATGCTATTGAGACATGACTGATCATGCAGAAGATTTTCCTGCAGTAGGTTGCCATTACTTTTTGCAATAGACTGTTAGCCAACCAAGGCTGTAGAACCCAATCTGTCTTAATATTTAACCCATAGCTGGAGGAAGAAGAAACAGATAAATACCTTTCCCAATGATATTGTGCATAAGTGAATGCAATGGATTTAACTGGAATTCAAACTCTGCTCTTCAATTTCACATTTTGAACCAATATCCACTGCACCACAATGCACACCTATAATAATTGATTAAAAAGTGTGAGTACAGAAAAGTTGAAGAGTCCGAATTTGTCTTACATTTGGAAAAAGTGTATTAAAGGAAAGCCAGACAGTATAGTAATAACTTTTATCTTATATGAAAATATTTTTTGATTTAGAATTGTCTAAAAATGACCACAGGAAAATATCTGTCATCCTATACTGTTGGGGATTCATTTTTCAAATTCATAAAAGATATATTGCCCTCATATTTATAGCTTAATGAAAAGGTTGGTTTTTACCATCATAAATTTAAAGACTAGGTCCACTGAGCCACTCCTGAGTGTATTTAAGAACACAGGCCAGCAGATAGTTGGAAGGTGGAGATGTCAGTTAGAAACAGCAGAAAGTGCCGAGATAGTTCAAGGAAAGAAGACTGCTGGCAGCAGCATAATAGAGCAATAAGTTTTACAGAAGGAATTAGATGCGTCAAACAAACCAGGTTGGCTATGTATGGAACAACGGTTTCCCTGTGTGAAAGTTGCCAGAATTTCAAAGGGCAGAAAAGTCTCAGCATTCATAATAACTCTTCCGACAAAAAAAAAAAATTGCTATGTGATGTCAGTTCTTCAAAATGGCAGTGAATGCTGGACAATATCATCGAAGATTAAAGAAAAACTTGAAGCAATTGAAATGTGGTTCTACAGAAGGATGCTGCGAATATCGTGGATCGAGTATGTGAGCAATGATGAGGTTTTGGAAAGGATGAAAATGAAAAGGAAAATAATACTGAGCATCAGGAAGAGACAGCTGAAATTCCTGGGGCATGCAATGAGGAAGGAGGGCTTGGAGAATCTGATACTAACAGGCCAGATAGAGGGAAAAAGAGACAGGAAAAAGTAGTAAATAACATATTTGAAGGGCCTGAGCAAGTGGATGACAGAATGGGGGTTGCATGATATAACAGAAAAAAGTATCCTAAGAGCCACCAGGGATAGGGAGACATGGAAAGCCATGATCACCAACGTCCTGAAAGAACATGTTACATAAAAGAAGAAGAAGAAGAAGAAGAAGAAGATTCTTCTCTGGGATTCACATAAAAAGACTTTTTTTTGTTTTGTATTTTTGCTTATCTGTTAAGTGGGTGCATCCTTTTTTCTAAATGATTTCTTTCTTTTTTCCTGTAGTTTTAATTTCCCCTTCTCTCAATCTTTTTTTGTAAAAATTTTAATTTGAATCTTTCTTAGAGTCAATTATTTCTCTAATTTTGTAATGTTATCTATTGTCCTTAATAAAGAACATGAAAGGATACTTTTGTGCAAGCCTTTTTGTAAAAAACTGTACTCTCTTAAAATATTTTGTATTAGTTTAATAAATGTTTAGAACTCTAATTTCATGAATGGATGTTCTCCATCCATCTCAAATTGAAAATGTATAAGTTGGGTACCAATTCTACTTCTAACTACATGATCATTAAAAATAAATTTGAATAACACTAACATAGCTTTTGTATGGTAGAGGCTGCATACATAGTTAATTTAAAGGAAATTGTTGTTTTCCTTCATGACAATGCAAAGCTGCATGAAATAATTTCAAGGATAACCAACATCAAAATGGGCAATGAAGTGATTCACTAGATTGTATTAAGGAAGATGAAGCCTGTTTGGTGATTGGTTTGCACAAAGGTTTCCTGGGAGAGAACAAGCTTAAAGCTTACCAGTTGAATAGGAAGGAAAAATATAATAAAAAAATGACCGTAGCAGATTTTCAGAATAGGATTGTAGAAGAAACCAATATGGCATGCTCGTCTTTCAGTCAGATTGATTTATATTTTGCCGTATCCTGTTTTTTTTTTCAGTTCCTGTTCTTTTTCTTTTTATAATTTAAAAAAAATCTTTTTGTCAAGTGAAGCTTTGTTATTTGGTATCCAGTCAGAGGTTATCATGGAAGTGAAAAATCTTTATGGTAATTGTGTGCCATAGTTTTGAGAGGAAGGAGTCATCCCGTCTAGGACTATATTTTTATTGTCTTCTAAACAATAGAGGTAACGAGCAGGCTGTGGCTAGAGCGGTGCCTTCTCGCATTGTTCAAATGCATCAATTCTGATGTTATATCGATTGAAAATGGACACACAATTGAGAAACATGCCACTGATGAATGGACTGAAAAAAGATAAATGAAAATCTTCTGTAGGAATTAGGTTGCAAGTTGTTTTTTTTTCAAAGAGCTTCTGTTTCACAACTACCAAATTTTGCAAGCATTCGTCTATATACCATTTCCTTTACAGACGTTGGTGATCGTGACCCTCCACTATTTCCTCCCCCATTCTGAGGGTCCCATTTTATAACCTCAAGTTTCCATATATTGTTGATATCCATAATTGAATGATTTAACTATATACCATTTCCCTTGCAGACGTTGGTGATCGTGACCTCCACTATTTCCTCCCCCATTCTGAGGGTCCCATTTTATAACCTCAAGTTTCCATATATTGTTGATATCCATAATTGAATGATTTAACTTAATATAGATACCAATTTTTTTTCTTGTCAATTTTAATCACCTAGGCTATTCCCTGTTGTTGACTACAGGCAGTTGTGCTTTACTTTGAGAATAATTCCTTATTTCAAAACATTTTACAGAAATTGATACTTGTTAAAAAACAGCTTCATTTTTGTGATAACAAATTATACATAAGTGTTAATTTAAATAAAGGCTTCAAAACAACCTCATTAGATCGAAATTTACATGTAGATGACATGCTGATATAAAACACATTCAGAAATATCCAAAGGGTCAGCTGTACATGACTGCTTTCTAAGGTCAATGGTTGAAAATTACTTAAAGTAAGTGAAACCTGTAGGTTTCTCCAAAGACTAATCATTTTTTTTTCTAAACTTTGTTGACTGGTTTTACAGAATCACAGAGCTGCATCAAATAACAGAAGACATACAATAGCAGCAATAGCTAAATTGGATAGAACACGTAACTTGAAAAGATAATAATAACATAATCAAGATGTTTGCATTCCACACCATTTCAAATAAAATGTTAGGAAGGAAACCACCATTAATACTGGAAAGAAGAACAAGTACTCAAATTAAAAAGCTATTTTACTGAAAAATTGTTTTAAGAAAATTTTATAATTTTTAACAAAAATCATCATTGACTGGTTGCTGAATGGTAAATGTTCCCTTATAAAGAAATGTCTAATATTAACATTAAAATTTCAGTAATATATATGGTAATACTAATCATTTACTTGGAATAATCCTAAATTTTTCTTTTTAAGTAGTATGGAATGTCAACATCTTTGTAACCTTATATACTCATAAGTCTACTTCATATATAGTATAACACCTGAGTTTTTTAGCACAAAACTTGATTTTTCTTCATAGCTTGTGTATAATGTGACACAAGTTTCTGAGCAATACTAGTAGACAAATATTGCAATACCGGAGTATCATCCTGTACAAATTCTATAACAAATAAATTATCTGCATTCTTTGTTGTACAAAAGTAAGGAAAAAAAGAAAACTACTTGCTATAAAATATCTGATATAAAGATATCAACTTTTTTTGTTCATAGTTTCTTTACCCTGGACCTGCCTCCTATGTAGCTTTAGTCTCGTGCATTTAGTTGCTGAATAAAGATCAAAACCTCACCTACTAATCATGCCTACCAGGTAGGTTATGGTCAACAAAAATGTATGAATTTTAACCCTCCCAGAAAAAATCCACCTGTGTATAATGCAACCGGTCACCAAAAATGCATGACATTTAACCTTTTCAAAATAATTACCTGTGACTTCCTACTTTTTTGCTTAGGAAACTGATCCAAAAGACTTACCCTACTCAATGTGTTCAAAAAAGCCACATTTCTTAATTCTACAGTCGGATTCTGTATGAAATTGAAAAAATTATGCTGTTCAATCCTAGGATTTTTTCGAAACTAGCAAATTTTTTTATAACTATTACTAAGGCAGAGTACACACAGGTAAAACGAAAAGTCACCTACCTTTCTGTAATTTTGTTTGTTACCACAGTCATCCAGCATCCTCACATATAGCAACCAGGTTTGTTATCTAAAAACACAGCAAGTCAATCCACACCAAATTTACATATGTTATATATTACACCTGGTTCTATAATGATGCTGATCGTCTATACAGAAAAATGACAAACAACAGATATATAAAAATATAAACTTATATTTTTATTCTTTGTCATTGACAGTTGTGGGTGTAGTCAGAGAGAATCTCACACATACAAGAGAGTTTCCAGGAGTCATTGACAAGTGGGAGTTGTTTTCTCTTCTCTCTTCTCTGCAGTCTTCTGGTGTTTTGATTTTTATCAGAAAATCCCGAACTTATATAACCTGAAATTTCCATGCATTTTTGCCTTCTCAAGTTTTCACTTAATTTTATCATCTATGGCCAGGTACATCTGTCAATCATCTTCACTGGCTATTGCCTTGCAAGCTTTTGTTGTCAATCACACTTTTGTTCATCTTTATTTGTGTTTTCTGTCTTTGATGTTGAAAATACTTTTGTGTGTCACTGTTTGTGTTTTCTAGCTTTGATGTCAATCATACTTTTGTCAGGCGCTGCCTTTATGTCAGTTATATTTTTGTTGGGTTACAGAAATAAATTATACTTTTAAGCTGATACATAATCCAGGAAATTTATGAGTTTAAACTAGTACAATCAAAATTGTTTGTAATGGCATAAAAAAAGTAGCAAATTGATCAGCTTCAAAAACTCTTGGCAAAATGCCCATCTTTCACATTCATTTTAATAAATATTGTTGGCTTTTAATTGTGAAATCTTGTTTCATATTCCGAAGAAACTGATTTGAAAATGCCAGAGGAATGATAAAAAAGTAAAGTAATTTGATTTGAAACTGAATTTCTGAATATGTCATTACTTATTTTGTATATTTGCCAGCACTTGACAGATGACTTGGAGATCTTTTTTTTAATTAGTATCACCTTAGGCAAAGCACTAAAGCCACATAGACACAAAGGGTGTGAATGAAACAGGAACATTAATAATGAGCAGAAAGAGAAAAGATTAATCAAGAGGATGGTAGATAGTGATTAATGTTGCATTTGAATTTTTGCAGATAAAAGTTGACTGGAAAGCATTGAGCTGGGAGGAAGTTCCACAAGCAAGAAGAGTGAGAAAAGAAACTGTTAGCATACAACTTACGGCTATATATAGCCAACTCAACTGTAAATTGCTGAGATCTTGTCTCTAGTCTAGTACAGGGTGACACAAAAAAAACCGGCACTCACCTAAACTTGAATAACTTTTGAAATAATTAGTCAATTCTTTTTATTTTACATATTTATCAAGAAGAATTACCAGTGGTTCCAGCAGGATGGTGCTGCCCCTCACACCTCAAACGAATCATTGGCATGGCTACAGCAGTGTTTCCCTGACTGACTGATCAGCCACAGGTGTAACCCGCAGTGGGCGATGCATTCACCGGACATGAACCCCCCCAGATTTTTTTCTGTGAGAATACCTTAAGGACAGGATGTATGGCAACAACCTCCAGACTATCCCTGACCTGAAGGCAGCAATCACAGCAGAAATAAGAGAGATCCCAAGGGAGGAATTCGGGAGGGTCATCGAGAACTTTGCCCGCCGGATCCAAATGTGCCTGCAGCGCTGGGGAGCTCATTTGAAGCACATTTTTTGAGCGCCAATAAAACAAAGAGTTTTTGTAGTACAGATTTGAAACTTTGGAGATATCTGCCGCATATACTTGAGCTAATGTAGCTGAAGTTTTGTGTCAATCTAAATAAAATCTTGGAAGTTATTCGATTTTTGGTGAGGACCGTTTTTTTTGTGTCGCCCTGTATTACATTTACATTCAAAAAGTCTCAGTACCATATCATTCAAAAAATTGCCATTAAAGTAATTAATAAAAACACACAGGGGGACAACATTACAGCAGTGGGAAAGTGATCAAAGCCAAGCTGTCAGATCAAGACTAATAATATTGCAAACTCTCCTTTGATTTTATCAAGGGGCTCAATGTAAATAGCAAAGATATCAATCCATATGTGACAGCAATATTCTAGGCATGGGGAAATGGTAGACCTACAGAAATGTAAAATCAGTTCCAGAAAGAAAAATTCTCTTAAAGTGAAGTGACATTCTCAGCAGCTGATCTAGCACTCAATTCAGTATACTTTTCACTTGATGTCAGCTGAGAACGTTAGCCCAAGAAGGCATAAGACACATTCAGGAAGGTTAGCATCAGCTAATTTTGATGGAAGGCAGATAGGGGTCTCTCATATGATTAATGGGGAAAAGTTTAGCTTAGGAGGAGTTAAAATCAACAAAACATTTTTTGCCCTTGTTAAAGATGGTCTTGAGGTCATTTTGGACACCAGCTGCTATTTTGACTTTGTCAAACTCATCAGCTTTACTACTGAGGCAGAGGTAAATGGTTGTGTTGGCGTCGTAGATTTCAAGTTGACAGCTGATATCAATGAGAAGGTCACTAATGAAAATCAAAAACAATGTAGAACTAAGGGTGGAGTCTTGGGGGACACCTATGTTAATAAGAAACGATCTAGACGAGTAGCCATTTAAGATAAGTTTAATTTCACAATTTGATAGGAAAGACCATATCAGTTCAAAAATGTGTCCTGAGGCACCATAACATTTTAGCTTTTAGAAAAGAATTGTATACCAAACCCTGTCAAATACTTTTGCTACAGGCCAGGCTTCACTATTTTTATGTAGAGCATGACAGACACTTTTCCACAATTACTGTCAGTACGTCAGAAGTTGACCTGCAGAAACAAAAGTCATATTACTTGTCTGAAAATAGGCCCTGTGACTGTAAATATCTGGTTTTGTGAATTGCTAATTTTTCAAATTTGCATTAGTTTTTAAACATAACACTTGAAAATATTTCCTGAAAATGTGAATAAAAGACTCGCAATATATATAAATATAATTTTTACTGACACAAACATATTTAAAAATAGGGTGTGGCAGAAATCCTTTTCACATACTGGTAAAACATTAGTAGCAATGTCCTACATTATTTACACTGTTTGGACTGTTGTCCTCATCTTTATTGCCATGTCTAGCTCCAGCTTTCTTCAGGTGCTAGGGTTTTGAACTGAAGCCTTTATTTCAATCACTGGGGTATATCATTCTCATTCCTTGTGCAATGCCCACTTCCCAATGCCATGTAGTTATCTCCCTTTAACTCAACTCTCCAAGTTATTTGTTCACCACTGTTGTAGCCTGGTATTTAACTTACAATTACTTTGGGTCCAGTCACTGGAACTAACCAATGCCTATCTCCTCTTGGCCATGTGTCCTCAAGGACATCAGTGTATGAAGTTTGGGACTTATAAGCCTAATATCTCAGTAAGAAATTTTTTTACCAGGGCTCATATTGCAATCTTTACAGCTAATGATTTTTTCTAGTGCTCTGTATTACAGAAATTCACAATGTGGTCTGAAAATTTTGCCTCATATATATATATATATATATATATATATATATATATGGCTGGTCATGAAACCTCAGTGTTTACTCTTATATTTTCCTATACTCCTATATCCTGATATTGAGCACTTTTAACATAAATTAGAAGTATATATATGTATATGTAGAAAATATGTTGGTATCAGAATGTTGCCAGTGTAGATAGGTAGTATGATAATTATTTTATCAAAAGCTTTGGAAATAAAATGAATTGACTCAAGCATTTAAAATAAATGATAAATTCTTGTTTATTTTCTTCTGAGTGATGACTGAGTCCTTTCATATTTGATTTAGCAAAAAGTTTGTTAATAAAGTAAGAATTGATAGTAGTCTGAAGAAATGCTTGTTTGTGGTCATTTTCAAGTCAGACCAAGATAGCAGTAGTTGTAATGAGAGAAAGTGTCAATCTACTATGTATTTTCTTTGCCTTCAACAGGTCAGAAATTTTGGTAGCTGATAACCTCTTAACTGCTTCTTCAAGCGTCATGTGTAGCTCTGTTTTTGTTATTGTTCTGTCCTCTCCTGATGTTGTTCTGGTTCCCTCTGAGATGCCACCTTCATATTCTTTTTAAAAAGGCTCAGAGTTTGTGGGAACTTCAGGATTCAGCTAATCACCAAAAAGTCTCATTGTGTCAATTTTTTTGATTGGCAAAATTATTTTATCTTACAGCATTTCAATCTTTTTCATTTTTTTTAACTGAAATTATTTGCCAAGCTGCACTGATTTTTGATATTTTCAGTTACAAGTAAGCTCTGCGCAGACAAAAACCAAGAAATATGATCAACTCATGCACTCATGGTAGCTAACACTTTAAAGGCAAAAAGTTTTCAGTGTTCAGTATTAATAATAAGAAATCTAACATGAATGATGAAATTAATTCTCTGGTGTCAGACATCATTTCTAAATTATACTCTCATAAGGCAAGTGAAGGTATTTGAATTGAAACCATCGTCCTAAAGAAATGTGCTCCTGAGCTCATTCCAGTCCTCTACAACTAACTATTGTCTCTGCTTCCTGCTTTCCAGCTTGTTGGAAGTCTTCATCTGAAATTGTTATTTTTAAGAACTCTGATGAACTCTCTGACCTCTCAAACTATTGCCCTATTAGCCTCTTACTGCTTTTCCGTAAAGTATTTGAGGCTTTAATCAATGATGGAGCGGTTAAGAATCTCACCTCTTATGACTTACTCCCTGAAAAACAATATTGTTTCCATTTTTCCAGATATACCATCGATGTGCTAACAGCCATCACTGAACATGTATACCTGGCTCTTGATAATAATGGCAAAGCTCAAGCTGTGGCTCTATATCTTGAAAGCTTTTTACAGGGCTTGGCATGCTGGATTTCTGCACATGCTCCAGGGCTAGGCTATTTCTGGACATTTGTTTGATTTAATCTAATCATTCCTATCAAATGGGGAAATAAAGACAATTTTGAACAGGCACACTGAGAGATCCTTTCACACAAATGCTAGTGTGCCACAAGGTTTTACCCTAGGTTCTATGCTGTTTCTGATCTTCATCAGTGCTGACAAAACAAACCTGGCTGCTGCTCTTGAAAAGACCTCTAGTAAGTGTTTAACTGGTGCAGGAAATAACTCATAAATTTTAATGCCTTCAAAACAAAACTTTCCTTCTTTAAAGCCATAGACAAAATTTCCTGCCCACCATTAACCTGGCTGAGGCAAGTCTCCTTAAGAGCAATACACTGCACCTCATTGGCCTCACCTTTTCACCTGACATGAAATTGAATGACTATTTCAAATCAATAGCTGCATCTACTGCTAGGAAAGTTGGGTCATTGGCCTCACTTTTTCAACTGACATGAAATTGAATGACTATTTCAAATCAATAGCTGCATCTACTGCTAGGAAAGTTGGGTCATTGGCCTCACTTTTTCAACTGACATGAAATTGAATGACTATTTCAAATCAATAGCTGCATCTACTGCTAGGAAAGTTGGGTCACTGTCTCATACCAGAAGGTTTTCCTCATCAGAATCTATATTGCACATTTATAAATCTACCATTCGTCTGTGCATTGAATATTGTTGCTATATCTGCTATTCATGTGGAGGTTCTCAACAAAATCCAAAGAAAGATCTGCAATATAATCCGTCCTGACTTGGCATCTTCATTTCATTCACTTTCTTACTAATGTAAAGTGGCTTTCCTCTGTCTTTTCTACAAATGTTTTCATAGCAACTGCTCTGATGAGCTTTTCCCCTGATGACATGACTAAATGATTTTAAGCATGCTACTAGATTGGTATGAAGGTCCCACCCTTTTACCATTGGAATAGTTGAATGTAATTTCCACTTCTACTCAAACAGCTTCTTTTCTTGCACTCCCCACATATGGAACTCCCTTCTGCTTATTTGCTTCTCTGATAGCTAAAATCTCCCAAAATTTAAATGCAACATTAGTTGCCATCTTCTATTTTCTTGAATCCTGTTCATCTTTTCTCCTTTTCTTAATATCCTCTGCACTTAGTCTTTTCTCTCACTGTAAACCTCAGCATACTTGTGGTGATCCTGACTTACTTGGGGGTAAATGATTAAACAATCCTCTTGTGCAGTTTAAATAAATTGAGTAAGAAAATACATACTTGGTGTATTAAACACTTTCTCTTTCATTCTATCATTCAAAAACCAATTATGGTAATTTGCAGATCATAAATATAACACAGTGTAATATGAACTATCATTTTCTTAACCCATGTCCTACTGTCTGCAGTTTAAACTGGCATCATTATTTTTCATATGTCTAAGCAATAAACTGTATTGATGAATGAAACCTTGCTGAAATAATTTTGAAAATCAAGAAAAGGCAAAATTTAATCAAACATGGAACATAAAAAATATCAATTAAATACTGTATGTAAATAAAGTCAAAGATGTGTGGGTACATTTCTGACGAAATTCAGTGAATTTACAAAGTAGGCTTTCATATCAGTGGTTGAGGATTAAAGAAATTGGGGAAACAAATATGTCTTTGAAGTTTGGGAGGACATTTTTTCTTTTTTCTTTTTTGGTGTAAAGCATCATGTTTAGTAAATGTTAGAATATATCTGTTACTGCCAAAATATTTCAAAATTAATATGAAGTAAATAGAGCATCTTTTTATATTTTTAAAGATTATGTCAGATTTCTTAATTCTTCTGCACATATAAAAAGAAGGTAAAACATGTTTTTAAAAAGATTACTTAAATAAATTATAGAGATATTTGTGTAATAACCACAGTTTTTTAGATATTGTATATCAGTAATGTATCTCCTTGTATAAAGAGTATCAAATTTAAAATCTGTAAACAAGAAACTGTGTGTGTGTGTGTGTGTGTGTGTGTGTGTGTGTGTGTGTGTGTGTGTGTGTGTGTGTGTGTGTGTGTGTGTGTAAAGTATTCCAGAGGCTGTGAAGCATTTCTAAATAAGAAAAAAATGATGTTTGCTTATTAGGTTACATTTTGGGAAGTGGGCTGGTATGTAAATATTTTTATTATCTCATGTCTGTCTATATGAGTGTGCACACACACACACACACACACACACACACACACACACACACACACACATATATATATATATGAACAGTGTTGTCATAGATATCATCAGTGTGTGGTGACTGTCAGTTTTATGCCTCAAGCAATTTTGATCAGTCACCATGCAATATTGATTTCTATGTCCACACTGTCTATATTTACAAATGCTCTATAGCCAATATTGAAAGTTGTTCTTCAATAAATATACTCAATTTTAAACAGTACAATATATATATATATATATATATATATATATATATATATACATACACACACACACACACACATATATATATATATACACGCACAAATAAACACAGGGTGCGATGGGTAAATTTTCGCCACCTTATATTTTTATTTTTACACATGTGAATTTTGATTTTCATCTCATTGACTGGACAATATAGTGGTGTCATTTGGGCATTGTCTTTAAGAAAATAGCTCTATGATGCAATTTATACCACCAGAAATTTGGAAACAGCATGTTGCAATATTTAACATTCATGTTGGAAGCTCCAATATGAGCATTTCAGTGTGAATGGGTGTCAATCTGAGGATAGTGCAGAAAATTTTTAAAGAATTGAATAAGTCTACTGGTGATTATGAAGGTATGCCAGCTCGGAAAACTCATTTTAATCATTCTGATCAGAAAAGAACTTCTACTAAATTTGATGGTGAGGGCCTCAGATTCAACCAGAAGGGCTACATCAAGGTAGTGCTGCCCTGAGCCAAGATGGTAGCTGCTGGAAGACCCTATGTGTGCCAACACCATGATAGATGATTACTTCCTTATACTGACAAAGAGTAGACATTTTCTGTCCAAAGTTGCTATTATTCTGTTATTATCTAAAAGTTCATCATGAATGATTCTGTGAATATCCCACCATACACTCAATATGAACTTTGAATGAAGTTCTTCTCTTAATTGCTGAAAAGGCATGTTTCCTCAACTAATCCAATGATGGAGACAGTAAGATGATATAGGATCCATTTCTTATCACCACTAACAAGCAAGTTTAAAAAAGCCACTTGAAACTGTCATGTAAGCAAAGATTTGCAACAATCAATGCATTGTAAGCAATTCTGTAGAGACAGGTTGTGCAGGAAACGTTTACAATTATTTTGAATTTGTGGAGAATTGTCACATGTTTCTTGCATTTCTCTATCCACAATGACAGAATTTTCTGAATAGTCATTGTTTTAGCTTGTTGTTTAGACTAAAATTTGCTGTTTTAAAATTACAAAAACCATCTCCTGCTACTTCACTCAATGCATCAACCACATCAGCATACTGCATGGATCTTGCTGATACACTTACGTTGATACCTTTATGAAACTGTAAAAAAATGGAATCTTCTCTCTTATAATAAAGACAGTTGTGTATTTATTTATATATATATATATACTATAGTCATCTGCAGACAGATCTGTTTCACTGTATTACAGCTCATCAGTACAGCTTAGACTCCAGTTGCTTCCTAACCCAGGATTACTGCCAGTTATACAAGCTCTTGCTACATGTTTGTTCTTATTTTATCTTTTTGCAATAATTATGATGTCAAGTTGTGAAGAATATATATATATATATATATATATATATATATATATATATACTCTCTGTTATAATAAAGACCATTGTATATTTGAATATATATACACTACTGACCATAAGTTTGGGACCACCCAAACATTTTTAGCAGAAACAAATTTGCCGAGTTTGTATTTTTGTTATTCTTATGCAAATGTCAAGTAAAAAACGTATTCTTTTCAACTTTAAAGTAAACATTTACTCAGTTTGCTACTTGACTCCTCTTATTGTGATCAAGTTTTTGCCAAAAATCCAGATTTATTCAGATATTATAATTACGGTGTAATTTATTTTTGTAAACCATATTACTACGGATAAATGGCAAGGAAGAAACAGATTAGCATTGAAAAAAGATCTCAGGTTGAAATTCTTTTGAAAGAAGGATATTCTGAATGTGTTATCACTACAAAAATTAAGTATACCAAAATGGCATGCATTATTGCCTTCAACGACTTTGTGAAACTGAGTTAAATATTGACAGAAAAAGATCTGGTAGGCCCAGAGTAACATCTATTGTAGAGGATAGGCACTTGATCATATCTAGCTAGAGGAATAGAAGAAAAACTGCTCTGGAATTAACAACTGAAATGAATTCTACTTGACAACATCCATTATCCGTTACTACTGTTAAGAGACGACTTCATTCTTCTGGGCTTAAAGGCTGTGTAGCAGTTAAGAAACCATTATTAAAGAAGAAGAATAAGGGATGAAATTGATTGCACAGTTCAAAATGAACTTCCTGAAAATGAACAAATGTTGTTTAAATGCTTGCAGGATGCTTGGAAATCACTTTCACCAACTTATTTAAGTTATTAGAAAGAATGCCAAGGATTTGCTCTGCAGTAATAAAGGCTCGTGAATGGTTTCTTTGATGAAAAGAAAATATAAATTAACTTTAATTAAATTTGAAATTACTCTTTGTTAATTTTGGTTTTAATTATTGTACAATTATGAGCAACAATGAAATATATATTATTTATTCTTCTAAGACATAATATTTGTTCTTTCTTTCTCTTAGAGAATAACTCTAAGTGGTACCAAACTTACGGTCAGTAGTGTATATATGTTCTCTCTGTTATATTTCTCTGCTCTCATGCTCAGAGGTCGGGATTATTTTTTTTTCTTATGTCTTAATGTAAGATACTCAGTAGTAGCTACATCAATATATACGCTGCCATCATTTTAGATGGCATATTGATATTAATATTTTGCTGTCATTTTTGACAACATGGGCCCAATTGTAAAATAATGAATAATAAAAAAACAAATGTTAGCAGTTTCTTTACTCATATTTTTTACTTGGAAAAGAATTGTTTGAAGCATAAAGGTTTCTTTTGATTAAAGAAAACATAGTCAATTTTCATTGGAAACCAAAATTAAATGAAGTCAAATTCAACCAAGACTTACTAGAGAGATCACTTCTCTGTCTTCCATAATAATAATGATGATAACACCCAAGAGACTCATTGCAACTTCATCTGCCAGGAAAGAATACCATTCATTCATACTGAGAATATTGCTGCCATATATTGCCTGGTGCTTTGCATTTAGAGATTCTTGATAAAAACCAAGGAAGAATCAGCAATATTTTTGGTCCTGACCTAGCATCTTAGCTTCAGTCATGTTCCCATCACTATAAAGTAGCTTCCCTTTATTTTGTATAAATATATTCTTTGTATTTGTTCAGATGAATGTTTTGCTATCGTACTTTGAAATTCTGCATTTAAGCAGTGTACTAGAATGGTAAAAATGTCTCATCAATTTTCTGTTGAGTTGGCTAGATGCAACCATAATTTCTACACTAGCAATTTCTTTTCTCATACTTATCACTTGTGGAACTCTCTCCTGGTGCCATGCTTTCCAGCTAACTTTAATTTCCTAAAATTTAAATTCAGTATTGTTATTTACTGTTGCCCTGATTACTCATCTATTACTCTCACTCCTACATAATATTTTCAGTTTTTAGGTTATTTCACACTGCCATCCTTTGTGTCTCAGTGGCTTTACTGCCTTTCTTAGGGTAAGTTTGATTTTAAAAAGAAATTTAAGAATCCCACTAGCCATGCCTCAAATCTGAGCAGCATTCAACAAGATGTATTATTTTTGCACAAACATTTATGCTGGAAACTGGCATCGGTTTTGACAACCAGTTTTAAAATAATCATTGCTTTTCACACTTGTGTAATCACAGCGTCAACCTGTTTTTAGTATTCAACAAAAAATGGTGAAAACCTACTTACAAATATATTTTGGTTTTACAAATATCTTGGAAAGCATTTTATATCTGTTGCAGGCCAAATGGATTTTGATTAAAATAGACATGACTTACAATTGTACTGATAAGAGCAAGCTTGATAAGTGATGGAAAAAGAATTTGATGAAGAATCTTAAGTTTTGTGACTTTCTCTCTTCTCATCAAAGCTGAGCTTATTTTCCCAAAGGACGGTAGCTTTAAAGTCTTTTTGATGACATATTTTCTCTCATTTAATCACAAATGTAGATAAGTGATGCAGAAATACATGAATATGCACAAATAAGTAATTGAATAACAATATAGAAAAACTCAGCATTTTGATGCATTTTGTTCCAAGAAAGAATTTATTCAGACAATGATTTTATTAACAATGTTATCTATCTATCTATCTATCTATCTATCTATCTATCTATCTATCTATCTATCTATCTATCTTGTTATGTACCAAACATGGTCAGCATGTTGTCAGTTTATTCATATTTGGATTTTATTTTTCTTAAAAAAAAACAACTCAGTAATATCAATGAAGAACAATGTGCTTACTGTGTTCAGAACATAAAACATATACACTACTCTACAAACATACATAAAGCTACGTACATTCTATTCCATATAAAATAAAATTCATCCTCAATAATAAGTAAAAGTATAGCTTAAAGTGGTTGGATAAAAAAAACATTCAGAAAATTTTTATATAATTTATGTCCTCAAAAGAAAAAAATCTTAAAAATCACATGAAAAATGACATAAAAAAAAAATTAACTATAATAATTTGTTTGTCAATTTTAATGAAACCTGCATAAAAGAGAGACTACTGCCCAAATATAGTCTCTCTCTCTTTCTCTCTCTCTTTATATATATACATATATATATATATATATATATATATATATATATATATACAAATGAATAAGGAATGAAAAAAATATTTGCAACATTCAAAACATTAGTTTAAAACAGTGTTCAATAAAAGAAATAAACCAATGAATATTATAAATTTTACTCTAGAACATGTACAACATTGTTTATTTTCTTTGAATATACCTCATAAAAGATAAAATAGTTCTTAGCCTAATATTTTGCATAGTACTGTCTTCCTCTCTCGTACTTCCCGCCTGTGGAACTCGCTCCCGTATTCTTCCTTTCCTGATGGCTACAACCTCCAGAAATTTAAATGCAAAGTCAATACTCATCTACTAACCACTGGACTCTAGCTCTCTCCCCTCCCCTGTATAACCTTCCCTTTCTCTCCACCTATGTATCTGTCATCATACCTGCTTTCTCAGCTTTCTATTGTTCCTTTCTAACTAGTTTGTACTCCTCACTCTTTTCTAATTAATCTTTTTACATTTATGTAACCCCCTGCACATCAGTGGCGTTTCTGCCTTGCTCGGGGTGAAATGATTAAAAAAAAAAAAATACAAAAAGATTGTACAACATCGAGTTAGCATATAGAAAAGAAGCTAAGAATACAGCTTGCTAAAGTTTTAGCTGAGAGATTTAACATCACTGAATGTAGAATGGTGAAATCTCTGACAAGGATCAAATTTTGTTTTTTCCAAATAATTTGTATTGAATAAAGGACAATAGAGAGAAGTTCTTGTATTGCCAAGATGGCAGTACAATAACAGATGATTTGTGCTGAAATATCTATAGCACAATATCTGTGCTATTGGATATTACATACAAACAAGACAAACACAGATAAGACATAACAACAATAATTGGAAAGAGAGGAAAGGTTAAAATTTGCAGAGAGCACAGTCCAAAAATAATCGTAAATGACACTCTGAATCTTTGTCTGTTCCATATGAATATTGACTTTACTAATATTTTGCAAGAAGATTTCATAATGTACCCAAAATTGGGGAGGTATTGGAGTTTTTGGGTACCCCTGTATATCATTGAGCCAGCCATGTGCCGACTCATTTTATAATTCACCAATAGAAGTGCTAACCAATCAGAAGGCTCAAAATATTCAATGCGACATGTATAAAAGGCAACCATATTTTCCTGAGTATTGGTGATATAGTTCGATTCAGTAGAGTGTCTGACTCGTGAGTGTTAATCTTTGACATTCTTTTATTAAACAGATTACGTACTGTGTTGTATTCTACATTCATAAACTATGGTGGACATAGTCAACACTGACAGCTATTAATCTTTATTTATATAGCTATTCAGACCACAGACCATTCCATTATTGAGAGCGCTAGAGAGGTGTCAGCTGCTCTACAACAGAAATGAAGTTTAGAAAGATCGTGTCGCATCATATTCTCATCTTAGAAAATTAGCATGCAAAATACAGCCATTTTACCTGGGCATGAATAATGGTTTTTAGCGCTGTTTAGAAATACTACAAGCATGAATGAAAGGAAAAGGTTACATTAGAATGTGTTATATTAATCTTTCAAGTGAAAATCTATTACCAGCTTACTTGCCTCGCAAGTCAGCAATTTTAACTCTACCTGAGAACAAATATACTGAGAGGAAGTACATAACTATTTAAGCTAAGAGGCAAACTCAGGTATTTACTCATCTTTCAACATATAACCCATTTTACCATGCTATAAGTGCTTAGATCTGGTTTAATGCCACAAAAGCTTGTATCATTTTATCATGGCAAAATGGCTTAATCATGTCCTGATAGCATAGCAGCCTAATTCATTGTATGATACCATGAAAATCTGGATAATGTCATAACACCCTGAAAAAAAATTTCTCATGCCCTAAGAGGCTGGATCATGTTATAATGCACAAACAGACTGGATCGTGTTATAATGCGCAAACAAGCTGGATCATTTTGTCAAAATAAATGCCTTGAATTCTTTGAACTTAAAAGCAAACATGCACACAATTAATACTTTTTTTTATAATTTATTTTCTGCTGACTCAGCTTTGACTTAATTAAAGATAAATGGGCAGATTGATTACATTTGATAAAAAAAAATCTGCTGAAACTTGTTTTAAGTTATTACATAAAAATTAGATTGCATCTTGAAATTAAATGAAACAAATTTCTGGAAACTACTAAGGCTACTTGAAATAATTCTTTAGTTCTGACACTTTATTTCACATTCACAGATAAATGTTTACACGTTTAAAAGAAAGTCAAGGACATTTCTCTTTGTCATTTAATTTTCAGGCTAAAATCCTAGGTAAATGCATTTCATAGAGTTTCTTGATCAATAGACTATCTTGCCTTAGTTTTTTGTAAGTTCCTTAATTATGTTAATGGATAATGGCTCTTTGTCTCAGCTTGTTATCAGCTTTGGACTTGAAGATTAAGTCTTTTTTACTTTTAATGATTCTTTTGATGAAATTAAGTTTTTTGTTTATCTTTTTGTTCTATCATAATCTATTAGAAGTTTATTTTCAATTATTTTTCATTTATCTAATCTATTTTCTTTTTGATATTAAGTGACTGATGAATAAAAACTTTTTACACACACACACACACACACACACACACATATATATATTATCCTAGGTTTATGGCACAACGTGGAATTTCATGCATTATGCAATCAGCAGGTGCATATTTCAAACTGGCAAACACATGAAACTCCAAGTCATGATATAGACGTAGGATAATATGTATATATGACCTTTTAGAATTTCTAAAAGCAACAAAGTTATATAACAAAATATAGTTGCAAAAGAAGATAGCATATAACCATTACACATCAAATCACAACACTTCTACTTATATCTCAACAGTAATAGACTCACAAAGATCAACAAGCAGTAAACAAAAACCAAATAAATTCTTCAGCATTAAATGACCCAAAAGGGTAGATATGCGGGTAAAACAAACGACTAAACTAAATTATATATATGTAATACAGCTCTGTTCATACATTGGGCACTGTTTTATTAACACCTGAATAATAATACTATATATATGTGCATCCTTATATATATATTTATTAATTTATGCTACAATATATATATATATAAATAAATTATAACTATTTTTAAATGGGGAGTTACTTTTCAATCTATATATATATATATATATATATATATATATATATATATATATATGTGTGTGTGTGTGTGTGTGTGTGTGTGTGTGTGTGTGTGTGTGTATATATATATATATATATATATATATATATATAGGGTCATTGAAAGGTAACTCTCCATTTAAAAATAGTTATCATTTATTTATTAACTATAATCTTTACAAGAAATCAATATGTGAGGGAAGCATTTAGCATGAGGTTTTATTGATGAATTCAATATGAGCACTAGATTTCGATACCAGCTTCTTCAGCCACCCAGGAATCATATCATCTGATTTCACTAGAAACTCTTGTGGTTTGGAAGACATAACTTCTTATATTCTTTTTTCAAGTTCTTCCAAAGTCTTGGTTTCGTATAGTAGACTTGCTTCTTTAACCAACCCCAAAGAAAAAAGTGAAAGGGTGCAAAGTCATGAATTTTTGCTGGCCTCTCAGAGATAAAATAGGGAGTTACTTTTCAATCACCCTGTATATACACACACAAACTTGATTATTCCTTTTTACAAAGCCTTTCATTGATATATATATATATATATAATGACAAATTAATAACTATACTCGTGTCGAAAAACCTCCACGGATATACGTGTGAGGAAAAATGGTTATAAAAAAAAGAAAGAGCTAAGCACGTGAACACCAGTCAAAAGTGTTCAAACTGAATCAGCACGTAGCCAAAAGAAAAAAACCCGAGATGAGTAATCAACTAACAATAAAGTGCTCAATACTTAAGTAGAGCAGAATAAATAAAGTATACCTAGTGAGCCAACAAACCTACCACAGTTTCACCTAAGAGGATTGTCAGGAAAAGCCGGCTTAGGAAAGAACCAAACAAGACAAAGGAAATTCAATAACCCACATGACCACAAAAGAAGACACCAAACATAAATAGGGTAGAACTTTTATTAAGAAAATTAATTTTGTGTATTATGGTTTATACAAAATTCTTTTTCTTAATAAAAGTTCTACCCTATTTGTGTTTGGTGTCTTCTCTTGTGGTCATGTGGGTTATTGAATTTCCTTTATCTTGTTGTTGCTTCTTTCTTTCATGTTATTATGAAGAAAACTAAAATTTTTTTGTTAATTATCACTTAAAAAATCACTGTGACAATGGCATGCAAGTTATATCACATTTACCATAGCATGTTTGTCATTGGAATTAATTCCTGAAGTTTATCTTATAAAAGGTCAAAAAAACTCAAGTTAAAAAAAAAAAAGAAAAAAAACCATGGCCCATTCCTTGATGAATTTCAACCCAACATCAAGTCAGCTGGAAATGATATGTATTAAAATAATAATAATATTAAAATAATAATATATCTATATTATTCAATAGATATATATAGTTTGCCAATTATGCTCTCTAGAGGAAAACATTTTAAAAACAGTAGCTGCTTCTGTGGTTTATGCACTTACACTTTAGTCATTGAGTTCTCTTGGCTACTGGTATGTGTATACACCATTTATATAACACATTTCCTCTTCTCTCAGCTGTGCTGTGACAGCTTAGGAGTAGAATCTCTGACTGATGCCATTCCGGCTGGAAGTAATCCAATGTCTAGCCACACTGATGAGCTGTGATACAACAAAACAGGCTTATATGTAGATGACTATATATATATATATATATATATATATATATATATATATATATATATATATATATATTATTAATTATATGTTAGAACATGTGCAAACTACAAACTACTACAAAATTGCACATTTTACCATGATTATTAACTACCTGGTGAGACATTGTTCTTTCAATGTCAAAACAAAATATACAATTTTGTAGTAGTTTGTACATTTTCTAATGTATAATTAAAAATAAATACTTATTGCTCTATTTTTATATTGAGCACTTTTTTAAATTAATGCTTTAAACATTGCAATTATTTCCTTTGTTCCTTATTCATTTGTATATATATATAGTTATATACATGTATGTAGGTGATCTTTCCATATCAGACTCAGCACCAAACATGCCTTTCTTTGAAAGATATGTACAAATACATTTAAACGATATAAATTGGAAAAATGAAAATTGATTCCATTTCCTCAAAACAAAATTGAGCCTACTACCTCAATCCCCAATTTCAATAAAATGTACACTTAATTCCCATAGTACAACAAATAAAATATTCAGGAATCATACTAGATAGCAAACTTAACTCCAAGGTGCACATTGATTACCTTAAGCAAAAATGCCAAAAGGCTTTACAGTACCACATGTCAATCCTTGCTTAAAATCTACAAACCATACAAAATCAAGAACTGAGATTAAGTCTCTGAGCTTTCTAGACCTCATACATGAAGAGTCTCTATATATAAGCCAATGAACTACCTATATCACTGCAATGGGAAAAAAAATTAACCCTCCAATGTGCAGTAAAACTACAATCCAACCCAAATAACTCCATACCAAAAAGCTTCAATATATCCACTTCTGTAGAAATAAACCAACAGCCATTCTTTCACTTGGACTTCAAATTAATGAAGCACTCAAACAAATAAAGATTCTGATAAGATAACACCAGCGACAATAAATAAGATAGCTCTATGGACAATCTCCAAACCTCGCATAGACCTAACATTGACACACAAAAAAAGATACAATCAACAAATGTATTTACACAGAATTAAGAGACAAATATCTTGACTCTAAACCATTCTACACAGATGGATCAAAAGTTCTAGCTAGTACAGACAAATTTATAAACAAATCAAGCTGCCAAATAGTGCATCCATCTATACAGCTGAAATATAAGCTTTTAAAATGACAGAAAATTCAAACGATAGGGAGTTTGAAAATATTATAACCTTTCTATCTAGTTCAAATGCAATTAAAGAAAAGAACACTAATCTTCCCTATATTCAAGAAATTTGTCATCAGTTAATAAACCACAAAGTAATAATATTGTTCTGGTTTCCTCACCAATAGGTATCAAGGGAAATCATGAAGGAAGCTGACTTACTGTCAAAAGAGGTAACAAAAATGAAAATAAGCAACATCAAACTCGCATAAACAGTTTATAAAAACAAAATTGCACAACATCAAAGGAAAATGGAAAGTAATTTGGGACATGTTCCCAAACAACAGAATATATAAAAAATCAACCAACAATAAGAAAGAATATGGAGCCACTGGCTGACTGTAAACAAGGCATAGTGCTCAACAGAATAAGAATTAGACACACACACACACACACACACACACACACAAGCTCAAGGCAAAAACATCTCTGTGCACCCATTGCAACAATTTCTCAACATCAACCATATTTTGATAGAATGCAAGAAGCACAAAAAATAATAAACAAAAAGTAGCAACTATTACCAAGCACAAAATCTTGAGTTGCTTTTCAAAAATTTAGTTTCTGTTCAAATAATAGGATATTTAAAGAAAATAAATTTCTTCCAACTTCTATCAAAAATAGAGCTTGAACTTTGAACTCTATTTTGAAATACTACTAAACTATAAAACTTTTTTTTAAAACAATTTTAAAAAATCTCACAACCACTTGAAACATTTTGAAACATTCCTGAATAAAAAAATTCAGTAGCAGCATGAAATGACCCACGGGGGTTGGTATGTTGGTAAAACAAATAATCAATCAATATTTTATGGAATATTATTTAATTCAAAAGATATAAAGTCTCTGAAGTATTTTTCCAGCATTTACTAATTTTATAAATTTACGTAATTTTTCTTCTTAATTACATATTTAATTTAAAAAAAAACACTATTTACACAATATATAAAGGGGAAAACTTTCTATTAAATAATTTTTAGCATTAGTTAATTCAGATTAAAATTCTGCTTGCTGAAATATAAATACATCTTCTCTCCAGTGGGTCAAATATCATACATGAATCTCCTTAAAATTTAACCCTCTGCATCATTTATAAATATTACTTCTTCTTTTACTACATATTGAATCCCCTCAAAATATAGTGTTCTTATATTAGTTCTATATATTTGAAATTGCAGTAGCCTGGCTCTCAGTTTCATTCAAAAATGTTTTAGGTGTTGCCATAGAAGGTTATGACGACACAGCCAAGAAATTCAAATTCAAATTGTATAAGCAGGACAAACATTTTGCTTGACAAGAATAGTCACTAACAGAATGGTAAAGGTCAACATGTTACATCAGTGCATAATCATATCATAATTCAATTGCCAGATATATAGTAGAGGCCAAAAAGTGCAACATTTAAATCTGGAGGTACATTGGAAAAGCAAAATATTGAATAACTATTTTGTTAGAAACTAAGAAAAGAGTATTGAACTCTTAAATAATATCAATACCCCTATATGGCAGTGAATAGATGAAAAAGAGACTTGACGCAACAGAAATGTTGTTCTACAGAAGAATGCTGAGAATACTATGGATCGAGCATGTGAGCAAAACCAAAGTTTCAGAGAAAATGAAAACAGAAAGCAAACTTTCACTTTGCATCATAAAAAGATTTCTAAGACACCTAATGAGGAAAGAAGGCTTGGAAAATTTGCTACTCACAGAACAGCTGGAAGGCATCAGCAAGAGAGAAAAATAATGCATAATCTACCTAGACAGCTTGAGTAAATTCATGGCAGAAGAGGATTTAGGAGAGATAAGAAAAAGGCAAAACTTATTAAGTGCTACAAAGGAGAAGTAATTGAGTAGAGCCATGATCGACAATGTTCAAAATGGCACAGCACACACTAGAATACTAATTTCTTAAATTTATTCAGTATTCAAGAAAATATTTTAAGAAAAAACCTTCTCATGGGCGATTTATAATGTTTGTTCAATTTCTTTTTCTTCTATGTGCGATATCACACCAGGAAGTAGGTGATCATGACTCTCCAAAACTTCTTATGCTTAGTAATATTTTTCCCTTTGCCAAGCCTCTTATCACCTTATTTCATTATCCATTCACACAAGCTCATCAGGTATGTGATACACTATCTTGCTTGCTTTCAATAAGCCATGTGAGGATTAAATTTTCCAAGCCCTTCTTCCTAATTTTGTACCCAGTTAATTTCAGCGATGTCTTTCTGGAATGCATTCTTTTTGTTAAGATTTTATCTGAGACTTCTTTGTTGTTTAATCACTCCATTTATATAATTCTCAGTATCCTTCTGTAGAATTATATTTCTGTTGCTTTTAGCCTTCTTTTCATTTGTGGAGAGACTGCATCTTTCACTGCCATACAAGATGATAGATATCACATGGATTTGTAAGTCACATTCTATGGTAAAACAATTCTGAGATACTTATGCACCTGTTTGATGTATATATCTTCAATTCAGAACAAACATCCTGGGTTTTTTCTCTTGTTAATGACCAAACATTCCATTTCTTTCAGTTGATGCCATATTCTTTCTTCTTGATGCCCTCTAGATTTTCATATATGTTAGTCATCTGCATAACTTTAAAAAACCTTATACTCAAGATAGTCAAAAAAAGCAAGAAAAAAAGCCTAACTATGGGAAGACAGTGTGTATAATTATCAACTAAAGATAAACGTGAGGTTTGAATTTGAGACATAGCTTCCCTGTTCCTTTTCTATAAATACTTTGTTAGTAATTGTTCTGATGAACATTTCTCTCTTGTTAAAATGAAAAAAAAAAAAGCATGATGATATTACAATTGATGTTTTTCTGATGCTTTTGAATGAAATTGGTTAATGCTAAATATTGATATACGTCAAAAAAGAGAATATAAGTTTTTGGCCAATTTGATAGAATGTGTTCAAAGAAAAACTTCAGTTTGAATGAAGACAAAAAAAAACTGAACTTATTGTTAAAAATTTTTTAACCTAGAATCAAAGGAGACAGCTGGAACTGATCCAAATGAAATACCTATGAGACAAGATCTAACATGATGCAGAATTTGATGGTCTTTGACAAAATTCATTTAAAAATTGTTTTTCTACATTTTCTTTCTCCTAGTTTATTTTCCTCATTGAAGGCAAGTTCTTTGTTTCATATTTTCATATTCAGTCAACTCTACCATATATATATATATATATATATATATATATAAGATCTCCTTTCTTGTTATGACAGTATTATGGATGATACAGTTACTGATTATCAAGAATGTCTAGGTAAACATTAAGAGACTATATACATGATACATTTATTGTATTTTTGAGCAGATTTTTTAGTCTTATTTGCTATCAATTACAGAAACACACACACACACACACACACACACACACACACACACACACACACACACACAAATAAACAAACACACCCTTGTGCAAATTAACTGAAACAATTGCTTCAGTTTCATTTCTTTTACCATAAGGTTAGTTTTAGACCCACTGGAGTGACAGGGTGTAGGTAATTTAGAGTGGTGTGTAATAATATGAATCTATTTTCAAGATGCATGAGGAAATTTGTTTGGCTATGAAACTATTCCGTCATATGTGGATGCATCAGATTTTTATAATTCCCACTACGGTCTTGACTGTCAATTAGTTATCCTATGATCATTGTCTATAATGGACATTACTCCATGGAAGTAAATGAAAATTGCAATACTACACAAACTCACTGGCAAGCCTTACAGAGAAACTGTGGATACTGTTAGTGTCAGTCTGTCAATTGTTAGTCATGTCATCCAGTTCATAACATAAAGAAAAATGTGGTCAGAAGAGAAAAACAGCATCAAGAGATGACGTATATATGATCCAGGAAAGTGTGAAAGATCCAAGGAAGACATTCGTTTGATTTCATTTAATTTCCACAGGGCTTTATGTTAAAGATGACTGACAAGGTGCTGCAATTAAGCTTTTTATTTAATTTTTTTGTGTTCATAAAAGTGTTTTCTGTTTTGGACACAGTGTTAAAAGCTGTTCAAAGGTCTTGCATATCAGAGTGCTTTCATCTTTCTTCTAGCTATTATCAAAGATAACTTATTTTTCAACTCAATGTGTGGTTTTTAATGAACATCTCTAAAGTTATAGGAATGTTTTATTTTATAAACATAGCACATTGTGGCCATATTCATAGGTAATGTCACTGAATGTTAGCTTTTCCTTTTTTATTATTACGGCTTCCATTATTTTAAATTATTTTTACATATGGATGAGACTATAATATTTATGTTTTCTACTAGTATGTTTCAAATGGTGTTTATTATAGTTTTGTGTCCTATCTGAGCTATAATCAGGTATATGTGATGTGAGTCATCTAGATAGGCATGTAATAGTATGACCAATATATATTCATTTATGAGTTTGGTTTGACAAAATAAAAACTGCCCTTGATAATGGTTGAAAGAATATCCAAAATGCTTGAATATGCAGAAATTTTACACACTTTGTGTCCAGAAAAGAGAACACATGAATGAAAACAAGAAAAATTAAATAAAAAGTTTAATTGCAGTATCTTCTCAGTTGCCTACAATGAAACTTCTATAAAAGAGGGCTTGCTGTCCAGTTACACAGTAAATAAATTTATATATATATATATATTGTGTGTATTTTGGCAGCATTTTTTCATTCATACAGGTTTCATTGAATAATATAGACAAGTTCTGTCTATTTATTTTGTGTAAGATCCTTTCATATGATCTGATTAGCTTGATAGTGTTGTCATGAAAAGACGACAAGAAATCGCAATAATTGTTGATTTTTTTATCAGGTCTGAGCTTTTGGCTTACATAAGCCATTATTAAAGGATGAACATTTAATATACAGTGAACATAGAACATTTAAATTATTAACAGAGTGGAGTTATACAGAGAAAATTAAACAGGTCCATTTTTTTGTGTCGCACATGGCCGCAGGCCGAGAAGGAATGGTGGTAGTGGGTTTTTGGTCAAATGAGAGTATAGTGGCATGAGAGGATTGGTCTGGGAACTGCTACTACTATGGGTGTAGGGGGTAAGTACAATAACTATGACCTCTCCAGTTGATTATAGGCATTGAAGTATGTTAGTGGAGGTGTCGAAATTTATTTTATTTAGGCTAGGTTTAAACTGTTTGATGTAGATAGCTTCGAGAATTTTAAGTTTTCGTTTATTATTTTCTTGTCTAAGTATATATGTATTTTCAACAAGTGTTTTCCTAAGAAGTGTGTGTTGATAGCCATGGTGTTTATATATATATATATATATATATATATATATATATATATATGTTATTTAAGTAGATGGTCTGTTTTTATTATTAAACTGTATATTTATTTATTTACATCTACTAGCCTGAATATGCAAAACATTTTGTTAAAAAATGTGTACTCTGGCCTGAAGCATATTGTTCTAACAAGATTTCTAAAATAAATATATATATTGTTTAATAATAAAAACAACATCAACTCAAATATAAATATCCATTAAAAATAATATTGAAACAGGTATGTTAAATATATACTGTTAAATTTTAATAATGTTTATACCAAGATGTTTGTTTTTTTCACATGTTTCCTGGAGCAAAGTCATTTTACCTAAGTAGATTTTTTGTCATAAGTGCTCAAAGTAAGGATAAAGCATTAATAGAATTAATATGGAGAAATTGTAACTTAGCTGAGTGGTGATATTTTGGTCATACTGACTTCAAAGTTTTGTGAGAACATTATTGCAACATCTTCACTTTTTAGATTCATTTGGCTTTTAAAGACCAAATACCTTCACATGTTACACACAGCTGAAATTTGCACAATCTTCTATTTATTTAAAAATATAAACTTCATTTCCATTGATAAATAATCTGAAGTAAGAGAGAAATGTTTGATATACACAACTTCTCTAATAGTGAGATATTTTTTGATGATGTGACTTATATAGAATTGTAGTGTTTTGTCAACCTGAATTTTTTAAAGGTTCTTGTAAATTACCAGTTGATGTGTTTTTTATTGCACTTTGTTCTGATAAGTGACACTTAAGGTGTACTAGCAGTATAGCCCGGCGTTGCTTGGGTGTAATGAAAGCTTTAAAACTAATGCATGGTCCTGAAGATCAGACTCAGCCTCAAGAATATTTGTGTGAAGTTTGGTGAGAATTGGATAAAAATTGTGGATTTGTATAAAAGACATGCAGACAGATAAACAGAAACACACACAAATATCTTGCCTTTTATATATGTATATTATCAATTTTCTGTAATATTGCAGAAACTGAAACATTGAAACTTCTGAATATCATTTCTTATGTCTTTGTCTATGAGTGTATCAAATTTGATTAAAATCAGACCACTCCTTCTATAACCCGATTTTTTCAATTATAGATTTTCGATATTTATCGGGGGTACCTCAATACAAAACCTAGCTAAGAACACTCGCAGACACTTATAGTACAACTGTGTAAATTTTCAAGAAAATCGGTTCAGCCGTTTTGGAGTCTATAGGTAATGGACACACTCCCACAAACACACAGACACATACACACACACAGACAAAGTTCCATTTACAAAGAAGTTTAGATACTGAAGGAGGTGGTAGTATGTTTGATATAGATAATTGATTTATGACAAGAAACACAGTATTTTCCTGGGCAGTGAAATTGATATAGTATATTGGTCATTGCCAATTTACATTCAATGGGTTTTTTTTTTATTAGTAACCACATGGTATGAAGTCTTTAATTTTCTGTAATATATTATAATTTTACATGTTTTTTTCAGGAATTGTGGCAGAAATATGGTGTTTAATGATTCTTCATATAGCGAATCTCTCCTGCTTATAATTATTGTGCATCTGGCTGATGTTTCATTGTGTGATTTTTTTATTACTGGTTTCATGTATTTTTTGTAAGAATAATTTTATTTGTTTATTTATGAGGCAATTGGGGAAATTATTGTTGACTTATGTTTGTTTTATGCATTTTAGTTTGCTAAGAAATATTTTTTGGGAAGAGAAATTTTGGTGGACTCTATTTACGAAATTTCTTATCACTGATGTTTCATATCTTTCCAGACATTGGCTATCATAGTTTAGAAGACAAGTTCATAGTGATGATTTTTTTTTATATGAAAAAGTAGTACTTTGGATTTTAGTACTATATGAACATCAACGAATGGTATTTTTTTTATTAAGCATGAGTTCATATGTAAATTTTAGCACTGAGAGTTTTCAAAAGTTGGTTTAGGTTTGTAATTTTGTCCTTAATTTTTATCAAAACAAAAATGTCACTAAAAATTGTGTAGATTAGTGATTTCTCAGTTGTTTTAAACACTTTGTTTTCAATGGCTGAGGAAAAACACAACATTTGGCCTGATGATTGTGCCTAGCATGAAAAAGTCTGTTGCCTCTGAGTTTTGACTTCAATGTTCACTTATATATATATATATATATATATATATATTTAGTGTATTGAGGCAACAAATAATTTTCTAAACATATACTGTTAAATATAAGAGACAATGAATGTTTATTATGTTTAATCATGAGCCATTCTAAACATCGTATTTTGGCTTTAATTTCAGTTGAAAATAAAGACAAAAAATCTCTAACATTTGGATAATATTTTATTAATTAATTTGGTTCTAAGCTTTCGGCAATTAGTTATTCTATGATCATTGTCTATAATGGACATTACTCCATGGAAGTAAATGACAAGACAGTGATGGTGGATGTTATTGTATTACCATCTTAAGAACCTCTCTGAAGATGGCTCATGTGAGCCAAAAGCTTAGAACCAAATTAATAAAAAATTATCCAAATGTTGGAGAATTTTTGTCTTTATTTTCAACTGAAATTAAAGCCAAAATACGATGTTTAGAACAGCTCATGATTAAACATAATAGACATTCATTGTCTCTTATATTTAACAGTATATATATATATATATATTTTCTAAACATATTTACATTAAATAGTTTTTTTCTAAACATATATATATATATATATATACACATGATAAATATTCTAATTTGAAACTGGACTCTCTTTGATCTAGTAAGCTTTTTTTATTGAAGCATTGTCTTTATGATATGAAGGATTTATTTTTTTGGTAACATCTTTCTAGTTTCTGCTGAAGTATGTCTGATGGTTTTAATTCTACCCTCTTGCTGTGTATCTATATATCTGACATTTTTACTCCATGCTGAGCAAAATTTATTTTTCTTTCTCTTAGAAGTTTTTTATGATATATGCTAGTCTACAAAACCTGGCTTGGCTGAAGGTGGGGGCCTTTCACTCTTTATTTCTCTTTTTTTCTCTCAGGTTAATATATTGGCTGTAAATTTCTCTTGTTCAGTCTAGCTTTTGGACACCGAATGAAAGCAACTGAAAAAGTGAAATCTTTAAATTTTTTTCTTGTTTCTAGTTTATATTTTATTTTGTTTTAAATTTTTTGTTTTACTTTAAATCAAATTTCACTTTACTCAGATAAATATTCTAATTTGAAGCTGGATTCTCTTTGATCTGGCATGTTTTTTTTTTTATTGAACCACTGTCTTTATGAAGGATTATATTTTTTTGGTAACCTCTTCTTAGTTTTTGCTGAAATATGTCTGATGGTTTTAATTCCCCTTCTTGCAATATATTTATATATATTTGATCTTCTGCATTCTGGCAAATTTTTGTAAGTATGATATAGAAGATTCAAACTATTTGATTGTTCAGTAACAGATCCCCTGCTTTAGTAAGAATTATGATTTATTTATTTACAAATGGACATCTACTGTCAAAAATGAGGGCAAAATATTTGAAAGAATTATTAGCTGTTTCCTCACAGATTATCCCCAGTAGAAACAGGGGTGTACATATATATACATACATTACACACACACACATACATATATATGTATAAGTATAAGTGCACAACGGTCTTTATTATACTAGAGAGGATAAATATATATATCTATTTTTGAAACTCAATGACATAATTATTGCAAAAACATAAAATAATAAGCAAACATGTTAATGAGCAAACATGCAACAAGAGCATTTATAATTGGTGGTAAGGTTTATTAACCAGTAATAAAGAGAATGAACTGAGCCAACGCTGCCTCGCTATTGTCTATCTCTCTCTCCATGTGTTTGATTGGAAGAAAATATACATACATGTATATATATATATATATATATATATATATATATATATATATAGAATAGACTTTAATATTGTTGTGGGATCTCCCCTTTTTGTATCTGTTAATGGACTCAACTGAGTGTGCATAAACTCCTACCATAGAGAGAACAGTAGTTGCAGTTGGCAGTGGAGAGTAATCATAGAGATCCATTACAGTTATCGGAGAGTTACGAGAGATACCAAAGTTAACCAGAGACCAGACTAGCTCTGAGCTCTACTCAGCTAGAATGATATACATGGATATACTATTTCCAATGACTTCACTTCAAGACTTGTATATATTTATTTTCTTACTAATAGTATTCTTGGATTTACTAACCTGCATTCAAGTTTGTATATTACGTTCAATATAACCTACTTTTCTATCTCCATATCTGTTTTGTTGTTTATTATTTTGTGCGGTTCCTCACCCCGAATCTGCAGAAAATATTAGAGAGAATTTTACTTTTTTATTTTATTTTTTTTTCAGTAGAAGTAGATTACCTCTCCTATCACCCAGGTCATACTCCTCCCTCTTCTCTTGAACAGGAGAAAAGGTTTATCTCTTGTTTTCTGTTTAGGAAGAGGTTTCCAGGTTTATTTATCTCCTTAGCCCTTAATAGTTGTGCTTTTGCTAGGTTTTTGTGGCGTGCGTGTATGGTGACAATGTTTGTTCATAGTGAGAGTACCAGGTTGGCAGTTTTCTGGCTGTTGTTTATGACTGGTAGTCAGGAGCCCAAACTTTTGTGTAATGTCTAGAGAGGGTGCTCTGATTAACAGCTTCTGCTATTCATCTTGGGGTTCTCGACAAAATCCAAGAGGATCTGCAATGTAATCAATTCAGATTTAGCAGCTTGACTTCAGTCACTTTCTCTCCATTGGCATCTGGATTCCCTTTGCTTTTTCTGAAAATATTTTTTCTTTCCCTGGTGCCTCGACCACATGAATCTTCCAGGGCTTACTCTTTCACTGTCAAAATACTCAAATGTAACTGCCATTTCTATTCTATCAGCTTCTTTTCTTGCACTTCCCATTTGTGGAACCCCCTTCCATATACTTTCTTCCCTGATAGCTACAATTGTAACACCGTATCCTGACTCCACTAGATTGATGTACCTCACAAGATCGGCTGTTGTTCTTTTATGGTCCAGTATTACAGGTTAGGCCTAGGCCTGCAGTTCTAAATGTTGATTTGATGATTTTTTAACCTGAAGACCAGTTATCAGATTGTAGAAATCCAAAGCTCCCCATTGGTCCACCTGCAATTTCATTGGGTGAGAATCAGGTTAACAGAAAAATACATGTAACCAAGTCAATTTGATTTTGGCAAGACAAAAATTTTTAAATATAAATATAAACAAAAAAGAATCCTTGTTGCCAAAATTTGAATGTCTCTTGGATATGAACTATAACCAAACAAAACAAAATACTTCAAATAAATTTTGTAAAGGAGAGATGTGGCTTTCATTTAGCCTTTCTTAGTTCGTTCTTAGTGCAACTACCCCAACTGTCAAAGCTCCTGTTCTCAATAATAGTAATACCAGAAGTGTTATTTAGATGTTAGAGGAAGTAATTTGCTTCTTCAGTCTTCATATCAGCAACACACACAGTGAACGTTTTTTTTTCAATCTCTGACATCACTCAACTCAGTTCAGCTGGATTCAAAGATGGTCAAAACCCCAACTTCTCATCTGGCAGACCACTACCAACTCAATCTTGGACCCAAGTACCTCCTCAGCATCCCACTACCAACTTCATCTAAACTTAAGATCTACCTTTTTATTGAGAAAAAACCAGCATGATGTGTGATCTGGCTGTGACCCATCTCTTGACACTCGCAAGACTTTTGACAGGCGTTTTTATAGTTTATCCATCTTGCCCTTTGCATTGTTTGTAAACAAATGTTCGCCAACCCAATTTGAAATTAAAAATCTATTTTTTTTTCTGTTTTTCGGCATATCTATCTTTATTAATATTACTAACATTATTATTATTTTAGGAGTGATATCACCACTGCCACACAATGTTCAAAAGTTTAAATGCAATGTCAGTTGCCAGTTTCAATTTCCTTGATTTCCATCTTTCTTCTATCTTTTCTTTAAAATCCCCTGTACTTTGTTTTATTAACCTTTTATTTCACTGTAACCTCCTGGACACCAGTGGTGCTCAAACCTTGGTTGGGGTGAAACAATTATAAAAAAAAGAAGTAAAACTGACTTAAAAGCTCTACTGCCTTGTAGCCATACTCAATCATTGGCAGGGCTTCAGGAGTAAGCCCTAGGGACAACTATATAACAGGAGTCTTTTTCTAAAAGTTTAGTGTGATATATATATGCATCGTCAAACCTGTTTAAACAAAGAATGGGGAAAAATTCTAACACCAGAGGCTTGGTCTAGTAAAGGAAGAGGTGGAGGAATATTGGCTTTAGAGGAATCTTAGTAGTAATTCTTCTATGGTACTAGGAGGTATGTGGCTCGGCCATTGGGTTAGTAGTGGCAGGTAAGGAGGGAAAGGTAACTGCTTTTTTTAAAAAAACCTTATTGTGACTAAATGGAAGAATAAGATAATTATTGCAATTTATATTTACTTCTCTGACAACACATATGAATGATCTCTCTGCATTTATTCAGAAGTACATTCTGATATAGAGGACCCTATATATATATATATATATATATATATACATAAAGAATCACAAGATAGCCAAAACCTACCGCAGTTTCACACAACGGCTCGTCAGTTGTGTGAAACCGCGGTAGGTTTTGGCTATCTTGTGATTCTTTATGTGTCTTTGCTCTACTTTTGCTTTTCATTTGTACTTTTGCATTTGTTTGTATTTGTAGCGAGCACTTTTTCTTCTTTTTTTTGTGGTTGGTTCCGTTTGGGTTTTTTTCTTTACTGCGGAGTATCGTATGTCTTGTCTTTATTCCGCGGATTTCTTTTTTTTCCCCCCTCTTATCCAATGCCTTAGTGCGACGGATGTTAACGGAATTAGATTCTGTCCGCTATTCGTTTTTCTTGAAGTTTATCTTTGTATAAAGTTAGGATTAAGATACTTACAGAGTCTGGTTAGTTATTATTTTGAATATATATATATATATATATATATATATACACGAGAAAAAATCGCAAGATCGCCAAGACCCCGATTTTTTTTTTTTTGCGATTTTTTCTCGTGTGTTTTTGCTCTGCGTAACTGCCTCTTAGTTAATCCTTTTTGGTTAGTTTAGTATCGAGCACTTTTCTTTCTTTGTGGTTTGTTCTGTTTGAGGGTTTTTTTTCTTTGCTGTGAAGTGCTGTATGTATTGTCGGTGCTCCGCAGTTTTCTTTTTTTTTCCCCTCGTTGTCCAAAGCTTTATAGCCGAGGGCGATAACGGATTTAGATTCTGCCGCTTATTCGTGGTTCTTAAAAATTACTTGTGTAACATTTTAGGATTTGAATACGTACAGAGTCAATTTTATTATTATATATATATATATATATATATAATCATTTTACCCAAACATGGCTATAATGCGAATAAAAAATAAGGGATACTGGGAGAATTAAAAGAATTTAGGAGAAAGAACTGGAAACCTGATCCTAAACAAATAATGGGAAAGAATGTGAACCAGATAGACAATGGTTGGCTTATACTTAGTAGGTATGCATTTTTCATTTTTTTTTAAATATTTTATTGCATTTATATTTATTCTTAACAATCATATTTGTTCAAAGCCGTTTATGTATGTATTTGCTTAACACTTTACTTACATTTTTAGCATGGTTTAATCCCTTAAGTACTCAAAATGTCCTCCATCAAAGTTTTTACAATCCATGAATCTCTCCAGAACACTATAATACACAGCATGACACAAATTACAATCTGCATCAATTTCAAATAATATTGTGGCATTTACTATTTTTAATTTGCCCACTGTGTTGGGATTTTTCTCATAAACTTTTTTCCTTACTATACCCTCAAAATAAAGAGTTTGAGTTTGAGTTTTGTTTAATGGCATATCAACCTCTGTGGGTTATTTTATGCCAAAAAGATAGGGTTTTAAGGTATTTTGTTTTAATGTTCAGTTATAGTGAGAAGGTTGATTCAGTCAAATTTTGATTCAATTTTTTATTTTTATATTTTTTTAGTTTTAGAAAACTGAAGATGTCTTCTAGTTTTTTATTCAAAAGAGTATTGCTGATAATAATTTTTTCCTTCAAAAATGTGTTATGGTAATAATTTTGTCCTTGTAATATTTTTCCTTCAAAATTATATATTTTTCTATAAAAGTTTATTTTTATGTATATATTTCTATAAAAGTCTATTTTTATATTTTCATACAGCTTTGACCACAGTTTAGGGGTTACCTATTTGCCCATAGCTGGGACCCTAACAGGTGCTACTATTTCGGGTCAGGATGGACCTGGGAACAATAGCAATTAAGAGGTGGTTCCATGCTCCTCACAACCTCCCAATCAGTGGCCTTGCTGTTGGATGCAGTTTATCGTCATACCCAGGACCAGCCCCCCCCCCACCAAAAAAAAAAAAGAAAAAAGAAATTTATTGGTGTTAGGTCAGATGAATGTGATGGACATTTGGTGCTGATCCTTTTTCTGAATCAATGCTGTAGAAAGGTTAGGATAAGATAGTCCCTTACAGCCAAAGCAAATAGGGTGGTGCTCCATTTTACTGAAAGAAGTGTTTGATAACTCTGGTTCTGAGCTGTGGAACAACTGTAAAACTGCTTTTGTCTGACTCTATGGATGAGTGTCTTACTCAAGTGCTCACTCCCATCTCTTTGACACTCTTTCCCAGTCTTTTAAGCAGTAGTAGTGGTTTATCTCTTCTTTCCTAGCCCTGGTAACATGTGATAGAGTGCAGGGTGGAGTGGATTCATACCTTTATCCAGGGTAATGAATCTGAAGTAATTATAACTAGTCAGGCAAAAAAAACAATGCTTTAAGATATTTGACAACTGATTTGCTGAAAAATATTAGAAAGAAGAACAAAAAAATTGTCATTCTCAGAGAACAAAAATGGCAGCCAAAATAAAACAATGCAGTGTAAGCTTTTCTTGTAAACAATCATTTCTAATATTACTAAGAAATGATTTGTTGAAAATGGCTAGCAGTTATATACTCTTGATATTTTAGATGTGATCTATTTATGATCAAAATAGTAAGCGTATGTTTATCATTGTTTCTCATTAAGTCAACTGTAATAGAGGGCACTGTTTCATAGAAAAACTTGGATGGCATTAAATTACAAGAAAGAATAGAAATGCTAAAACAAACCAAAAATGAATAATGTTTTTATTTGTTCCATTTACAGATGGTGGCAGTGTGTAGTCCATTACCATAATTAAACAAAATATATAAACAATTAAGCACCAGGAAAAGGAGAGAGAATAGGGTATTTACTGATAGAGAGACTGCATTCCAAGGTGTAATGGAATAGGCTTAGTTTCTGGAGTTATGGTAGAGCTGCACTGAAGAACAAATAATTAATTATAAATTTGTTAGCCCAAAAATTGTAGTATTTTACTTATTTATTTGTTTTTGTTTTTGTAAATTGTAGTCACTTAAAAAAATCACAACCAAGCAAAGTTTGTCAGCAACAAAAAAGTACATAATGATTAAAGTCTTCAACTGATGCATAAAATTGGGTAAAACAATAATAAGCTTCATATCTAAATTGGTCAACTCTTCCTCATAATAATCACGAATTATCCAGGCAAGTATGTATTCAGTAAAGACTCAGCTGATACTAGTTCTTATAATTTGTAGAATGAATTCAATTCTTTAATTTTCAATATAGAAAAAGTTAAAAGAATTACTTTCATCATTTTATAGCTTTTTTTATTTGTATTTTTCTTTCATGTGTCTCAGTTGCATATTTTGTATCAAGTTCAAATTTGTGAATCATTGGTGGCAGACTTTTATATAGTCTCTATAGGTGGGTTTTTCATTTCCTGCTAAAGATAAAGAAATTTTAATTTATAATGATAATTGTCAATTAGAGATATTTTTCAAACAAAAGTCAGTGAATGCAAAATGAATTTGTATGCTTATATCTATTTTTTGTTAATTCTGTAAACAGTGGGTGCTTTAGAATTCTGTTTAGATGTTAAAATAGGCACTGCTTCTTAGGAAGATTTTATATATATATATACATATATATGAATAATAAAAAAGACAAGGAGAAACTGAACTTAGTTGATGCATTTTATTCTTCAAGGGAATTTATCAAGGCAGCTGAGAGGACAAAATGAACCTAAATACAGTTTTTCCTTTTGACTCTTTTTTATTCATTTTGCCTTTCTTCAGATACACGCCATCTGGTAATATATATATATATATATATATATATATACATTACTGGCCATAATTATTAAGCCACCTCAGTTTTTTAAAAGAAATGATGTATTTCATACTATTTTTAAATGGATAATTCTAAATGAAAATAGAATGGTTCTTTTGTTATTATTACTTTGCAAAATTTTACAAAGCAAAGAAGCAAAGATGAACTCATCTGAATCACCTTAAATTTTCTTCATTCTTTCATTGATGAAATTGTAATATAGGTAATTATTAAATATTTATAAATTCATTTGATGCACATGTTATTGTGCAGTATTAACAAAAGAACCATTCTATTTTCATTTACAATTATTCAATTGACGATAAATACTAAAAAATGGCATGAAATACATCATTTTTTAAAACACTGGCATGGCTTAAAAATTATGGCCAGTAGTGAATATATATATATATATATATATATATATATATATATATATATATTCACTACTGGCCATAATTATTAAGCCATGCCAGTGTTTTATATATATATATATATATATATATATATATATATGTATTATATAGAGGTAAACACTGCAATATTAGTCTGAATATGAGCATGAAGCTGACAGTCACTATACAGTGTTGACTACTATGGCCACACTGTCTCTAGAAACACTCAATCTTTGCTACTGTGCATGCTTCTTTAAGTATAGAAAATTTTAATGAAGTAGTGTACTGTTATGTTTTTTAGTTTTGTTTTAGACTTTCTCAAAAATTTTAAAAGCATATGGTTGCTTCTGTTAAAGCACAGAGTATATCTCATGAAACCATTGTCACTTTATTATTGGGTTAAAAACAACATAACACTAAACTTTGTGTGGCTTTTCCTCAGGATATTGAGTACTGTATTCAACAAAGTTAATAATCTGTATTTAATAGGATTTGCATTTCCATTAAGTAGTAGTTGTGTTTGTGCATGAGTATGTGTGTCTGTGAAGATACACATAAACACATTATATGATAATGATAATATTAGCTGTTTCCTAATAAAGAAATGTGTGACATTCATTCATCAAGCATCTAGTGATATGTTTAAGTTCATAAAATCTTTCTGTTAAAACAGTTTTTTCTGAAAATATGTTTCACAATTCCAATAACTGTTATTGATTTTCTAGTATTAATAAGGGCTTCCTTCCTTACCTTTTTGCTGAAGTTGGTTGGAACATCAACATCTTGATTATTTCATTACTGTCTCCTTGAGTTTCATGACATATTCATTTTAGTCATTGCTACTGTTGAAAGGTTTGAAAAAGTATGGTCCTCACTGAGACCTACAGGTTTCATTTACTTAAAATACTTTCTAACCATTGATCTGATATATTATGTGTAAAGTTCATATCTATTGTGGCACTACAACATTTTTGATCAGATATAAAGTGTAAGTAGAAATGCATCTTAGATATTTTGTATCTTCTTCATGCGCCATGTTTTTCAGGACATCGACAATCCAGGATTTCCATTTGCTGCTATTCCTTGTTGCGCTTAATATTTTTCCTCTTGGTATCTCTCATTTTTTCAGATTAAAGATTACAAATAAACTGGATATTTAGCCATTGAATGTTTCTTCTAATTTCTGCTGGATTGCTATATATCTGTTCTTCTGTATGACAGTGAATGTTGGACAATCTCGTCAGAGATGAAGGAGACACTTGAAGCAGCAGAAAAGTGGTTTTACAGAAGAATGCTGAGGATACCATGGACTGAGCACATGACCAACAATGAGGTGTTGGAGAGAATGTAAATGAGAAGAAAACTCATACTTGATATAAGGAAGAGACAGATGATATTTCTGGTACATCTAATGAGGAAGGAGAGCCTGGAGAATTTAATACTCACAGGATAGATAGAGAGAAAGAGAGATAGGGGAAAGCAGTGATAGTTGATAACCCTGAGCAAATGGATGGCAGAGCAATGTTTGGGAGAGATACCAAGAGGAAGAATTTTGAGAGAGACAAGAGACAGAGCCAAGTGGATTTTCATGTCCCTTAAGGACGTACTTAAGGGACATGGCACATGAAGAAGAAGAATACATTTATGGTATAGATGAGGTTGAAATAAATGAGTAAAAAGAATGTTTTATTAAATGCACTGCCATTTTATTGTTGTTTTTGACTCCATATTTTGTTATATGTGAATGTTCGTTATTATATACGTATTGGAGAGTTCAGGCTAAAAAGAGTTGTTTTCAATGTATATATATATTCATGCAAATATAGCATATTTGTTTCTACATGTGCATGTCTTGTGGAATGTAGTATCAGTTTGTTGTTTGTGCTATGTTCTGTTATGTTCTGATATTTGAGTGTGTGTAGATTGTCCTCTTGAATTCATTCCTTGGTTTTCAGCATATTTTTTTCATGTATATTATTTAAGGCAAATCTTTTAGCTGGTTGGTGTGTTGATTGAATCTTCGATGGCTGCCACAAACTCACACACACATATGTGTGCAAGCTGTGGACTAACTAAAGAGGCTATGTATGTGTTCACTGTTCTTTTTATATTTTCTTAATATCTACTCATTTCTGATTTGATTTTGGCGGTAGTGTTAGTGATTGGCTAACTTTTACATGGCATTAGTTGACCATATATGCTATTTCTGGGTTATAATCTAGGTTAACAGAAGTATGAAAGAATAGAAAAAAGGAAAAAAATGTATGTATTGAAAGAAAAAGAGAGAGAGAGAGTTTTGTTGTCACTCTATTAGTAAGGAGGAAAGGGTAAATTTCAATATGCTTTACTACTACCTATCTAATCACCATACATTTTAATGTGTTAATCTTACTTTTGTTTAGTATGATTATGTTATATTTTTATAAACTAAAAAAATATGGAAATAAAAAATATTGTTTGTTATTAAGAAATAAAGGAGTAAAATATCTTTTGTAAACAATTGTTATCAACCCCTTGATCATTTGTATTTTGTTATTGATGGTGTTGAATATATTTGCAATATTGCTGTTTCAAATAAAAGGTTTTTTAAGCTAAGTAAAAATTTATGAAAATGTCTACTTGTGAATAATACAAACCACTTTTTTTTGCTTTAAAATTTAAAAAAAAATTTCTCGTATTATGCACAAGAAAATATAGTATAAGTAAATTATACTTGTGTATATTGCAGTGAACAAGTAACACTATATTTATTGTTTAGATCTAATGTGTAAGCCAGATACTATAGATATATATTGCTATTGTTATGATGGGCCTTGCTGGACTTCTGTTTTTGGTGAGTAAAACAACATATATTCATCATAACAACAAAGTCAGACATTTCAATATATATATATATATATATATATATATATATATATATATATAGGATTTATAATCAAAAATATTTTGTTGTACAAATTTTGTAGACATATGAAAGTTCTTGTAATGTAGTTGTTAGTAAATATTTCTGGTTTGTGTTAATGAATAAATAAATTATTTGCAAGTGGTAGGTCTATCAATAAAAGGCAATTTTAAACATGAAAAAGTGGCATTTTTATCAAACTCATCTGCGGCCTTCATTTCTGGAGCTGCACAATTCCATGTACTCTCCATGTGAGAGACCAGTTGTAAGAGAACTTCTCTACATTTTCTCACTAATGAAATGGTTTCTTTTTTTTTAAAGAATCCTAGGAATGTTTAATTTGTTTTTTTCTTTAGGATCGTGAGATCACTACACTATAAAATAGTAGAATTTTTATGTTGCTCATATCAATTTGTTAAATGCTAAAAGCATTGTTAATTTTTAGCAATGATCACAAAGTATTTCATAGAATTTCAAAGTTACTGTAATTATTTAAATATCTTCATTGCAGTTTTTATTTTACTTTTAACTGTAAAAGAACTAGTGTAAAGTTTGCTACTAAAAATCAATTTTGCATTCTGTGGGATTTTAGAAGGTAATTAATGTCATTTTTATTATCCAATTACTTCTTGATTGAATGCTGTCATAAAAAAAAAACATAAATTCTGTAATTAAAAATCTTCTCAAAATAAAAGAGTCTGGATAAAAATTAATTTATTGACTAGTTAAATGGATTTTGATAAAAATTTATTTTTCTTTTAAAATCCAAATACCAAAAAATAATTTTGTTTAGAGCAAATTTATGTTATTCAGTTCAAATGTGGCCATTGAGTTAGCTTCTCCTAATCATATGTAATGAATAGTAATGGCATGATTAACTGTTTCTATATGCAAAACATTCAGCATTCATTGACTGAAGAGTTAGTGTTACTGTCAGTTGAAATTTATAACAGAAAATGTTCAGTATATTTTATCATTGTTTCTAGTATTGATGAAAATTTATTTCCTAGGCCAGTTTAAACGATTTATGTGTTAGCTGATGACCAAAAATGAGAAAAACTGACATTACTCTAATGGGTATAAGTATTGGATATATTGGAGGTGTAATAAATAATGGCTCAGAATTAAAAATTGTGGAACTGAGTTCAAATTCCATTTCAGTTTGTTTGCTCCACTTATGTGCAAATACCCTTGGGAAAGGTATGAATCTAACTCCTCTCCACTCAGCTATCAGTTAAATAGTAGAAAAGACTGGTTTCATCAGCCTTGGTTGTCAGGGAGTCTAGGAGAAGGTCAAGACTGAATTAAAAAGAAAGTAAATGATAATTGTTCTGCTGAACTCTCCTTTACATGACATAGACTATATGAATTTAGGAACAATATTAGATTTGTGGCAACATCTCATCTTTTTACATTTGAAATGGCTCAATAAGTTCTATGCTATTACACTTCTTGCTTATGGTACTCTCTTTTTGCTTTCCAATCAACTTTGATTTTTAAAAATTTAAATGCAATAAATGCATTATATCATGTCTTAATTTCTCTCAATGACACATGGCCTAGTTATTATAGATGTGTGTCAGTTCCAAAGACTTGACAAAAAGAGTTGTGAGTTCAGTACCAGGCTACAGCAGTGGCAAACAAATAACTTGGAGAGTCAAGTTAAAGGGAGATAAATACATTGTTACCAGAAGTGGCATCGCACATGGAATGAAAATGATAGACTACATTAATCATAATAAAGTCCAAAATTCTTCTCACCTGCAGAAGGCCAGAGTATACAACAACTAAAACGTCATAATAAAAGCAATAAAGATGAGGACAACAGTTTGAACAATGTAAACAGTGTAAATACTACCTCATCTCATAAGTATAAACAAAAACTAATTTGTTTTCCTTTATTATTTCATACATTACTGGTTTTTTCTTATTCTTTCATATTCAGTAACCCCTTGTTCAAACTGTTGTCCTCATCTTTATTGCTTTTATTATGACGTTTTAGTTGTTGTATACTCTGGCCTTCTGCAGGTGAGAAGAATTTTGGACTTTATTATGATTAATGTAGTCTATCATTTTCATTCCATGTGCGATGCCACTTCTATGCTTTACTACTATGCTGAGGGTGAAATGATTCATTCATTTTCTTTATTGTTCTTACTCCTTAATAATGTTTTTTATTAGATTAAATTTATAATTCTTATATTAATTTTATATTCTTTTTTTATATTAATTCCTGTTCTTTATTCTCTCACACTCAGTAACATTATATATATTAGTGATTTTTTCATCTTGCTTTAGAAAATTATTAAAAGAAAAAGATATGTAGTCCTGGTAAAACAAATACTATATAGGCAAGTACAAGATTGTGGGTTTTTTCGTGAGTTTATGATCACCACTACAGTTGGCCTACTTTTCTTTGTATTATTAGATTTATTGTCTCCATGAATATTAAAGCAATAAACAATGGCAGATATGCATTTCCCACCAATGCTAGTGGTTGGGGTTTTAATGGAGGCGAAAGATAGAATTTCAGAATTGCATCCCTGTGCAGAGACAAAACCTCACCTAGAAGGACTAAACGCCAATTGTAAAAAGACAGAATTGTCAAAAACAGAAAAAATTCAAAATGAGAAAAGTATCATAGTCAAAGTTGACATAGTAAGAGGCATCAGTAAAAAATTTTCTTATCTAGTCAATTTTTATTTTGTATTAAAATCGTTTTAATTAGAAGAAACTAAAAAAAATACAATTTTCTTAAAAAATTTTTTGAACATAAAATTTTGGAGTTACACTTTATCTGCTTTTTTCTTTTCTTTCCTTTTTTTCTTTGTGGACAAATTGAGTCTGCAATTTTTTCACCTTATCAGTCATCCACATCAGATAATAGGCCAGTTTAAGTTATGCCAGTTAAGTTATAACATGGTTGACATCTAAAAATAAGAGTTTGCTCAAGGATTTTTAAATGAAATGGTAAGCATGCAATACTTAAGTTTTTAAAACAGTGAAAAGTGAGAGCAAAAATTGAATTATCAATGAGATGTTTGTCAATTGCTGAATCCAGGATCTTCTAAGAATGTATCACTTTTATTTTATAGTGGAATAGCTTCTTAATCTTACTCACCAATCTTGGGAACTAAATAATTGACAGAACTTTGGTAGAAAGAAGGCATGCTATCTTTGCTAAGGAAAAAAAAAGTCTTCCTAATGTTGAACAAGGATGTGCATTGTGTTGCAGTGGATATCGGCTTGGAACGAGAAATCGGGGTGCCAAGTTCGAATTCCAGTTGAATTCCTTGCATTCACTTACGCGCAAATACCCTTGGGAAAGGTATTAATCCGTCTCTTCCTTCCAGTTATGGGTTAAATAACAGGACAGATTGGGTTCTATAGCCTTGGCTGGCAACCAGTCTACCGCAGAAAGCAATGGCAACCTACTGCGGGAAAATCTTCTGCCCAGTCAGTCATGTCTCTTCTGAGGCATGATCGCCCAAGCGTGTTTCACGTATGGCACTTAACTAACTGAATGTTGAACACCAGGGTGCAAATTTATTGATGAGAAAGCAATGATAGAGATAGTACTTCATTGGGAAAACCAAAGACTAACATTATCCAATTTTAGTTATGCCAGACATTTAGATGACCCTAATGTTTTATCAGTGTTTCTTTCTGATAAATATTTTCCATCACATCTGACAGGTAGCTGTTATTTTTAAAAACAAGAACTTTATTTGTTTCATTAAATCAACACTGACAAGTACTGAAGAATGGATCAGCGGGAATAGTGAGGAACATTAAGTTTACAGAGATTGGAATCAATTTTTGAAACAATACTTAGAATGTTACTGGGTTCCTTGTGCCACAATTACTTTATTTGGTGTTCAGTGATCTTAGCCACTGCTTTCAGATTTTTGTGTTAGATGTCAGTATGTCAAAACAATACTTTAATATACATCAAAGCTACTGTCAGAGACTATGCATCTTCATTTATGAATGTACTAGGAAGACAAAAAGACAATGTGTCATTTGTTTTTAGATGTATGAAACACTGGTGAGCTCTGCCATGAAAAGAATTTTTATGTCCCCCCAGTAAAAAAAAAAAAAGAAAACGATGACAAATCAGCTGTCAAATAAGGTCAAGAATAAAATTTGCAGATATGAAGTAACCCAGGATCCAGTTTGTTTCTACAGCACATATCTTGAGATATTCTAGAACATTGATATATAACAGAATGCTTCTAGAAGGTTGTCATTTTGAGCTTATAAAATCAGTTTCTAAATGTGGATACTCATATTTGATTATCTGGCCTATTTATTTATTTATTTTTGTCTGCTGGCCTGAATATTTGAAGAATCATTTCGTTGTTGTCTTTGATTTTTTTTATTATTTTACCCTAAGCAAGGTGGGAATGCCACTAGTACATGTGGTGGGGGATAACAGAGAGTGAAAGTAAAAGTGAGAGAAAAAACTGGGTATGAAAAGAATTGAGGAAAGGATAAAAGATGAATAGACTGTAAGAAGACAGAAGATGGCAACTAATGTTGCATTTAAATTTTTAAAGATTGTAGTTATCACGGAATTAAGTAAATGAAGGAGAGTTCCACAGGTGGAAAGTGTAAGAAAAACTTTTGGGAAAATGTATGATGAAGTGGAAACAGTTTTTGTGTGTTATGTTTCTAAAACAATAAAAAACTAAGTTAATACTATAGAAAACAATAAGTTAGTTCTTGACAGAGGAATTTACTCTATTTGCTGTTATAATTGTCACAAAAATACATAGGAATCTAAACAAAAGATTATATGAACATAAAAGGGACACTTTACAAAACAACTTATCAAAATTTATGAATAGACTGTAAGAAGACTGACCATAATTTTGTCAGGTAAATGACATTTTGAACACAGAAGAAAAGAATTTGTTAAGATGAAAATGTTTTGAGACTGCCATGATCACAAGATGATCAACAGTAACTTTGACCCTTGGCTCTTAGAACATTTCACTATTCCAGGCAGATATATAAAAATATATATATATATATATATATATATATATATATATATATATATATATATATGTGAGATATATAAAAGCAAAATTGATGGAAAGAAAAAGGATCTGAATGAAATCAGCTAGATTATATATTCTTCTCATCCACCAAAAATTTTCCAGCATCTTTCACTTATGTACATGCGTAGTCCTACGAATGTAGTAAGTTTAGTCTTATGAAGTTCTAAAGGACAAAACAAATCACAATAAACCTTTTTCCATTTTGTCATATTTTTTCCCTAATATTATTCTTGATATATAAAAATATATATATTGTTATCTCCTCTCTCTCTCTCTCTCTCTATATATATATATATATATATATATTGATTGCTTAATTACTTGGTTTCTGGTCATAATAAGATTAGATGAGTGCACATTTGTATTAAAAAATGTTCAATACAATTATATTGTAGAACTTTTGAATATTTTCCATTTTTGTAAACGAGTTATTATACAACCTAGCTTTCTACCATGAGTGGTGTCTTCAGACAATTTTCAATAACTGATTTTACTGTTTACCATTTATTTTTGTTATTTTTTTTAAAAACGCTCATGTAACGGTGATTTTTTTTAACATTCACGTGGCAGGGAATTTTTGAATGCACAATTTTTATAATTACAAGAAATTATGGCATTTTCATCCATGGTTGTATGAACCTAAGAGGTATTTTTTAGTATGGTTACACTTAGTCATAATTTCCATTCTTTCATTCAATAGTTCGTTTTTGTTTGGAAATAGCATAATCTCTAACTTTTCTTCCTGGCACAGTCTTGTGGTGATACTGACTGAGCAAAAGCGCTGGACCAGATGTGTGCACTCTCACGACCAAAAAGCAAATGACCAAAACTCATCAAAGTGCATCTGGCCTCGCGCAGATGTTCCGGTTAAAAACTAAAAATTAATTAAATATTAAATTTCCAGTTCGCAAGCCTACTCGAATTTTATTTATCGGCCAATGGGAAGCCCAAAATCAAATACAAATGTGAATTCCTAAATGATCGACTGCGATCCAAAAAGTCGAAATAAAAAGCCGATACAGAAAGCATTGCCAGATAGACAGACTCGAGAGAGACGAGTGTAATTAGTATCTCCCTTGATCGACATCAAGCGACTTACTATGCTCGCCTCCCTTACCTCCCTTTTCCTTCTTCACTGTCTCAAAATTACTTACTGACCAAAGGAGCAAATACATCAAAGACATTCCTTACTTACAACACTCCCACATACCTAAGCATTAATTCTCTTTTCAGCATTTTATTGCCATGAACATTTTAACTTCCATTGGACCCATATTTAAAGGATTACTTTAATTGTAAAAACCTTAATTGATATGTGTATATATAAAATGTTATTTCTCAACTCAATTTGCTTTTCTTGATTTATAATCTTTTTATGACTTATATGGCTATCTACAGCGAGGCCAAATTCCCTTAATCTTCAACAATATACAACTACCCTTCAAAAGAATGCCTACTCACTATAGTCTATATAATTTGCCACCTTTGTAAGGCTTGGCTGTTTTTATTATACTCAACCTTATGCCTGGATCTTTTTCATATTTTGATTTTAATTGCCACATGGTAGAAACCTAGGTTGTGTAATAACTCGTTTACAAATGAAAAAATATATATATAATGTGTGTGTGTGTATATATATATATATACATATAAGCCTAATGATGAGAAAGATTATTTTATACAAATATTTTTCAACATCATTTCCTCCTTTGCCAGTACATGTAATTCAGTGGTGCATATTAAATAAATAAAAAAACTGAGTTGAACATTGAGTAAAGTTTCAGCTAATAACTATATTTCAGCTTAATAACTTATTCATTAATTTCACTGAATTTTGTAATTTATGAAAATTAGAAAAAGCCAATTAAAAATAAAACAGTCAGGATTTTGTTGGCTGAATCTAAAAAAATACATAATTATATACAAGTAGAGTATCTCATGATCTTTTGGCAGGTGAACATTTTGCTTGCTAAAATTCCGGTAAATACCAGTATTCCAAGAAAAAAAAAATGGCTCTGAAAAATATAATTAGGAACTTCAAAACAACATCTTGTTATTTTGAATCTGTAGTAGAAACTATTTACAAAATTCAATATTTTATTATACATTTAAAATAGAGCAGGTGGTATATAAATTACTTGAAAGTTACATTTGATTTTATAGTTAATTTATCAGCTTAACAATAAAAATATATCAAACCGAGTGGTATTAAACAAAAAGCAATTTCATCAGTACAGATAACATACAAGAAATTTAAAATCAAAACATCTTACATATAAACTCTGAAAAAGATTGATATAAAAGAATGTTTTTAGAAGCCACCTTTAAAAATGTTTTAAATCCCAGTTTGCTAGTTAGTACTGTCAGTTCCAAAATAAATTTACATACACTTTGTGATGGCTGGCAGAGGTAACACTCAATAAATCCTGGGCCAAACTAATAACAACTTTTAGGCAAAATTTGACTTTATTCATCAACATAGTCTTCTTATAGAGTGATACACTGATTCAAATGCTTCTCTAACAATTCGATGCCTTTTGTCATTGGCCTTAAAATACACCTCAGTTTTCGATATCACTGTCATTGGAGTCAAATCTCTTTCCCTGGATCATTTTTTGAGGTCTGCAAACAGCTAGTAGTTGCTAGGGGCCAGATTTGGAGTATGGGGTGGATGTGGAAGCAATTCAATGTACAATTCATGTAGTTTGTGACATGGTGCATTATCTTGGTGAAAAATCATTTTTTCTTATTTATTTGTGGACATTTTTTGGCGATTTCTTCCTCCAAATGCTCCAATAATGCTATATAATATTTGCTATTGATGTTTCTTCCTTTCTCAAGGTAATCAATTAACAAAATACTATGCACTTCCTAAAATCTGGAGGCCAAAACCTTCCCTGCTGATGTCTGCATTGTTGGTTGCTTTGGACAGCTTTTACCTTGCTGCTGTCCACTCAGCTGGCTGCTGATTTGACTCTGAAGTGAAGTGGTGGATTCGTGTTTTATCCATTGTCATATATTTATGCAAAACTTTCTTCTTGTTATGTTGAAACAGTTTCAAACTACACTCTGAATTGTCGACACATTGTTGTTTTTGATTGACTGTGAGCAAATGCAGCACTTACTTTGAATACAGCTTTCTCATTGACCAACATTCATGCAAAATGGTGAATACACTATTTTTTTATATGTTCACCTTTTCTGCTATCTAGCACAACTTCAATTTACAATCAGCCAAAATAAGCTCGTGGATTTTTTGTGTTTTCTGGGACAGCTGGATGTTCAGTATTATGTGCGTCTGTATGACCATGTTTAAAGTCAGCATACCACCTCTTAGCCATTGTTTCCAATGAATGACACTTATCAAAGCCATTGCTTTGCTTGAAGAGTATATTTTCCTATCAGGAAGCAATGCTTTATCAACACACGAAATTCAGATTTTTCTATAGTTTTGAAAGTTTTTAACAGTAGTCTCACTTAAATAACTGTAATTTATAAACTAATAATCTGATTGAGCCCAAATTTTGTCACATGTTATTTAAAAGTTAGTACTTCATAAAAATTATATAAGTTTTTAATTAATGGCATCATCTATGTCAGGCCTGGGACTTATTGAGTGATGTGTTACTAAACTAAAACTAAACTTGACTAAATGGTCTGCAAGACCAGGAACCTTTTCTATGATTTTTAAGCTCATTTTGCCAAATTGTCTGTAGGAATTACTTATTCTATTTTAGATATAAAACAAACCTGACACTCAATTCTTTTGTCATTTATCAATAGGTTAAATTGATGTGATTGCATTCAGAAAATCAGCTTTTCTGCGGAAACAATTTGTGACTGATTTGAGAAGAGTGTAAAAGTTAGTAGATTCTTTAAAAAGAAATAAAAAAAGGAAGGAAATGAAAAAACATGTTAGAATTGGTGGGAAGACAACCAAAACAAAAAAATAAAACACTAGAGATTAATACTTCCTTACATTTCTTATGTATGTTGCAGAGATAAAGATAAAAACGCTTTCAGTTTTAAAGAAGTAGTCACCCTTGTTGTTTTATTTGTTTATTTACCTCAAACATCTGCAACTTACCTACTATTAGATATATTGTTTCATTAGCAAAAGTGAAGGTTTCTCTGTTCTGAATTTTTCAAACTTTTAGATGCAGACATTGAATAATGCATTACTGCATTTATCATCAGGTCAGGCCAGGTCTTTTACTTGTTACTGGAAGCAGGTAACCAAGTACAACCTGTTTTATGGATGGATGGTTGACATTTAAACCAGTTTCCTCACTAGCTCTTCTGCTGGTGGTGAGAATGGTATGTCACAACACAGCACAAAAATCACAAAAAGAGTGTGAATGACAAAAGGTTGGGTCTCTGTGTCAGACCAGGAAGTTTTTCTCATCAGAATCCATTTTGCACATTTATAAATCTACCATTCATCCATATTGTTACCATATCTGGTCAGATATTCCTGCTATTCATCTTGAGGTCCTCGACAACATCAAAAGAAGGATCTGTAATGTAATCTATCCTGATTTATTATCTTGAATTCAGTCATTTTCTCACTGACATGACATGGCTTCTCTCTGTCTTTTCTCCTATTGCTGTGTCCATATGAATTTAAGTGTGCTACAAGATTGGATGTGCATTGTGGTGCAGTGCATATTGGCTCGGAACAAAAAATTGGGTAGCCAAGTTCAAATTCCAGTTAAATATCTTGCATTCATTTCTGCACAAATATCCTTCTTCTTTCTTTTTCTATGTGCTCTGTCAGGATGTAGGCGATCATGGCCTTCCACATTTCCCTCTCCCAGGTGGCTCTGAGCACGCCTTCTGTTACACCATGCAATCCTTGTTCTATAATCCCCCTGATTAGGTCCTTCAAATATGTTATCCATTGCTTTCCCCTGTCTCTTTTTCCCTCTATCTGGTCTGTTAGTATCAGGTTCTCTAAGCCCTCTTTCCTCATTGCATGTCCCAGGAACTTCAGCTGTCTCTTCCTGATGCTCAGTATTAATTTCCTTTTTGTTTCCATCATTTCCAAGACCTCATCATGGCTCACATGCTCAATCCACATTATTCACAGCATCCTTTTGTAGAACCACATTTCAGTTGCTTCAAGTTTTTCCTTCATCTTTGATGGTATTGTCCAGCATTCACTGCCATATTGAAGGACAGACAGCACGTAGCAATCCAGTACTCTCTTCCTAGTTTCTAGCGAAATTGTTATACTCTTAGATAAGGTATTAATCAGTCTCTTTCCTCCAGTTATGGGTAAGTAACAGGACAGATTGGGCTCTATAGCCTTGGCTGGCAACCAGTCTACTGCAGGAAGTAATGGCAACCTACTGCAGGATAATATTCTAAGTACTGACCAGTCTCAACGTTGCTTAACTTTGGTAATCAAGCAAGAACCGGTGTATTCAAAGTGATAGGCCAAAAGCCCACATCAAGTTTTTAAAAGAAATGATGTATTTCATTCTATGTTTAAATGGATAATTTTAAATGAAAATAGAATGGTTCTTTTGTTATTATTACTTTGCAAAATTTTACAAGGCAAGGAAGCAAAGATGAACTCGTTCAAATCGCCCTAAATTTTCTTCATTCTTTCATTGATGAAACTGCAACATAGGTAATTATTAAATATTTATAAATTCATTTGATGCACATGTTATTGTGCAGTATTAACAAAAGAACCATTCTATTTTCATTTATGATTACTCACTTGGCAATAAATACGAAGAAATTGTATAAAATACATTATTTTTTAAAACACTGGAGTGGCCTAATAATTATGGCCTGTAGTCTAATTTCTTTCGTTTTTGTTCATATGAATGAATGCAGGGATTGTCTATTGTTTCTATTCGTTTTAATGATTTGTATCCTTATCAGATTATCTTCTGGAATAAAAGACATAAACATTTCCAGAGGAGATAAGATGAAGAACTCAAAGTTAAGTCATCCTTCTGTTTTTGTTGCAGAAATCTTTAGTTTCAAAATGTTACATCAGAAGAAATTATAAAAAAAAAAAAAAAAATGAAAACGTGTCTCCCAAAATAAATTAGAATGCAGGAAATAAGTTGAACATAACTATGTTTAAATATTCTGTGCACCAGTGGTCAGAATTCTAAAATAATTTATCTGGAAGTAATTTTTAACACAAAACTTAAATTGGAAAGCCAAATCCAGGACTTGGTAAGATATCTGCAATTTGTAATTTTAGTTTGAATTTTTAATGGATATTTCAACTAATACTAATCTAAAACTTCATCTTTATCTCTTTTTTTTAAATAAGAGAAAATAGGCCTTTTTATTACCTGGTTTATATGCCTCACATTCATCTCTCATTTCCTGCAAAAAAGATTTTCAAATAATTCTTCTGTTAGATTGTTCTTACAATGTTAGGAAGTAGACCCTTCCTCAATATTGGAAAGAGCAATAACAGCTACTGAACTGAAGAAACCTATTTTTCTGAAGAAATTTTTTTAGTGAAAAATTTATAAATTTTAACTGATTATAGCACTGGCTGCTTGTTCAATGAATGCTAAATATTTCTTCATAACAATTAATAATAACATTACCATTTTCTTTTATCTCTAAAGCATTCTTATTTCTGAGGCTCCTACTCTCAGTCCTATATTCTGATATTCATAATTCATGTTTTGAGAGTTGTTGCTAGAACAGATATATTAAGCTAGTATATGCCCAATTTACAGTGGCTTGCTTCCTACTGAGTAGTGTAAGGGAATGGTTGGTCAAAGAAAATGTGGGAAAAGTAATGTCTGTTGTTGATGAGTCTACAGTTAAACTGACAAGCAAACTGAAAATCAGATTGAATGGATCAATGAACACACAGATAGATTTTCCTAATATCCAATGTTAGACATTCTCATTTGGGATTATTAATTTTCTTGTTATTTCCTTGCAACCAGCATCAATTGTTGCCCAGAGAAAAGCAAATCTGCATTCACTGCACAGAAGGTGGAGATATGACATCAGATTAGGATATTAGTCCAGTTGGCAGAATAGAAAACTTGCTGGTTAGCAGCATCCGGGATAATAAATAATGTCATATTTCAGCTTTATCACCAGAAGAATTGTTCAGTTTAGCAGAAGAGAAATATCTGTGGCAATTTTTTAGAGATGATCAGGAAGTAATAATATAGCAAAACAACCAGAAAACTTTGTGAAATGTCAAAAGGGATGTAAGACATTGGTGAAAATTGTCAGTTTGCCTAAAGTCACTTTCCTCATATATATAATGGAGGCATTCCTATTTTCAACATAATTTTTCACTGAATCTCTCCCTCTCAGGGATATTTGACAGAATTTCTTAGTTCTCCTGCTTGTATCTGTAAATTTTTTATTCGTCTTAATGTAACTGCTGTCATATTTGTTTTTTTTTTTTACTCTGCTGCTATTGAGAAAGGCAGAAGACTACTATTCCATGACTTACTGGGGTGGTGCTGGAGATTATTATCATTATCATTATTGTTACTATTATTATTATTATTATTATTATCCTTACCCCTTCTTCCCCAAAAGTCCCAAAATAGACTAGAATGCAGGAAATAAGTTGAACATAGCTATATTTACATGTCCTGTGCACTGATGGTTGAAATTCTAAAATAAGTTATCTGGAAATCTAAACTTATTTTACAAATGGAACTTTGTCTGTGTGTGTGTATGTGTGTGTGAGTGTATGTGTGTGTGTGTATCTGTGTGTGTGTGTCCGTTACCTATAGACTCCGAAACGGCTGAACCGATTTTCTTGAAAATTAACACAGTTGTACTATAAGCGTCTGCGAGTGTTCTTAGCTAGGTTTTGTGTCGAGGTACCCTCGATAAATATTGAAAATCAATAATCGAAAGAATTGGGTTATAGAAGGAGTGGTTCGATTTTAATTAAATTTGATACACTCATAGACAAAGACATAAGAAATGATATTCAGAAGTTTCAAGGTTGCAGTTCTTACAATAGTGCAGAAAATTGATAATATATATATATCAAAGGCAAGATGTTTGTGTGTATGCATGTTTATCTGTCTGTATGTCCTTTATACAAATCCACAATTTTTTATCCGATTCTCACCAAACTTCAAAATTTGACTTATATCCATTCATTTTTCTTTCAGTCTATGGTTTCATGTTAACTGAAAACAACTATTGCATTTTAGTCTTTCATGCCAATGTCCAAAGAGTCTGAGCTCCAGGACAATGGATTAGTTTTAAAGCTTTCATTACACCCAAGCAACGCTGGGCTATACTGCTAGTAATTTTTAAAACAAAGCTTAATTTGGAAATTCAAATCCAGGACTACTGACTTGGCAGACCAGCTGCAACCACTCTCTCACCGGCGTGATGTGGCTTCCCTGTGCCTCTTCTACAAGTACTTTCATGGCTTCTGCTCCGATGAACTTAGATCACTGGTGCCGCCTAAGCACGAATTTACATGAGATACTAGATTGGCAACTAGGTCCCACCCTTTTACAGTTAAACAGATAAGATGTAACCATAATTTCTACTCCAACAGCTTCTTTTCTTGTGCTTTCCGCTTGTGGAACTCCCTTCCACAAGTCTGCTTTGCCGACAGCTACAATCTCCAGGTGTTTAAATGTAGGGTCAATAGACACCTCCTATCACACTAACTCCCAATTATTCTCAGAACACTCTCATCTACCCAACCCTCATTCTCAGTATCCTTACCCGCCTATCACCCACCCTCTGACATTTCCTATATTTAGCCATTCTCGGTATACCTACCCGCCTATTACCCACCCTCTGACATTTCCTATATTTAATCATCCTTTCTCCACTCTATGTAGCCCTCTGCGCAGTAGTGGCAGTGACATGCCTTGCTCGGGGTGAAACGCTTATAAAAAAAAAAAAGGACTTGGTAAATGGTTCTCAGAGGTATCTGCCATTTCTAATTTTTATTTTAATTTTTATTGGGTTTTTAACTAATATAAATTTAAAACTTAAAACTTAATAATTTGCCTTTCTCATTTTTATTTTTTTAAACAGTAGTAGATAACTCTTCTCAGTTCTCTTGAACAACAGGAGCAGGGGCTCATCCCTCATTTCCTGTTAAGGAATAATTTCCTAGTTTCTTTCTTCTTTTGAGGCCTTAATGTTGGTGGCTGTCATGAATTTTTGGTGATATGAGTGGATCGTGGCTAAATCTTCTCATACAGAGATTATCAAGTTGGCTGCATCCTGATTGGTAGTTAGGAGCCAAAACTCTTGGATAGCATCTAGAGTCATATAGTTTCTTGCAGCGATATGTCAATGCTTGGAAAGATGTCCTTCCAAGAATTTCTGGACTGCAAGCCTGTGGCCATACTATGCTGCATTCTACTCCAACTCCGAACATGCTGTTTTTGGCTTCTTTCTAATCTAAATAACTATGATGATAAGCAACCAAAATAAAACTAAATTAGCTCAACAAAAAAAACACCTAAACATTTTTTCTCTAACATTCATGATATTTGGACCAACTTTTGCAGTGTGAAATTGTTCCTCTTCAAATATATAGATATAGTGTGTGTGTGTACATATATGTTTTAACTGTCTGAAGGAAACAATGGAAAATTACTTTGTTGAAATAAATTCTGGGTTTATAACCATTTTGTGCACTGTGTTGCAATGGATATTGGCTTGAAAGACAAATCAGGGAGCCAAGTTTAAATTCCAGCTGAATTCCTTGCATTCACTTACATGCAAATACCCTTGGGAAAGGTATTAATCAGTCTCTTCTCTCTAGTTATGGGTTAAATAATAGGACAGATTGGGTTCTGTAGCCTTGGCTTGGCAATGGCAACCTACTGTGGGATAATCTTCTGCCCAGTCAATCATGTCTCTTTCAGAACATGATTGCGCAAAAGCGTGTATCAAATATGGCACTTAATTGACTGAAGTATGGGTTGAGTTTCCCTCTCAACATTATATATATATATATATATATAGTTTGTGTGTATCAGTATATATATATATTATGAACTCTCCCATCAATTTCGATGTATTAGGGTCTAACTTTAATAAGACATCCACACAGAGATTTGTTTATAGTGGTGAAGGCATTGTGTAGTACCATCCACACTTTTTGAAACTGCTGATAACAAACAATTGGTGCAGAAATCTGCCACAGATCGCATGAACAGCAGACCTCAGTTATTTAACCCATAATCGGAGGGAACGGACGCATTAATACCTTTCCCAAGGGTACTAGTGTGCAAGTGAATGCAGTGTGCTCAACTGGAGTTAGAACTTGGCTCACCGATTTCCCCCTCCAAGCCGACATCCACCGCACCACAACACACATCCGTGAACGCTAACAGCACCTGGTATTCCCTTCCCAAGTGTTCATCCACCTAAGTACTGATCAGGCTCAACGTTATATATATATATATATATATATATATATATATATATATAGTGTGTGTGTGTGAAGGAGAGTCTATTTAAAGATTTTATTTTGCAACAAACATAAAAGTAAAAACCATGTTAGTTTTCAAAAAAATTAAATTTAAGCATGCTTATAAATATTCTGGCTAAATTAAAAGTTTGGGTAAGTTATGGAAGTGCTTCACTGACATAATTTAATGACTGATAAACAAAAGTGCCTTTTTTAATGTAATTAAGATAAATTTAGTTTAGGATTAATTTATATATTCTATATTCTAAATAATAAAACATTTTGAATTTAACTGCTTACTTTTAGTTTTTAACATTTTATAGTCATGTATATTAGCTTGGAAAAGGAGTATTTCATTGAAGAATCCAGGGCTTATTTTTATAAGATTTGATAGAATTTTCCATCTATGTAAGTTACTGTCTCTTTAATAAGTGCAACAGTCTTTAGATCAAAGTTTTGATTTAATTTATTTTGATGTATTGACTAATGCATTTGATAAATTCTTGTATAAAAGATCATTTTTGTGCACATAAAAGTGTTCCTTTTTTAAAATTTCTTCAAGTTTCCTCAATGTATTATGGGGAACAGCTCTGACAGTTTATTTTATATGTAACTGCTTTGGAAATATTATTGTAATGGACATTTTGATTCTGATTATATCAATAATAATTCTGGACTTGGTTTTAATTATTTTTTCATTCAGAATAGATAAATTGTTTTGGATAGGAGTTCTCATATGGTTTTGTATTTAATTAAATTTTATGCATACATTTATGCATATTTTGGCATAATACTTGTACATTTTCATTTTTATTTTTTACAAATATAGAAGAGAATGTTCTTATAGTGGTCATAGAAAAAAAGTTGTCTTACTTAGCAGTTGTGTATCAGAGGCACAGAGAAGATATATTTTGAAATAGCAAAAGAGGAAGAAAAGAAAAAGATGAAGTAATAAAAGAGTAGGGTGGCTGCAATTTAGATAAAAATTTCAGAACAAACTTTATCTTATAATTTATATACATATATCTATATATGTATGTGTGTGTGTGAGTGTGTGTGTGTGTATCTGGATCAGGGTTTTTTTTTAACTCTTGTTTGAGGAACCCCTCCCTGGATAATTTCCACTGTTTCATGTCCATCATTTCAGGGAATATGCCGTATTCACCATCCTTGGCAATGTGGGTTGGCAAAAATTATTTAACCCATAACTGGAGGGAGAAGATATGGATTAATACATTTTCCAAGGGTATTTGCACAGAAGTGAATGCAGCGAATTCAACTGGAATTTGAACACGGCTCTTTGATTTCTTGTTCCAAGTCGATATCCACTGCACACAACACATATCTCTCTCTCTCTCTCTCTTTCTCTCTCTATCTATATATATATGTGTGTGTGTGTGTGTGTGTGTGTGTGCTGTTATTTATAGTATGTCTGAATATGTATATACATATGTGGGGATACGAATCTGTGTAAATCATTATATGTTTACAGGAATGTTAATATGTGTGTGTATGCATGTATATGTAGATGCACATACACATTTGCATTGTGTATCTATTGAATGTTTCCCAGTCTTTTAAGGAATTTGACTCTGAAACCAATTACTTATCGTAACACCTAGTTTCTCCCATCTCTTTGAACTTCTCTTCCGATGAGACAGCTCATTTGCTCACTGGGGGACTGTTCACAAAGAGTAGAAGCAAAATGCAAAATGTGCACAATTTTAAATTCCCCACATATCGTATCATCTATCAAGCAAACTAGCCAAAGAGATGTGAGATTCATTGGATAAATGTGTCTTTAGTAGAAGGTCACATTTAAAAATCCTCAGACAAAAAAATCACACTAAACAATTGAATGTTCGTCTTCCCTGTTTTGAGCATTTTTCTGAAGATTTATTTTGTCAGATTCTTTTTTTCTGCACATGATTTGTAGAATTTTATCAATATTGTTTCAGAATAGGGAGATCACAGAGCTGAACTCAAATTTCAGTTGGGTCTGTTGCATTCACTTACAGGCAAGTGCTTTTTTTTTTTTTTTTTTTTATAAGCGTTTCACCCCGAGCAAGGTATGTCACTGCCACTACTGCGCAGGGGGCTACATAGAGTGGAGAAAGGATGATTAAATATAGGAAATGTCAGAGGCTGGGTGATAGGCGGGTAAGGATACTGAGAATGAGGGTTGGGTAGATGAGAGTGTTCTGAGAATAATTGGGAGTTAGTGTGCTAGGAGGTGTCTATTGACCCTATATTTAAACACCTGGAGATTGTAACTGTCGGGAAAGCAGACTTGTGGAAGGGAGTTCCACAAGCGGGAAGCGTGAGAAAAGAAGCTGTTGGAGTAGAACTTACGGTTACATCTTATTTGTTTAACTGTAAAAGGGTGGGACCTAGTTGCTAATCTAGTATCTCGTGTAAATTCATGCTTAGGCGGCACTAGTGATCTAAGCTCATCGGAGCAGAAGCCATGAAAGTACTTGTAGAAGAGGCACAGGGAAGCCACATCACGCCGGTGAGAGAGCGGCTGCAGCCGGTCTGCCAAGTCAGTATCAACTACGTTACAGATCCTCCTTTGTATTTTGTCAAGAAGCCCAAGGAGAGCAGCAGGGGCACCCGACCAGATATGGCAGCAATATTCAATACACGGGCAGATGGTAGATTTGTATATGTGCAGAATAGATTCAGGTGGGAAAAACTTCCGGGCCCTGCACAGGGAGCCGACTTTCATAGCAGCAGATTTGGCAATGGATTCAATATAGTCATTCCATTTGAGGTCTGCCGAAAGTGTAAGGCCAAGGAGGCGTAGTATAGAAAAATTAAGAAACCATCTTACCCCCAGCTATGGGTTGAATAGCAGGACAGACAGGGTCCTATAGGTTTGATTGACAACCAGTCAACTGCAGAAAAAAACAGAAATCTACAGAAAGAAAATTTTTCTGCCTTGTCAGTCATGAATCAAAAGAGACATGATTTCCTAAGCATGTATTATGTATGCCACAAAACAGAATGATATAAGTTTCTAATTTTCCCCAAGTTTAAAATAATTTAAACTAATACTTTATTTTTACTTTAACCATGAACATGGCTACAATGTGCTGCGTTTGGAAAATAAAACATTCCTAAAACTTTAGACATATATATAAAAAACTCACATAATAAAAAAATAAGAATCATCCTTGACAATGGCCAAATGAATAGCCAAAAAGTGCTTGGGTATGCAGAACTTTTGAACAGTTTTTACACACTTCCTGACCAGAAAAGAAAACACATGTATGTACACAAGAAAAATTAAATAAATTGCTGTAACTTGTCAGTCATATTTAATGAAACATATTTAAAAATGAGATTGCTGCTCAAATATATATATATGATGAGAAATTGTAGGAGAATTTGAAATATTAAAGAAATAATTCATCAAGTTTTATTCAACCTCAACAGAATACAGAAAGCACTGGACAGCTGTTTCGTCCTATATTTAGGACTCATCAGCAGTGCACATCCACTACCAGGAATTGAAACCCAAACCCCGGTGATGAAGAGGTCACGAATTAAATTTGATATAGCACCGCTTATTCACATATTCCGTGGTGGAACTCTGCTGAGCTGTATCGAGTGTAATTCGTTACCTCTTCGTCACCAGGGCCTGTGGTACAGTTGGTATGACATTTGCTTAATAACTAAACTGTCTCGGTTTCAATTCCTGGTAGTGGATGCGCATTGCTGATGAGTCCCAAATATAGAATGAAACGGCTGTCCAGTGCTTTCTGTATTTTGTTGAGGTTGAATAAAACTCGATGAATTACTTATTTAATATATATATATATATATATATATATTTATAAGTCAATGAAAGAAGTTCAAGTGATATTAAAGTAACAAAAAGTATAATTTATAAGATTTATATTATTTAACATCATCTCAAAGATTAGCAAGAGATTATTTTTAAAATGAGAAAAAATAACTACAATGAACTTGACCCCTCTCAAGAGTAAAAATAAAAAAAATGAACTTGATCACTCTCAAAATTAAATGCGTACTTAAAATAAAACAGAGAAAGTGATTCAGTATTTAAAATGATCTAGGGGAGGCAATTTTGGTATTTGGCATTTGAAAGGCAAAAATTAATTACTGGATTGAATATAAAATCTAATCAGTTCATGCCAGTCATGAAGGCAAACATCCCTGAAAGTTTCACCTGAATCATTCTCGTGGATCTTCAGATATCTTGAACACAGACAGACAAACAAATAAATTTGACCAAATACAATACCTCCACCTTAAGGCAGTTGTAGTAAGACATTTATTGTATATTAGGCCTTTTGTCCAAATGAAAATTTTCAGACATTTTCGTGTTCTTGCTCAATGAGACAATAAAAACTGAGTTGTGACATTTTACTCTAGGGAAATTTTTTCCACATGGATTATACAACTGAAGTGATCTGATGGTCTTAGGCTAGTCATTTGACATGATTAGAGTTGTAAAAGATTTGTAGAAAATCTTTGTAGAAATATTATTCATTGTGTATGCCTAAATGTTTGTTTTAATGTAGAATGTATGAACTTAGTTGAAATACGTATTTCAACTTTTAACTTTGGGTTCTTGTTAGCATTCAAAGTAAGATGCAAAAATAAGTCATCTAACATTATCAGTGCTATGGTCTAGTTGTTTGGACAATCTTCCCTTAGTATCATGTGTGTGTGTGTGTGTGTGTGTGTGTGTGTGTGTGTATTTGTATGTTACTTTTTCTTATTAGTTTTGTTAATATGATAAAAAAACAATGTCAAATTTGAAATTTTTAAAAAGTTGTCTTACTTTTGTACCATTTCCATAAAATTCTCATCTAACTTTTTCATATATTTTCAAATAAGTCTACATAGATACATTTGACTTAGTTGAAAGCCTGATGTAATTAGTGCATTGTGTCTCAATATATTTTATGTAATTTGTCAATACTTTTTCTTCTTTGAAGGTTACAAGAAATTTTGAATAAAATAACCTTGCAAGAATAGACAAAATTTTTTATAGTCCTTTCATGAATCTCAATCAAGTATCTTGTTAGTATATATTTAAAATGTTCATTGTTATTTTCTAGAGAAGAATGAACTTATTCAATGCCATTGATAACATAGCATTGTGTATAGATTGACAATAAATTGTCTGTCTCCCAGAGCAGTGAAAGATTTGATGAAAGTACTTTATAAAATGTTTCATCTGTGTCAATTATGTTCACTTTTCAAGACATTGATGCATCCTTATATTTGTGCTGTTGTCACAATATATTATTGTTGTATATAGGAACGGAATATTTCTATTCTCTTATATATGTGGATACTATTGGGGAGAAGAGTAATTATACTGACTGGCAGTTACCAGCAGTGTATCTACTTCACACAGTGTGCAAGTCTTGTATTTGTGATATACTACTATCCCCAACCTTTGTTTTGGTGATTACTCCCACAGTAACCTTTTAGGGTTACAACAATTATGTAGGGTGGGCTGTTACGTGACTGATGATCTGTGTTTCTACCACCAAAATTCTTTGTGTGCCTGGTGTTCATCATAGTAATTCAAAAGAGTGTTTGGTGACAACTGTTTTAATTTAGAAGTAGTCCAAGTTGGTGCCATCACTATGTTCATGTTCATTGGCTTGTCATTATTTCTTTCTGAAATCTTTTTATGAGGAAATACTTTAGTTTCTCTCATCTTTTGCTAAGGATGATTTGCCCTAATTGCAAAGCAGTTTTGTTATCTACCAGTTGAAATATCAGTGTGAAGCTGATTATATGGGATGAACCAACTTGTGGTTGGAGAGCTGGCTTGGACAGCACATATCTGATTATATAAAACAGGGTAGAGTCAGCAATAATATTCAGTTGATTAAATCAGTTCATTTGGTGAACAATCTATCTATCACTTATATACATATAAATAATTATAAATAATTATCATATAACACAAAGGAAAGTGGAATGCTGAGAAGTTAAAATTTGAATCAAACTTGTTAAAATATATTTTTGGGTATATAGTTGATTACATTTAGTTTTTTCTTTTGTTCATATTTAAATAAGTTTTGTCATTTAATAATCTACAAATAAAATATTTGCCAAAAAAGTAAAATGCTATAAGAATCTGGATGTAAATTTACTTTGTGTGATCTCACAATTAAGGCACTTTCTAAATATTTAATTAGAGTAGCATTTTCTTGAAAAAAAATTATTTTTTTCTTACATGTACTTCAGGTTGGAGAAACTAAAATCAAACAAGTAAAGAAATCTAAATAGCTGGGAAGTGTTTTGACAGAGTATGGAATGTGCGACATTAGGATCTGAAGATGCATTGGCATGGGCAAGGACACATTTCAAAAGCTAACCAGAGTACTAAGAAACAGGAAATTCTCATTGGAAACAAAAAAAGACTACTTCACTGCTATGTGATATCTGTTTTTCTGTATGGCAGTGGATGTTGGATGATCTCCTCAAGGATGAAGGAGAAGCTTGAGGCAGTAAAAATATGGTTTTACAGAAGGATGCTGAGGATACCACGTGAGCATGTGTGCAACGATGAGATGCTAAGAGGATGCAAATGAGAAGAAAACTCATATTTAACATCAGGAAGAGAGAGATGAGGTTTCTGGGACATGTAATGAAGAAGGAGGGCCTGGAGAATTTAATACTCAGAGAACAGATAGCAGGAAAGAAAGACAGGGGAAAGAAGCACAATACATATTTGATAGGCTTGATAAATGGATAATGAAGTGGGGTTTAAGAAAAATACCAAGAGGAAAATTATGAAGAGCAACAAGAGACAGAGGCAAGCAGAAGTCCTTGATTGCTTTGTCCTGAAGGGACACGGCACATGAAGAAGAAAGAATCTTAATGGATAGTTCAAGATTGGAAGCATATTTCCTCATGTAAAGTTTTCAAGAATTTTTACCCACACCTGCTATATTCAGAGAGTGTAGAAGTCAAATAACTTACCTTTCAACATGGTGGTCTTCTTTTGTCTCCCTGTAGGAAGGTGAACATTAAAGAGTTTGAGACTCACCTTCCTGATGTTTCCAACTAGCGTCCAGTTGGCAGACAAAAATAAACAGGGTTGTAACTGAATACATGCCCCTATGTGGCCCAAAGACAAATGGCGGATATTGTGCTCAATATTTATAAAGCTCAATGTACACACTGAAATTATCAGCCAATCACTGCTTACAGAATAGACTTGCCTGTAACAGAATGGAATCTCCCAGGTTATTATTTAAACAACCTACCAATTTGCCCTGGTGGTTTTTGTCAGTTAGACTCAACTTCTATTCTAGTTGATTACTAGCTGGTTGTTTGAGAAGATTCTTACAGAGAGTAAATGTGTTACCAAATAGTGTCTTACTTTGATAGTTCTGCAATTATAGTTCAAATGTTTATGGCCAAAGTGGCTGAAAGTACTTATGGAAAGAATATCAGTTAACATACTGACAATACTAAGCCATCATTAACATTCTCCTTCCTCTGTCTGCCCTGTCCTTTCAGGATATAGGCAATCATGGCTTTCCACATCTCCCTATCTCTGGTGGCTCTTAGCACACTTTCTTTTGTTACACCATGCAACCCTCATTCTGTCATCCACCTGCTCAGGCCCTTCAAATATGTTATCCACTGCTTTCCCCTGTCTCCTTTTCCCACTATCTGGCCTATTAGTATTAGGTTCTCCAAGCCCTTCTTCCTCATTGCATGTCCCAGGAACTTTAGCTGTTTCTTCCTGATGCTCAGTATATATTTCCTTTTCATCTCCATCCTTTCCAAAACCTTACCATTGCTCACATGCTCGATCCTTGATATCTGCACTATCCTTCTGCAGAACCACATTTCAATTGCTTCAAGTTGTTCCTTCATCATTGATGATATTGTCCAGCATTCACTGCCATATTGAAGAACTGATATCACATAGCAATCCAGTAATCTTTCCTTTGTTTCTTGTGAAATTTTCCTGTCTCTTTATACTTTACTCAACTTCTGGAATGCGTCCTTTGCCATGCCAATTCTCCTTTGGATCTCTGTGTTGCACTTTTTGTCTTCTGTTAGAAGACTTCCCAGGTATTTAAATATATTAAAGAAAATGAGAAAAATTACATTAAGAAGTTCTTGAAATAAATATTTCTGTGTCCGTCATTTAAATACGCAATTATAAGAATTTTCTATAAATATAGAAAATCTTTTGTGAATAAATTTAAGATCAATACATAGATATGAACCAAACTGAGGTTGCCTGAACAATCAAGATTATTCATAAGAACATGTTTTTTTGACAGGACTTGAAGCTTTGCAGCCCTTCTATTGTGGAAGTCACCAAATATGCTTTATATTGCTCAGCCAGGAAAGACTTCTCAGCAAAGCAAGGTTCAGTAATGATTTTCAGAAATATTTATTTCTTTTTAGAACTCTTAGTAATTATATAAAATATAATGCGGGATCATAATCTAAGTGAATAATATTCAACTCTGAAATGCAATGACACAGACTGAGATTAGGTTAAATAATATCATTGTTGGTTCAATTGCATTCTTTATTATAAGGATTGGGACTTACTGAAATTTATATTAAAGAAAAACCAAAACTGTTTACCAAAAGACCTAAATATCCTTAAACTAGATAAAATCTTGAACAAGAGCAGCAATAAGAAAAAAGAAACAGACTTAGAGACAAACACCTACAAACCTACATAGTAAAGTGCTCAATGCCTAGATTACCTAGACAGAGCAAAAAATGTTTGACAATGTTAATTCTTATGAAAGTATGGCCCTAGTCACAACCCAAGTCTCACACTCATGTGATCTTTAGATGACTTGAATGCATCCAAGTTGTCTGAGTATTTAGTGAGCATGAAACTCAGGTTATGACTCAGGACATCTTATATGTGTGTGTGTGTGTGTGTGTGTGTGTGTGTGTGTGAGAGAGAGAGAGAGAGCATGCATATATATATACATGTGTGTGTGTGTGTGTATATATATATATATATATTGTGTATTTGAGCAACAATTTCTTTTTTATATAGATTTCATTGAATATGATAAACAAGGTATTATCATTAAGTATTTTATATAATTTTTCATGTGTTCAGATAATTTTTTTCTTTTCAGAACTCAAATTATATCAGACTTGTTCAAAGCTTTTGTACTTTTGAGCTCTTTTGGCTAAACTTTAATCAAGAATTAATTTTGTCTTACTTGTAATTAAACATGTGTGAAGTTTTTATAAAAAATATATTAATGTTGTTGTTTTTCAACATGTTTGTGGTTTTCATTGGCTATGTTATGAAAGAAAAGTTGGATATTTATTTCATTACTATATCAAACTGCAAGTAAAACAAAATTAATTCTTGATAATGGCTAAAAGTACAGGCAAAAGTGCTCGAAAGTACAAAAGATTTGGATGATTCTTATATAATTTGTGTTCTGAAAAGAAAAAATTATACGAACACATAAAAAATTATATAAAAGCTTAATGATAATATCTTGTCTGTCATCTTCAATGAAATCTGTATATATATATATATATATATAGTCACCCGTACAGATCTGTTTTGCTGTATCACATCTCATCAGTACAGTTAAACTCCGATTGCTTCTAGCCAGGATTGAAACCCAACTGAATTGGCGTCAGTCAGCGATTCTACCTCTGAGCTATGGGCGCTCGGTAGAAGGAGGCAGACTTTTAGCATGTGATGTATCATACACCAGTAGCTAGAGTGCTCTAATTCATTACTGAATGAGCGATGCATATATATATATATATATATATATTTGAATGACAAATTTAACCTAGTTTATATAATTTTTTGTCATTTTTTTAGTTTTAGGAACCTGATTAAAGTTTGTAAAAGTATTTTTGATACACCCTACATATATATAATTTGGATTTCTCATTGTAGTGTAATATTTACCAAGCTTGTTTTACTAGAATAATTATGAGTGAGTAGCAAGTTGGATCCTTACATCGCTTAGAAAATCATGATATATATATATATATATATATTAAACTAGAAAATACAAGTGTTAATAATATCAACTTTCTTCCAATCCTATAGTGTTTGTCTAAAATGTCTGCCTTTACAAAATGTGTGTGCATGAACAATTAACTCCATGTTATTGTATAAATACCTGCATGTATGCATATAAGTGGATGTATGTGTATAAATGTAACAATGTAAGTTTCTATAATAAGCAATTTTAAATATTTCATGTCAGGGCCTACTTTTAGATGACATTAATTGTTAACCAAGTGAAAGCATTCATGATAGAAATCTTTCTCAACTGATACATGACTGTCATGATTTAAGTTGCTTGTAACTGTTGTTTAGTGCTTACTGGAAAGAGCGGAAAACAAAACTTAGCACTTAAAGCGGAGAGCATCATTCCCTTTGTCTATTTGAAAGAATTCTGTCAAACATCTTTCGTCAGTCAAATAAGACTCTTCAGTTCTTTACCAAGAATCAGTCAAGAAATACCAATTTTGCATTCATCTCTAATTTAGCACATTTTTGTTGGGTTGTCAAATTCATTTCATTCTTTGATTTCCTTCTGATTTGATCAGAAAAGAAATGAAAAAAAAATGATACTGACAATAGTCATGGGTATGTGTGTAGTGTAAACGTTCTCGAAACATGAAATCGAAAATACAAGTTCAAATTCCTAGTTGAATTCATTGCATTCATCTGTGTGCAAATATCTTTAGAAAAGATATTATTCCATCACTTCTCTCTCCAGCTATGGATTAAATAGCAGAACATATTGAGTCCTTGGTTACCAACCAGTCTACCGCAGAAAGCAATGTCAAACTACTGAGGAAAAATCTTTCAAAACATGATCACCCAAGCGTGTATCACATATGCCACATAACTGATTGACTTTCAGGGCATAGGTGATTATGGCCCTCCACATTTTCCTATCCCTTGTAGCTTTTAATATAAGTTTTATCTTTTTGTTATTTCTCTCAAATTGTTCTGCCATACATTTGCTCAGGCTTATCAAGTATATTGCTGCTTTCTTTGTCACTCTTTTTGTTGCAGAGGAACATCCTATCTTACCCCGTAATGGATATGGTCTAGTCTATAAAAGACTGTGACTAGGGGTATGCGTCAGCATATATCACTAGATGGGAGAATATGTCACTAGACGTCAGCATACGTCACTAGATGGGAACATACGTCACTAGTCGGACGCATACGTCATAAGTAGAGACATTTTCTACTTGATCGTTAGACCTATTACTATATGTTGATTGTTCTTGTATGTCTATTGGTTTATTGTACTGTTGTATAATAAATCTCTTCTAATCTCTCTTCAGTCTTAAGTATTATTCTTGCACTATTCTTTTCCCTGATATTCCTTCCCGGGATATAACACTTTTCATTCAATCTGACCTGTGAATGTCAGGTTTTCCAGGCCCTCTTTCCTTATTACCTGCACAGAAATTTCAACTGCCTGATCCTGATGTTAAGTAGAAGTTTCTTTATGGTTCCATTCTCTCCAAAACCTTGTCATTGCTCACATGTTCAGCCCATGGTATTCTTAGCATCCTTCTATAAAACCACATTTCTGTTGCTTCTAATATTTGCTGCTATAGAGGAGAACAGATGTCATGTAACAATCCAGTACTCTTTTCTTTGTTTCTAAGAAAAAGTTTTGCCTCTTAGTAGTCTGTTTAGCTTTGGGATACATCTTTGGCCATCCCAGTACATCTTTGAATCTCAGTGTTGCATTTTGTCCTTTGTTAAAATACTTCCCAGAAGTTTCAATTTCTGTACCTGCTTTATTTTAGTATCTCCAGCCTATAATTAAGATTTTGGGCTCATCATTTTTCTGTTAATCATGCATTCTGTTTTCTGGTAACTGACTCTGAAAAAGAAATTAACAAATCAATTTTGAATTCCAGCTGAGTTCTTCCTGTTTGCTTTCACACTAATAACCTTGGAAAAGGTATAAATCTGTCTTTGCTGCTTACACCAGCTATTGGTTTTCATAGTAGAGATGGCTGGGTTCTCTTGCCTTGAGTAGGAGCATTTAAGAGAAAGTTTACTCTGAATTCAAAACCAGTCTAAAGAGGAATGGGCACTATCAGGTTATTTAGCCATATACACACCACTGCTACTATCATATCAATACATGTGGTACCTAAACAAAGTAATAGGTTATTGAATTTATGTATTGTCCTCACAAAAAATTAATTTCTTTTTTAATTTCTTTTATAATCATGTAAAATGGTTATCTTATTTTAACCTTGCAGAGATGCATGTATTTTTTTCTCTGTGTCGTCTTTTTTAACAAGTCAACTCTCAACAATATAGTTTTATAATTTCAATAAAACTGAAAAAGAATATTTCACTTTTTTCTTTAATATACAAGTGAAAATGACTGAATAAATGAAAATAAATTTAATCCACTCATACATAGAAGGTCAGAGTAAATATAAAAAGGGTGCTGAAGATCTTACTATTGGATGATTTGCCAAATGCCATTAAACCCACTGTAAAACAGTTGTGTTGAAAACCTTCCTTGGGCATCAATGCCTTTGAATGTGAAAATATACAGAAATGAATGCATATTTCCTCACTACCATCAAATTCTGAGTTATCAGATTCTAAAGAAATAATGGTAATGCTAAGGTCTACCAAGACTGAACTTACGATGCATTAGTCTTGGTAAGCCTGTGTATTCCATGGCTAACCAGAAAATGGGCTATGACCACAAATGTTTGATCACAGTTGCCAATATCTATGTACCACAAACATATCCAACATGTAAAGCATTACAATGGCAAACAACAATTTAATGTCTCTATAACTCATGATCCACAAAACCTCTTGATCAAAACCTCTTGCTACTAGATAGAGTTCATCATCAGAACCAGGACAAATGTTGATATAAAAGGATTTCTTCTTGTCTTTTTATGAACATGAAATTCTGATAAATATAATTATACTGAGTGTAATTTAAAGTCTCTTTTATTTTTGTATATTTTTTGTAAATTTTTAGGATATTACACTCATATATTTTATGAGGCATTGTTTTAATTCTGTTTGTTAGATTATTCTTCCCCACATCTGATATTACATTAATAAAATGTCCTAAACTCTAAAGAAAAGAATATGCAACATAAAATGGAAAATTTAACAACACACTTAATTCTCTTGTATGCCATATGGACCTTCATAATTAGAATTTAGACCTAACAATTCTATTTTAATAAAAAAATGAAAAGATATATTTATAATTTTGTGATGATTCTTAGTGCCAAAATTGTTGTTTTTTTTCAGTGGTTTACAAGTAGATAGGCATTTTTGGCAAGTAAAAGAAACAAAAGCCCAGAATATAGAAGACATCACAATAATGCCTTCATGAAACTTTGAAGTTGGCATAACTCTGCTCAGTTAATTGACAAACTTAGCCAAATTA